>CM043706.1:36868585-37382271 GCA_023969325.1 Oryzias curvinotus
ATATGGTTTTCCTTTCACCAGAAATCAGTTCAGGAAGAAAACTAAAGACTTCCAAACTTGTTTCTTTTTTATCAATACTTCAGTGGCCATAAAAAAAGATTTATTATCATTGCACATCCAGTCACAACAAAAAAAGGAATTTGCTCCTAAACTTCTGTCAGTTCCCGGTTTGGTTTGATTTCTAACAGATTTTATTCTTCATTGTTTTTACTCAAAAGTTTGAAATATTTAGTTCATTTCTTTATTAGATTAAGTTTATTAACAATTTGCAGCCTTTTTGTGTTGGTTTTAAACAGATTCATTGAGTCTGTAGGCAATGAGATTTTGCCTGCCGTGCTGTTCTGCACAGTGGTGCAGTGGTTGCCTCACAGGAAAAAGGCTCTGGTTCAAATCCCAGCTGGGACCTTTCCGTGTGGAGTTCTCCCCGTGCTCTAGCTCACAGACCTAAATCACGCTACACAGGGGGATAGATGATTCTAAATTGCCCCTAGGTGTTTAAATGTGTGTCTGTGACAGACTGGGGACCTGTCCAAAGTGTTCCCCCACCCTTACCCAACAGTACTTGGGATAGGCTCCAGCGACCCCGTGACCCCGAAAGGGCTTGAGGAGAGTTTTTATCAAAGCTTTGATTGCTGCATCATGTTTTCCTATCTTGGTTTACTTGGTCTAGTTTCTCTCTGGGCTGTAAGAACCTCTGGTCTCAGAGGGTTTTTCACAAAAACATCATCATTTAGGGCTCACATACATGTTCTGCTCATTTTACTCACAAATTTCATAATTTTCATCTCGTGCCATTTAAAGAGGACAGTTTTTGACTGTAATGTAATTATTTGTAAGGTAAGCTGATGGTGAAAATGTAAAAACTCCATTTAAAACAAGAGAATAAAGAAGAGCCGGACACTTTTTACTCTAAAAAAACTTTACTGTACATTAAACAGGAATGTGTCTTATTTATTTGCAGACCTCATAGATGCAAAAAAGGTCCAGAAAGTTTCACGTGAATTATAAGAAACATTTGAAGCTAAGAAATGAGTTGGCGTGTTTGTTTTCATCCAGGCCTCACGCCTTTGCGAGGTGCACGTTCTATTTCCTTATAGAGGATAATTATTAATAACAAACCATCTCAGTTTGATTCACATCCAATGTGGTCTGACTGTGCTTCATGATCTCACTGTAGAAAAAGGACATTTTATGTCTGTATTGTTTTTAAATGGTTGAAAATTGACTTTGATTTAATTTGACTTTAATCATCTCATTGCATATTTGGTTGGACTTCCTTAGTTCTTCAGTGGGTTATAATAAGCTAAAATCATATTTTCATATTCATATTTTCCCCTTCGTTTTAGAATAATTTGGTTATTGTGAATATTTCTATTTGCATTTGGCAACTAGTGCCAATAAAAACACCTGGATTTTTTAAAATAGATGTAGGTGACACAAGTTCAAATTTTCTTTTTAGGTTTGTTTTTCCACGGCTACAGCAAAGTAGGATCTTCTACTACTAACAAAACTATTAAACTAATAAATGCAAATAAATTTCACATTTTTCTATTTCTTTATTTCTTTTCATTTCCGCAAGTCAACAAAAACAAAGGATCTGCACAGTTCAAATACAGGGAAACAGAAGAAAACGGGGTTATCTGACCATTTCTACATTTTAAGGTTAAATACATTTAAAGTAAAATATATTTATATAATTAAAAAGTGTTTTTAAAAAGGATATTCAAATAAATAGTTATTCACATTTCTACAATATGCAATTCTGAAAGTAATTAAGGAGGTACTAATTGTTGACATTTTTTATGTTTAATGTTTTTCATCTTTATTAGACTTTTACCTACTTATTTATTGATTTTCATTTTTTAACAGTCTTTATTATGTTTAGCTTTCATTTACAGTGTTTCGTTTCCATTTTTCATTGTGTGAAAGCGCTCTATAAATAACGTTGATGGTGAATGTTTATATGTTGCAGTTATTAAAAAGGGGCTGTGCTGCTGTGATTATGTCATATCTATTTATTGAGCTCAGCTTTACGTTTTGAGCTCTTTCATCCGCTTTCATTCTGTTGGTTTGTTTGCTTCCTGTCGTCCCGGAACATGTCCTTGGTTTGGCTTTAGATCATAATCTGCGTTGGTGAACGCGAACATGATTGCTGAATGTGTCCTGAGAGTAGAAATCCTGAAAGGCTCTTACATAAGTGTGGAGTCAGCGTGTGACCACAGCAGCTCTGTTGTAGGTGGAGAAAATCTCCAGTCTTCCTGCAGCAGACTGCGGCCTGCTGTGTCCCATAACTCCAGATGCGTCCACTGAGTCTTACAGGTGGGAGGACCTCCTTTTAAAGACGAGTTGGGAGTCCTGGCTGTTGCATCAATGTTGCTCGTCTCGTGCAGGCTTTCTGTCACGACATCTGTCCGGCGGAGGATTATCCACGGCTTCCAGCACGTGGGTTAAACAGGGGAGGAGATTATTTTTTTTTAAAAAAAAAGGAAAAGATGGAGAATCTGCAGCTTTGTGCTCTGGATTGTGGTGTGAGGAGGCGCAGAGAAAACTAGAAAGGCAAAAAAGTCAAAGCCCCCTGACGGGGTTGGGGATTTAAACCACCCCATGTGATTCTCATCACAAACCTGAAGGTCCAAGTCAGGTGAACAGTAGAGATTGGAGAACAGGAAATCCCACCTGCTCATGCTGTATTGCACAGTCTTGCATCTCGGTAGCTGTTCTGCCAGGACTTTTCCCAAACCGTCATAGCTGTGGCCCTCATGATAATACTCCCACATTTCCAAATGTTTGAGTTTCCAGCGAATTTGAACTGAAACTAAACCCGTTTTTGTAGGTGTGGTGATCTGTTTTGATGACTGTTGATATGACGTATTGGATTTAATTGGTCCCACAAAAAAAAAAAGGGATTGTTGCTTGAGGATAGCTTTAGCGGGAGGTGAATAAATGATCTCCATCCAGGCTGCCAACCAACAGGAAATTGCTGGTAACTTCTTTTTATCTATTAGATAAGTGTTCCCAGGGGTCTTTTTATTATGATTATGCTGTTTTTAGACAAAAGTTTGGGACAAAGTTTGTGCAGTGGTTCATCACAATTTCACCTCTATGTTATTGGCGGAAGTAAGACTCTGCTGACATCCCATCATCCCTTTTGTGTACCCTTTCTCCCACTAGCTTTCAGCCCCTCACAGCTCCAACATGACATTACTGGTGCTACAAATAAAGGAGAGCAACATTGGAGCTATCCAGCCGTACAGTTTGGAGACAGATACCAGCTCAGATGAGGCCAGCCAGTTGTAGTTTGTATTGTATACAATCTTTTTCCAATAGCTTTTTTTTTGTTCTACAAATAAAAAAAATTCTAATTTCTCATTTATTTATTTAGAAAGCACCTTCCACCACCAGCAAAAGAGGCCCAAAGTGCTGTACACATGGAGAGCAAGACATGGAAAATTTAAAAGCATAAAACAAAATTTAGCACCATATCAACAGAAACAGAAAAAATAAAAAGCACAAAAGCAAATTAAAACATTGTAAAAACAAAATTAGAAGAATAAAAAGCATAAAAGCAATTTAAAAGAGATTCAAACCAGTGCTGGGCTGATGCTGGGAGGACAGGAGGGCAGAACCATTTGCATTAAATGGCCTCCAGTGCGTCCATCCTCACATGTCCCGTATTGATCCACAGTATGCACTATCTGCATTTAGACAAGAGCAGGGTTGATGGGATTAAAATGTTATTATTTGCTTCATGACTCCTGGATTAGAATTAGCATCAAGGTGAATTTATATCTTTGCAGCTCCAGGAAGAAACAGATGAAGATATTTTGTACTTCTGACGTATATTTGGAACCAAAAGGAAATCTAGACATGCAAACGTGTCTTTGTAAACATCTAAACGCATATCTGTGGTTCCATCTCAAACAGGTTTGCATAATGGTGCGGAGGTGCCAGTTTGACAGAAGTCCAACAAAGGATGAGCTGTTGCTGGAGCTGCAAATATTTTCGATCAGCTGAGCTATAGATGGGGTTGAAGTGCCTCCAGCAGCAGATGCTGCAGGAATGCTCAGCAGCAGAAAAAAATATGGACATTCGGAAGAATTTGGAAACATAAACAGAGCAGGAAGTTTTCAGTCTGGAGTCATACTTTTGGGAGAAAATTTAAATCATGCAATAGAAACTGTGAAACAAAAAATATTATAAAAGCTTTTATTTTGGGAAGGCTTCACTGGCATAGAAGGAATTTAAACTTTTTTCTTCTTTTCATTTTTAAACTAAATGTTTTGATTTTATTGGAGCTGAAATTGGTGCATAGTTAAAAACAGGGCTTGATTGCCAGTTGGCCTAGTTGGAAGGGGGAAGCTGTAGGGGAAGAGTTTGGAATCGGCTTTGGTGTTTGCAGTTTGTGCAGGCCTTTTTCTCTGCTTAATAAAATAAACTCAGAGTATTTTGTGTACCTAATTGTGTATTTTTTAAAACTCGAAAATAGGGAATTCCTTTTTGAGACCATAAGACTCACTCTGATGAAAAATTGTGTTTTGGGTGTTTTTAACATTTTCTTCTTGCATTTTTCTGATGATGGGGGACATATAGAAAGAAAATTGCATTTCTGACTATTTGTTTGTTTAAATCTTTGTGAATCGGGAGCAGATGAAAAAATGCTATGTAAAAAAGATTGTATTTGTTACATAGAAAGTACAGTGGGTGGGCTACAAGCTGCTCTGGGCTCTCAGCAATAGAGAGAGGAAGGGGGGCCGGAGATTCTCTATGCTATTGGTCCCGCCCACAACTCAGAGGTAAATTTCTAATAAACTATTGCTGCTCTGCAGAAAATATGTCCTAGAAAGCAACACAGTTTTTTTTTATTTTAGTCTAAAAACAGCCTAATCATAATTAGAAGACCACTGGGAACGATTTTAGAATGGATCAAAAGATGATTGTTCAGGACTCTGAAGGCAAAAACCCGCTAGCTTAACAGATTTAGATGTTCTGTTGCGATGAAGATATGAATGTTTAAGATTCATGATGAGACATAAATATTTCTGACCCAGTAAAGCTGTAAGACGGTAAGCGCAGAGAATGTTGTTTGCTTAAATATTAGCCAGCATGCAGGTTCAAATCCCCACTGGGGAGGGAACCAAACAAACTGGTCAAATCTTACATTGCAGACTTGACTGCAGATTCACGAAAACCGCGGTGAAGCAAAAAACTTCAGATTCATTTTATAATATGGTTAAAATGATGCACTTTTTGTTTTGTTTTTTATACCAGCGCGGTGTGCACACCAAGTCTCTCTTGATGATACGACCCTGCTCGTTTTCTTTGCCCTTTTGTTTTTTGCCATCAGGTGACACAGTCCTCAGTAGTGCAGTTTCTTTGCCGCCCAGCTGCAACGAATGCGCTGTCTGTATGTTGTTTATGGAGAATGAAGCTTTAATCCTCCTGAGTCAAAGACAGGGAGCCCCACCTTGACTACAGTCACTGTGAGTGGAGCCGAGAAGCTGACTTTTATCTGCTCGGATCTTTTTTGTCTCGTAGGGGTCATTGTAAATTTATTTGATCTATTATTTATTTATTGGGGTGGGGGCTTATATTTGACCATGCTCCTCCTTGATGTTAAATATTTGCACACAAATGTTAACCAAAATAAATGTAAAGCCCTGTAGAGGCAGATTTCTCTTACATTTTACGAGAGGGGGGCAGAAACCAGCCACCTGCTTACATTACGGGGGGCTTTTAACAGCTGGGGGGTTGGGTTGGGTAATGATTGTAATGATTGTGTGAAACTGAACAATCCTACGCTGAAACCCCTGCTACTTTTCTGAAGAAATAAACCAAAACTTTTATTGAAACTCATCTGTTGGAGCATTTTATTTTGAAGTTAAACCAAACTTCCCGACTCTTTTCAAAACAAAGCAATCCTTGTAGAAGTTACTTTAGTCAAGATTGAGACAGACAAATCATTTTTGAAAAGCTGTTTTATTTGAAATCGTTTTTATGATTATTAGATATTGACTTTTCTCTCCTTACTGGAGGGTAGTGACATGTTTGTTCATGTTTACGCAGAAACAGTCCAGTGTACAATGTTAGAGGGATCCATAAAGAGTAAATGAGGTAACCCAGACATGGTTTATTTCTGTTTCAAACGACGGTTTCTCTTCCAAGAAACTTCCTGAGAAGTTAGAAAAGCCAAATGTCCTCAGGAAAGACCCGAGAGCCTAAATGATGACAAACACGACTGATGTTGAAAGAGCCGGGATGATTTTGAAATGGAAATAAGGAGAATCTAGAAATCAACAAATTTATAAACTCTGATACGCTTACGTCATATTTGATCCCAACTCTGGAATCCTAAGCAGTCAGTAACCCCATCTTTTCTACTTTTCAGGACTAATTTCTCATTTGGAAAATGGTTTCATTCTTCGTTTTCGCTAAACTGAAAAGATCCCATTTGTATATTTTGATGCTAGATGTTTTCTTTTTGATGAGTTGATTGTCCTCAATCATTTTTTTTGTCAATTTAGCTGACAGAAAAAAACTTGATTTAGAATCAATCATCTTATTATGCTAGATTTTCTGAAATGATGCCTATTTTTTACATAGAAAGATTGTAAAGAGGAAGCTCAAGCATTTTGAAGTGCTTTTCTAATTAGCCTGAGGCTAATAGCCAGAGTTTCTGGATAAAGCTGTGGCATCCTGGAAAGGATGTGGTCAACAAAACTGAATGTGAAAGAGCAGCAGCCATTCTGTGACGTCAACTTTCTGTCTGCAGAAATGCCCATTTTTATTGAAAGAACATTCTTACACAATAGAAAAATTCCTAAAGAGATCTTTAGATAAATCTAGATTTTCTCTCAACCTTTTTAGTTTCATGTTTAGTGTCAGCTGTGAACTAATACCTGAAAATTGGTCATTTCTTCCTTGAGTGAACATGTTTTCTACAGAATGTATTACTCCGTTTAGAAGCAAGAAACTCAATGACGTGCTCTTTGAGTATTTTATTGAAATTGCGAATTTTCAAAGCAACCTTCAATTATCCTTCAAGTTCTGTTATCAGGAAACATGAACGAAATATTTAAAACAACAGTAGAAATAAAAGTTGCTGATGTCAAGTTTGGCAACATTTCAAAATCTAATTAATTAATTCTGCATAATGAACTTTAGCTACCAAGATATGAACTTTAGACTTTCAAACCGTTTTTAGGATGAAAGGCAAAGGTAACTGGATCCATCTCAGTTTCCCCAAACAACCACTAGGTGACTAGATACACTGTTAGCCAGGCTTGCACAATAAACCGCAAGTTAATCATCATCACGATATCAGCCTGTGTGATATCGCAAAAGATGGTTACCTTAAACGTTAACACACATGTTCAAACAATTGAAGTATTTAATGAGTGAAATAGAGCCTTCTAGACATTTGACCAATCGGATGGAGCCCTTCATCTCGATGACCAATCGGATGGAGCCTTTTTATGTTGGATGCCCGCCTCTTATGAAGATGAGGATCATTTGGAGTTTAGTTTTATTGACTTTCATTTAAACAAAACTGTTGCAGTGAATTGGAAATTAAGTATTCTTTTTCTTTTTTTTGTTGCTATTTGTTCATGTATCACAAGTCATATCGTCATGGCAATATTTTTCGGTAACTTCGCACATTGCAACTTTTTATCATCCCACCTAACTATGCAGTCTTTTTCCCTCCCATCTCTATCCACACCAGTATAGAATGATCCAACAGAAAAAAATGACTGCGTTTAGAGTCTGCTTTGAACGTCACCTCTGTGGTCACATGTTTGGTTGACTTTTAAAGTACATTTGATATTGAAATCTTGGAGAACCTGGACGTCTGGTTGAAGGGGGAACGCCTCACTGGGAGTGTTGGAGCAGTTGTGAGGTTTGTGTGTGTCCAGATGATTTGCACACTTTCAGAAGGGAGTGTGTGTGTGTGTGTGTCAGTGGCATCCCAGTTCTGAATACTGAGTTAAATACCTGGCATCAAGTTGGTGTAGAGATTTTGGTTTAATCATTAGCCTCACAGCCATCTACTATTTTTACTTTGAAGCAGGCAGAAGTGTTATTTTTGTGATTTTGAGACGATGAGATTTGCCTTCTCCAGCTAACTAAATAAGGTGACTGGTTATTTTAAAATGGCAAACACTAATTTTTTGGGGGGTTGAAAACTGTGTCCAGGGATAGTGGACAGTCACGGTAGCTAACGCCCATCAGGAAGCAGCTAGCTAAATGTCCATCTTTAAAGTCATCTGTTGATCTGTTGTCAAAGCGTTCCCAGTGGTTTTTTAATTGGAATTATGCAAGTTTTAACCAAAATCAAATAACCTGTGTTGTTTTGTGGGACATAATTATTGCAGAGGGGCAGGAGTTCATTAGAAATTTGCTTCTGATTTAACATGTTCTCACCTCAACTAATCATATATGGACACATGGGTAGGGACCCCCCTTAGCATCACATATTGACGCTTTGTGTGAATCCAACTTGTCATTTTTATAGCACTTCCTGAAACGCTGAAGATTGATTTACATTTTCAGCTATAAAAATAATTTTAGTTTAATTTCTGTTTCATATACCAACAAAAATGTAGGCTATTTTAAATAGAAGCCACTCATCGAGAGCTAACTTCACACTATATGCAAAAAAAGAAAAATACTTTTTGTTCTTTTTCTTTTCTTTTTGTTATTATTATTGTTGTTGTTTTTAAGGCAGAAGAAGTCATTTAATCAGAACAGGCAGTATGTCAAAAAACAAAGAGTTTATATCAATATGTGATGCGGAAGGGGGGGTCCTGACCTATGCGTCCATATATGACAAGCTGGGGTGAGAATGTGCTGTCTGGGTCATGCCTCCCCACCCCCCACCCCCCTTCAGTCTCAGTGTGAAGCAAGAAGCTTGTGGCGTGCCCAACCTAGTTTCTTATATCACAAATACAATGTTTTTAAAAAGGCATCTTTTCATCTACTCCTGATTCACAACAAATCAAATAAAGAAATACTCAGAAAGGTACTTTGAAGCTTCATTTTCTTTGTATATGTAGTCCATCATGAAAAACATGCTACAAGAACATGTTTAAAAACACAATTATGATCGGAGTGGGTCTTTAAGTAATGGCTCAATTGACTGAAGTTTATACAGAGAAAACATTTGTTTGTCATCATGACATGCACACTCTCTTTTAAATAATTTAATTGTTTATTTCATTTAGTTAAAACAATGGCAAGTAAAGATGAAATCTAAGTATTATAGCAAATCAACTTTTTTTTTATCTTGAGGAAACAAACTCATTAGTTCAAGATAAATTATTCAGCTTTTTTTTTAGAATAAACAGCTCAGACCTTGAGATGACATTTTATCAACTTTTTATCTTACTTTTTACTTTGATCTTTTTTCCACGGCTTCTCTCAGCTTCTATAAAATATACTATTATTTATGTTCTAAACTACTTTTTTTAACGCTCTTGTATTCTCACTTGCCACATCCCTGTTTTTTGTATTATTTTGATGATTCTCTAAGCAACCAAATTAGAAGAAATAAAAGCACTGAGTTTGTCCTCTTAATAATTTAAAGAACCCGCTGAATGTCTGTGGTTGGAACAGGTGGCCTGGAGAGCCAGCGACACATATGTTTTTCAACTAAACTAACCTGCTGCCACTGTAGCTTCTAATTGGCAAAACACACCTGATCCATGTAATCAGCAGCAGCAGGTAGGGAATGGTTTCTGGAAAAAACAGCAGGGTGCCAGCCCTCCAGGCCTGAAGTCCGACATTCCTGCTATGTAAATATTCTAGAGGCCAGTCATAAAAAAATTAAAAAAAAAAGTTGAATGACTGCATTTATACTAGGATTAACTTATTATTTGTGATGATGTTTGCAGATGATATTGTGATTTGTAGCGAGAGCAGGTGGGGGAGAAGCTAGAGAGGTGGAGGTTTGCACTGGAAAGGAGAGAAATGAAGGTGAGCCGCAGTGATATGGAGTACATGTGTGTGAATGAGAGGGACCCAAGTGGATGAGTGAGGATAAATATGTAGAGGATTTGAAGTATATAGGGTCAACAGTTCAGAGTAATGGAGAGTGTGCAAAGGAGTGATGAAGCAAGTCTAGGTTGGTTGGAATGGGTGGAGACAAGTGTCAGGTGTGTGATAGAAGAGTTCCAGCTCAAATGGAAGGAAAGGTATCCAAAACTGTGGTGAGAGCAGCCATGTTGTTCGGCCTAGAGACAGCAACACTGAGGAAAAGACAGGAAGCAGTGCTGGAGGTAGAAGAGATGAAGATGCTGATGTTCTCTTTGGGAGTGACCAGGATGGATAGGATCAGGAATGAGGACATCAGAGGGACAGCACATGTTAGAGGTTTTGGAGATAAAGTCAGTGAGGCCAGACTGAGATGGTTCAGACGTGTCCAGAGGAGAGACGGTTAATATGTTGGTAGATGGGTGTTGAGTCTAGAGCTGCCAGACAAGAAGTCCAGAAGAAACAAAAGAGGGGTTTCTGGATGCAATGAACAAAGACATGAAAGTCGCTGGTGTTAGAGTGGAGGATGCAGAAGACGGGGTTAGATGGAGGAAGCTGATTCGCTGTGAACTGAACTCACAGAACTGTGAACTGTGAACTCTGAAGGTAAAAGCCCAAGGGAAAAGAAGAAGAAGGGAAAGGTAAAACAAATGATGTCTTCAGTATAGTTTCCAGGTAGGTTATTAAATCTTTTGAAACAATGCCATCTAACAAGTCTGTGTGACTTTAATCTGTAGTGTTGATAACTGAGATCTAAGTGGTGCCTAAAAGGGGTCTAAATTGTCTTTTGCTCCACACTCTTCTACCATTACTTCTGCAGTGATTGTGTTCAGCGTTTGTGTCCTTGCAGGTGTGCCTCCTCATTTGCACAGAAACGCAATGACACCAGAACCTAAAGGCAATATGCAAATCAACAATATGCAAATAAACAAAACTCAACAAGACCAAATAAAGTGCAGCATCGCTTTTTGTGAATCAGTCTTTTCAATAAAGGTTTCTATGTACACTGGACCTTTTCTAGCTTCAGATGACTCTTTCAGTTGTGAACTGCACCTCTGCAGTTGGGCGTGTTGAATGGGAGGGCATTATTTGCTCAGTTGGTTGTCATTTCATAATATAAAGTCTGTGGGGAAAAACAAAACAAAGCAATACAAAAAATGTCTTAACAAAATATAAGCCTAAACCTGGGGGGTATTCCAGAAAGCAGGTTATGCTAGCTCCCACGATAAGTTTGAGGCTAAGGAAGTTGATAACCTCAGCTTTCGGTTCCAGAAACAGAGGTATGTTTCAGGGTAGGTCAAGTTGCCATGGCAACTCATGCTCTGAACATAACCTGGTCCGGAGGTTTAGTTGAAGCTTAGTTTGTTTACAGAGAGGTGAAGCAGCATGGTGTGTCCATTTATAGATGATTTAGTGGATGAAGAAGCTCAGATAATACTTTTTCCACCGTGAGAGGGTGATAAGACCACGTATGGATGTTGGAAAGAGAAACTTTTTTACTTTGATCTAACTTAATTATTTGCTTCAGTTAAGATACATCATTTTTTGTTATGGTCACCTTAAAAATAACACGGAGTTTTCAGACAATTATTTTCCTTTCATTGAAATTAATTCAATAAGTAGGTGTAACTTTGGTGCTGCTGTTAGATCGGCACCGCAAGGGATTCTGGGATATCATTAAATTTGCCTGTCTGGACGGATTTGGGTTTAAGTGTAGGTTTTTGACCAAATGTGTTTAGTTGTTTAGCTGTTTTACTGTGTTTTGCCAAGTTATTTTGTCTTACTATGCTTACGTCTCTGCACCATGAGTGAGAGTGAAGGAGAGGATGATGAGTTTTTATAGCACCCCTATGACTTACTCTTGTAATGAAAATGACGGAAAGTTATTCCTTTTTATTGTTCTAAAAATGAGCATATCTACCGGCTCAAACTTAGACATGAGAGTTCAAGAAATATAAGCAATTAAAATTGAAAAGGATTAATGGAGTAATGTGACATTTAGTTAGATAAATACGTAAATTTGAGTTGTATAAACAATTATTGAGTTTGAATAAATTTAACTAAATTATTTGTTACCAATATAAGTAATTCATTTAAGTTTACAAGGGAAATGGAAACAAGATCAGAAACTCGTGCATTTACTTTGTCTGTTATTTTTCTCCAAGCAGAAACTCTTTTCTTTTTTGATGATGCAGCCGTGTTACTTTTTTGATGGACGTATAATCTTTATACGCTGTCATTAAAATCTCAGACTCCATCTCACTTCTGTCTCAAGTGTCGCGCTTTCTTTTTTTTTTTCTCCACGCGTTTCCATGGTGACTCCAAAAATCGGCGATCCATTGAGAATGTCTTTACGTACCTGCTGTGCACGTGCGTTAACCCTGGGTTACCAAGTCGAGCATAGTTACGCCAACTCATATCCGGTCTTTTGGAACCGACATACCCAGAGTAAGCAAGTTCAGGCGGATTTCAGCCAGAGTTCAGGGTTAAAGTCAGGCTAGTTTAAACATGCTTCCTGGAATACCCCCCTGGTCCCCTTTAGGAAGGTACGAAGATGGCACTCTGAGTTGTGCTCTGTACTAACCCCAGGTGTCTTTCAGTCAAAACACAGCCAACTCTAATCAGCTATAAAACACCATGAAGGGTAGAAGGTCATTGTGCCTCTGAAGTGTCAAAGACTTTGACCTATTTTCTCACTGCGGCCAGCTATTATCCTGCAGCAGATCTCTGATTAGAGAGAAGAGTCACACACTTTTAGGGTTCTTTGGAGCATTCACAGACAAACACAAAGCTAGTATTGTCTTCTCTGTGCTGGCATTGTCAAACCTTAAGAACTTATTAAGATGACGAGTCATGAATCTCTGTTTTATTTTTGCTCTGATAAGAGTGTAGATAGACGTTAAGGCTGGCAAATCACTCCCCACAGTTTGGACCGTGCGTATTTCCATTTAGTCACTTAGCAGCAAGTTTCATTGTAAGTCATTCATAGGGGAGGAGAGGCGGTGCAGAAACCCAGATGTTGGTGTAGGTGGAACAGAAACTCACAGCAATTGTTGATAATGCATTGTTGATTAGGTGAGGTGCTGTAGCCTTGGAGGAGGACGAAATGTAGTGAACAGAACCTTTGATGAAATGTTTAAGATCAGTTTACTGTTGCTTTTTCATAGACATGAATAAACATTTAGCATTTAGATGGTGACAGTAAGAGGTTGACCATCCATGTAAAAATTTGTGATGGGAGCTTTTTCGCTGGTTAAAACAATTTGAAAGAATCTTCAAGTCAAATTCCAGCTTTTGACGAGCCATCAGCTTCCCTGTGTGTATGTGCTCTGTCTCTTATCTCAGAGACATTAGCTGACCGTTGGACTTTGCTGTGTATTTTGGGGAGCTGTGTGTCTTGTCTATCGCTAGGACTTTCATGTGTTTGCTTTTTCTCTTTCGCCTAGTTTTTATATATATATAGCTCTAATATTAGAGCTTATTTTTTGGCTGTGTTTTCCCTTTATTTCTGTTTAAACCTCTGGATATAAAATGTTTAGAAATTTACAAAGATGGGAAAAATGATAGTAATAAAGAAAAAATATTATGAATCTAGTGGTTGGTTTAGCACATTGTGTCAGCCTAACTAAGATGAAAAATGTCAAAGCTGGCATGAGAGATGTCAATCAGGCGCTTATTTTAAAATATTTCTTTTTTTTTTATTTTGTAAATGTTTGAACCATAAATACAAGAATTGTTTTGTTGTAAGCTCTGGCATTTAGACAAAAATATGAAAGTGTTATACGCTAACACACATTTTTCTACCTTTACAGGCTGCTGTAATTTAGGGAAAGTAGCTTTTCCTCACAGACTGTTCAATTGATTTTATAAAACAAGTTAAGTTGTGGGTTTACACTGGAGAAAGGGGGAAGCTGAGTTCTTTTTAAAGCTGTCATGCAGGAGGTCACGTTTGTGCAGGATCACTGATTGATCAGACTCTCTTTGCACCCTTGATTGAGCATGTGAAGGCCGGCTGTCAGCTCCCAGCTTTTCCCCTCGTATCGACCTGTTAGTTGTAGCCACTACAGCTAATGTGTGTCATTATGTAAGTCTCCATTCTGCCCTGGTTTTCAGCTGAGGCCTGGTAAACATCTGCCTCTGCAGAACAATGCACCTAGAGCCATTTTAGGGGCCTGATTAAATTAATCACGGATAAACATGCGTGTGAGCTTACCAAGTTTTATAAAGTCTGTCATTATTCTAAAAAAAGAACGCACCTTTTTTAAATTTAGACAAAGCTAATTTATTAAATGACTTCTATATTCACATAAAAATTAATTTGATCTCTTTTAGATTATGTAAATTAAAGGCAGTGTCACACAGCCACTCTATCCATTTTGCACATATTACACATATCATACGTGAATATACGTGGAGTGAGAAAAAAGTGAGAAATGTTGTGGACTTAGGTGAAATTTTCACAAATGTATCACGAATGAACCAGGTTAAAACCACAGAAGAAGTACAAATAAACCACACAAAAAAACACATAAATCGACGTTTTCATAAATCCTTTTTTAAATCTGAAACATTTTACAATTTATTTATAGTTTGCTATTTTTGCCATCCAACAGATGTTACATCAAATATTTTTGGCAGCTTTTATGCTGCACTGCAAAAGGGTTGCGTTCTGTGTTGTGCAATTTTTTTGAAATATTTCATTTCTGCTTATTTTTCTTAAAAGTGCTTGAAAAAATAGGATTTTGTGACTCAACATGCAGGAATACCACTCATCAGGGAAGGAATGTTTTTTTATGCAACCGTGTTCAAATGCAGCATCAGCAGTTTCTTTTTCCTCTTCCTGTCTTTTCTTTTTTCAACATAAAGTCTTGATTGAGCACAACTTGGAGCGAGAGGTGGAGTGTTGTTACCTGGTGCTCCTCCTCCTTCTCTTCCCCCTCCTCCTCTCCTCTCCTCTCCTCTCCTCTCCCCTCACCTCCCTCTCTGGGAGTGTATATACTCCTGCACACTCCCTCTGCCTGTTCACACACGCACCAAGCTTAATGCCGCACACGCTCACCGCCTCATCTGGTCAAATGCACGCCAAAGAAGACGACTTTTCACTCTGATTGGTTTTGGATCGGATGTCTTTGCTGGTGAAGAAACAAGAATTATCCGTTTGCTTCACATCAAACAACACAACCCGGGATATTTTTTTCTTTTTCTTCTTGGCTCACTACTAAAGGGTAACTTTATTATTGCACAGCGACCTGCTGCTGCTCCTCCTGTCACTGACAACTCACTAAACAAGGTGAGCGCTGCCGAAACTTCTACTCTGCTCAGTGGTTAGTATCTTTTGTGTTTTGATCTCTTCCATTTCTGGGATTGTTGTGTTACGCTGGTGTGAGTGCTAACTGAACAATTGCAGTTTGAAGAGCATGTGTCACTGAGGCAAGCTTGAACAAGATGAAACCAAAGTCTTCCTTCATACCATCTGGTTGGCAAAGTTTGTACATATATTTAAATTGACACCTTTATTTTACAACGCATCAAACGGTCATTTGGCCAAGACTTAAAGCTAATTACAAAGTTATTTAACACAATCCAACACCTTGGTTGAATCATTTCTACCTTGGTATAGCACCTCTTTCCTCTTAAAAGCATAATTTCTTATTAAATTTGAAACGATTTAGGTTTGAAATTACAGTCTGACATAGATTTCTGACATTAAAACCTGGCCTTTAATGGTAAAGGTGAGTAAAATTTAAAATGAACAAGCAACAGTAAGAAAAAAATAAACAATAAAAGCACATTTTCAGCTGATGTGTGAAGATATCTCAACAGACAATGTGTTGGCTTACAGTAACACTCTTTGAGTGTATACAGCATCTACGATCTTAAGGCTTTACTGCATGATTGTCCTTCAACAGCTAATGGATGTAAAATGAGGAAGCTCTCCACTGGAGAACTAATGGCAACGGTCAAGAATCCCGTCTTGCTGATGGGATGTCCTGAAGTATTTGCTCTTTATCGTTTGTCAATTAGATGGCGAAGAACATTTCTACAGCTCAGATGTTTTCTCGTAACAGTTGCAGAACAGCTGCGTCAACAAGTGTCTCAAAATGATCGGAGATCATTTTGTTTTGTTTGTGCTCTAAAACTTTTTTATACTAAGCATGTTGGATTGTACTTTTTTATAAGCTGAGACCTAGACCTAGTACTGTAAGTAGTTAAACTACTCATTCTTTTTTTTTTTTGTCAGCTGACAAAATTGGTGAAGGTCTGCATGAGCTGCTCTGCAGGGTGCAGCCCCCCAAATCCTTTGTAGAGCACAGAAATGTTTGCTAACCTCAGTACCTTCTGAGCAGTGAGTCTCTGTGAGTCGACTTGCTGTTAACCACACCTTCATTAATCTTTATCAAGACTTCGAGAAGGAAATAACATCTCTTTTCTTCTAGACGTTTAAAGAAACAGCATTGGTTTTTCAGATACTACACCCCTCCAGTGTCTAGCTGAGCTCTGCTTTAACCAGAAACAGCAACGGCAGATTTACTAACTTTACTGGAGTGTGTGTCGGTGTGTGTGTGTGTGTGTGTGTTCTTTTAAACACACTCTCAAAAAGCTATTAAAAAATAAAGCAAAACGCTACAATAATGAGTTTATATATCTAGAAAAATATAACCCAATTGAAATACCATATTTTACTAATTTTATGGCTATAGCACATTGGATTATGAGGCGCACCGTCAATGAATAGTCTATTTTCAAATGTATGTGATGTATAAGGCGCATTAGAGACAGAAGAGTTACAGATAGGTCTGTCAGTCAGACTTTATTAATTGTAACACGCTACACATTAGCCACGTTAGAAGAATTAGCCACATTAATTAACCACAAACGTGGTTGTGACTACGCTAACTACCAACCTTCTTAGTAACACGTAAAAACACACAGTCCGACACCGCTACCCGTTAGCATTTGCAACAACACCCAACTAAACCTTTAGACAGAGCACCGTGTTCATCTCAAAATGTCTTTGACATTGATTAGAACAACCAGAATGAATCCATATATAAAGTGCTACAGATTATAAGGTGCAGTGGAGTTTTTTTCCCGTTTTTTTTTTTTTATTACAGTTTTTAAGTGCGCCTTGGTGTGGAAAAAAAGGTTAGGAAAAACAAAAAGTACTGGTATATATTTTTTGTCCTTCCGAGGTCAGACCATCCACACCCTGCTCACCCAAACGTCTGCGATTGTTAATCATTACCTACTTTTGTCTTGTCATGGATTTATACTGCCTCCTTCTATAAAGCGTTATTGTTTGTCCGCAGATCTGATTGTACAAACACTGACGCAAGAGCCAAAGAAAAACCACGATAATCTGAAGCGTGTGGGAGAGCTAGTTTGGGTGGACATTCTTGAGTGGGTTTTGTGAACGGCAGCTGAAGATGTGTTCCTCCAGGCAAATGCTGTCACAGACTTATCCTGTCTTGTCCTTTCATACTTACTCAGGTGTGTGATGAAGCCGCTCCTGGATTACCACAGTTGCTTTTATCCTATTACACGACAGAGGTTGTAAGCTGTCATGTGGGCATGATACCGGCTCTGAGCGGCAGACGCACCGTGCGTTCGCGCTCGTCATGTTGGATTCTGCCCCCAGCGTTTACAAAACATTAGGCGTGCTGTTTGAGAAGGCCGGCCCTTGTGCTGGTGATTGACGGCTTTCAGACACGGTCTGATGTGATGAGGTCATCCTGCAGTCATTCGGTTCACAGAAGACACTGATAATGTATTGGATGAGCAGATTTTGAGCAAAAAAAACTGCACTTTTGACCACTTCTTGTCTTTGCGCCAAAACGTTGAACTTTGTCACCCCCCTCCACCCCCCAGCTCAGAGGCTAGGTCAGTGAAAAAGAGGTGTGGTTGTGTGCGAGTTATGTGGCGTTTCAGGCTGCCTGAAGGAAACGTATCAGTTTAAATCAGTTTTTCTTTTGTTTAAGGCCCCATCTGCGTTTTTAAGCGTTGATACAGCTCTCTGTGTTCAGCATAGATCCACAGCATCTTCTTTGTGCCAGACTTCAGGCCCATCAAAGAAGTCCTCTGAGAATAAGGCAATTTTCTGCTGTCACTGAACGTCTGCATGTCTTTTGATCAGCAAGAACGAGGTATAAAAATAGCTGGAGCGCTGTTTTGGGTGCCGTTTCTGCACGTTACCCAGACGTAAAACACAGCTGAATGGAGGCTGCTGGTGGCCTGATTACAACCTGCTTTAGATTTGACAAGATGTCTTAGTTGTTGACCTGGGATCTTCTGTGTTTGGTCTTGTAAAGCTCAGCAATACACGAGCGCTGATTATAGCAGCCCAGATGGGCTGCAGCGGCGTGTATCTCACAGTCACGTTTAGTCTTTTAGTACGTTTTTGTTTTGTTTGAGCCCCTTGTTTGAAATTTTGCCTAAAGATAAAGCTTTAAAGCAATTAGATGTCCTTTTTTTAAGGCAGTCCATACAGCAGGTTCAACTTGAACATGTTTAACATGTTCTTGAGGCATTTTCCTAATAGTGGAGGACATTTATAAAGAAAATCAAGCTCAAAATTGCATTTCTGAGTATTTCTTTATTCAAATAGTTGTGATTTAGATGGAAAAATGCTGTTTGAAAATGAGCTTATTTGCAATGTAGAAAACACGCTGGGTGAGCCACCAGGTTGAAATAGAGTTTAGTAGAGTTTAGTTTCACGGAAAGGCAAATGGTAATTTCCCCTTTCTCCTCATCAGATTTAGCAAATTGGCTTTGAACGTGCTGCTTCACCCTTAACTTCCTTCAAAAGCTGCAGGCAGGGCAGCCAGGGTGTTCAAAGCTCCCCGTCAGACGTGGAAACATTCCACATGAAGCTCGGTGTGATGGCTTCAGGGCAGAACTGGAGAAGTGGAGGTGTAAGGAGAAGCATGCAGTCATCCCCTCCACCTGTTCATTTCTCTTTCCTCGCTCAACATTTAGCCATATTAGTGATACATTTGGTTGTTAAACATTTTTTTAATTAAAAATACAAAGGTAAAATCATGTCAGAAAACCTTTTTTGAGGTTTTTTGAACCTCATGCTGGCCTGTTTGTTTGCTGCTTCCTTCTGCTGGCTTCTTGTTTTGGTCCGATTCTGCCGTTACTGTAACATGTGGCCTGTCTGCCTCCTCCACCCTTAATTCATAAGTAATGACCTTGCAGGAAGAAGGCAGAGTAGCGAAGCAGACGCGCTGGCTGGTCGGGCCTCACCCCGGTGAGCCACTTATCCTTCACTGTAATGACATATGCATCGACTGGCTGAGGGGAAGCAGGGCAAAGAGGGCCTGAATCTGTGGATCATGCTGTAAACGGACATGTATTTTATTTCCATGGATAACTGAGCTGGATAGAAGCAGCATAAAGACTCATTGTTTAATCATCTTTTTAAAAATGAAATATTTTGGATGCAAAACGAATGGAGAGGCTAACGTATTTCCTATAGAGGTTTTTAAAACAGTTTTTTTGTATTTTTTTAACTTCCTAAATGATATTTTGGTGTGTTTTGTAATGCCATTGCATCAACACAGTCACACGATACTTTTTCCCCTTTTCACCATCAGACAGACATCTGTTACTATTGGCTTTTATAAATAAAGCTTCTCCTTTGTGTGATGTCTATATAACGTAAGCATGGGCTTATCTGCAGCATCCCCTGCAGTCAAGCTTCACGCCTCCTTTAGGTCCTGCATTGCATTTAAGGTTAGAGACATGCAGACTGACCTAATTCTGGTCCGTGCTGCAATCACTTGCACCTCAGCATAACCAGCACATGCATGACTTA
The DNA here is from genome assembly GCA_023969325.1 of Oryzias curvinotus. Taxonomy (NCBI): domain Eukaryota; kingdom Metazoa; phylum Chordata; class Actinopteri; order Beloniformes; family Adrianichthyidae; genus Oryzias; species Oryzias curvinotus. Next base: position 36,888,429 of record CM043706.1, read on the forward strand.
CTCAGACACGCCCTGTGTTCGTCCGGATGCACCTGCCAGTGCAAAGTCAATGGAGCGCTGCTTTTTAACAAGGACGTGTGAGGCAGGAAAACTTTGCACAGGCAGGGAAATTGGTAAACACACGTGCAGCACCAGGTGCATGCTATGCACCTGCTGCAGGATGAACAGATTTTTTGATTTAAACAGGATTTCAATGGTGAGGAAGCATCAATAATAAAACTAACTCCTGTTGATTCCTTTTAATTGTTAGTATTTCTGACAAAAAATGTAAAAAGTTATCGACAAAGTCTGTCCTTATTATTTTATCTTCACGTTGAACAACTAAACTTTATTTAAAATGACATAAATAAAGTGAAAAAGTAACATTTATGATCAATTATTCAAGCACAACTTGGGTTAAACCTAATGTTTACATCATGTTCAGGCTGTATTAGTGTATCTTTTTACTGCTATTATTGTTGTAAAATAGATGCTGATGTCTTAGTTGTGATGAAATACTTACATAAATAAGAGTTTGTTAGAATTTTTTACATCAAATGGAACATTTTGACTGGAACTAAAGAAAATACTGTATTTCCAGATAGAGGTAGTAGAAATATAACAACAACAAATATTTCAAATAAATAAAAATTAAAAAGTCTCTAAAGGACGTCCTGGTGGAACATCTCAACATATAGTCAATAATTGCCCCCTCCATTCTACTGTTGTTGTTTATTTTAAAGATTTAGCTTTTATGATATCATATAAATTGGATTGAAGGTTTTATGTTCAAATATCTATATTTTAGTAAATTTGTGAAAACACTTTTCTTTTCACATAGTTTTTCTCGTATGACGAATGATCAATCTACCAAACTAAAAACATGGCTACAGTGAAATAAAAGACTTGTTTTTGTAATTTAAAAGTAGTTAAAAAGGTTTTTTTTTCTTCTTTTTTTTGCTTTCTACGATCTAATGTGTTAAATTAATGAAAATGCTTGAGTGTCATCAATCAACCTCTGCTATGGTCCCTCTCTTCTCTAGATGACATGGCGCCCTCAGTACCGCTGCTCCAAGTTTCGACACGTGTTTGGTAAAGCTGCGACCAAAGAGAACTGCTTCGATGGCGTGCCGATCACACGCAGCGTGCAGGACAACAACTTCTGCGCGGTCAACCCTCGTTTCCTGGCCGTCATCACTGAATGTGGCGGAGGGGGGGCCTTCCTAGTGTTCTCGCTGCATCATGTGAGTATCTGCATCCCGTGCAAAATACACTGCCAAACTTTATTTTTGAGAAAGTTTTTTAAAAGACACACTCGTGTGGAGTTTGTTTCCGACGTGTTCAAATAACACTTTTAGCAGCTCATGTTGTCCACAGAGGCAAGCGTATCATTAAGGAGCTGCCAGCAGGTCCGACAGGTTACAGATTTATGTTCTTCCATCAGACAGAAATGCTGTTCCATGAACGCAGCCAGACTGATTATTAAAATAAATGACATTTCCTCTGAGCTTTAAAAGTCACTGGAATAATTGTTAGGCATTCTCTTCGTGGCCTTGCACAATAACTGGGTTCTCAAATTTTATGATTCCAAATCCTCTAGTCTGTCTGGTTATTCGGTCGCTTTACCTGGTTGTGGGTTTTTTGTTTTTCACAATTACTCTTTGTTAATTTAAACAAAAATTTTGGCCTCGCCACAAACTCAAAAACTAACTGACATTTGCACGCCCCAACTGCTCAATGAAAAATAATTTTTAGTGAACGACCCCCCCCCCCCCCCCCCCAAAAAAAAAAAAAAAAGAAAAGAGAAAGAAATTATGATGTCACAGTGGGCAAAACCACCAAAAATATGAATGGCACCAATATCTTTTGGAGCTCAAAAAAAAAGTTTGAAATTCACTTGTGAAACCGAAACACGTGTCCAAAGGAAGTTTTGAAATATTTATGTGATGACCACAGAACCTGCAGTTGGCAGCCATTTTGTGGCAGTGTCAGTATTGGCGATGTTCACATTTTTACTCAATTTGGGAAAAGGAAACGTTTCCCATGGTCAGGTCAAAAGGGGGCAGCAAAACAGGGGGGAAGGTATCACCTGGAGGGGCCACACAACACCACTCGCAGCTTTAATTTAATTTATTTTTAATTATTTCCACCATTAATTCTATCAGAACATGTGTTCTTTCCATGATAAAGGTTAACATGTAACAACTTATTGAGAAAACCTTGACATGAATTTTAGGACACCTGTAGAGCTAAGAAGGGAAACAGGGGTGTCCCACTCAAAACTTGTGATGTGCACTGTAGTAGTTGTCTATTATGTAGTCTTTTTTTTTTACTCAAACATCATATTTTATCTTATCTCCTACATTGAATTAATCCTAAAACCCCCCCTTTTTTTTTTAACCTGAATTAGCAAACCGATTAGAGTCGTTTTCGGTTTTTCCCTGGATCCAGCGCTGGTCACCTGGGTGGAAAAAACACGGCGGTTCGGGTGGAGCTGCTGCTTTTTGACGAAGGAGCTGGAGTTGAGTTTGCAAGTTTGGGCACAGCTCCTGTTTAAGTAGAAATGCTCACTCATCAAGTCTGATTTTTCAGGGAACGGTGGTAGCCAGCAGGCAGCACCTGATGGATTTATGTGAATGAAAACAAATCGTGGCTCACTTTCAATTTCTCTTTCTGCTCTACATCGTTCGATCGGTTAGAAAACGATAAGAGCCGCTAAAGGGAGTGTAGTTAAAGCCACCTCATTGTATGACGGAGCGCTGGAGCTTCCAAAACTATAAAGCAATCTGATGCCACCACTACAGTTTAGGTGTCTGCCACAATCCAAAGTTCCTCTCTAGACAGAAATCCAATATTTTTTTTTTAAAGACCCTCTCCAATGAAAATCGTGTTTTTGGTGTTTTTAACATGTTCTTGTGCTGTTTTTTTCATGATGGAGGACATATTTAATGAAAATTACGCTCAAAAGTATCCATTTAGATCAGGGGCAGACTTTCACTGAGGTTGTGGTTTCTCTGCCTGAAGTCAAACTCTAGGATACTAAAAGACCAGCGTCTGAGCAAATCTTTCCTTTTCTATTGTTTTTCTTAGTTTTTCTTACTTTTTGTGCATTGTTCCCCTTTGTCTTCCTCACCACCAGGATTCAACAGCAGCTCTTTCATCCATCCCATCTACTGTTCCCATCAACAGTGAACTTGTTCGCTTCATTTAAAAGGATTTATCAATCTCAAACACTTCTCTGTGCTTTGCCCCCCTTGCTGTGCGTGCCCCCCCCCCCCTCTCTGGCATGCTCACAAAGCGTATAGGAGCTTAGGAATGACATAACTCATGGTTTGAAGCCCCCCCCCCCTCCTCTTTTTTTTGTCTTGGGGAGGTGGAACTTTGGCGCTCCTCCTCTTCTTGACCACCTTTGTGTGGACACAGATATGCTGTTGCTCCCTGCTGAGGGGAGGTATCGCTCATGACCAGAGCAGAACGTCTTCTTCTTTCTGCTTGTTCTGGATTGGATTCTGTGGGTCTGCAGGTGTGTGCATGTGTGTCAGGTTGTGTTCGTCTGTAATTAGTCATCTCATTGGGGCAGAAAATCCCAAGTGACTCTTCCCTTGTTATAGGATGATCAAATGTGGGGTATTTGTCATAAGTATTTTGTGTAATTCCGCTTTCAGCTGGAATGGTTTGATGTTAATGTCATGGTCTGGTGCACAGCAAGCAAGATGGAGGCGCATGCCCGGGCCTGCAGAGACCAGCACATCCTCTTTAGTCAGTCACATTCCTTCATCCTCTCCCAACTGAAGCTGCTTTTAGAATGTTTCTTATTTAAAAAAAAAAGCGTCACACACCTCCTCTAATGTTTGAGTAGAAATCAATGGTTCGTTCAAAGTACACTGTGGCCCCACAAAGATTCTGATAAATGTCCTAGGGAGATGTTATTTAAGTGAGTAATGCTGGCTGGAGCTTACGTCTGAGAGTACAAAACATCTGGCAGTCAGAGAGAAGCTTGTTCTCTCATCTACACTTACCTCATACCCCACTCATGCTCATGAATGCAAAAAATATTTCTGGATAAATGAGCGCTTTATTGCTTTGCAAAATAAAAAAACAAAAACTCCTGATCTGCAGCTGCTTGAACTTTGGTGTTTAAAGTGAGAACGTGGACATGAATCGTCAGAGCGTTTTGGCTACACCTGCTCAACTCTGATCATTCAGTGGATTTTGCCGAAAGTTCACACCAACCGTCGGGTTTAAAGGTTGGCTGTTGGTGCTGCCAGGCATGCTGACCTCTGGTGGGTTTATGAGAACTGGACCGAGCCAGCGTGACAGCACCCAAATGACTCCAAACAAATGAAATCAATTTATCCGCCATTTATTTGCTATACGGACGCCACCATGTTGACGTCAGACAGTCAGTAATTAGTCCAAGTTGGGCTGAGTCAACATTTGTATGGGAATCCCCCTCACCAATCAGATGTGAGCTTGCTAAAAGGCCACACCCCTACCATTTGAAAGTGGGAGAATCTGTTATTCGACGTGAGACCACATGCTTTTATCTGAGTTATAACTTGGACTACAGAAAAAGTATCATGAAAAAAGATGAAGATTATAAAGAACATGTAAAAATAAATAGTATCAGATCAAGAATGGTTGTCCTGACAAATAGAATGGCAGAGTAACGGCTGTTTTTTCTCAATTGCAGTCGATAGGATTTTGGCGTCTTGGATCCAGCAGGTACTTCCTGTTTGGAACCCATACACATGAAACTTTAAAGCTGATGAGCTAAAGCAGCAGATGCTGACTCCCCACAACTGGACAATTATGGATTGAAAAACCTTTTTTTGGTTCATTTTTGTCTGATTGGGTCCAGATTTGGTGTAGACATCACTAAGTGAAATAAATGATACTTTTATCGATAAAATACATCAAATTTGACTCTTTTTTAATGAAAATTTGTTGTACTAAAAGATATTTATTCTGTTTCTTCATTCTTTAGACCATTAAACTCTTAATTTTTAATCTAAGCTAGATGCAAATCAGAGAAATGTACTGTAAGTGAGAGAACGTTGTGGTTTTTTCACAGGGCTGCTCATTTTTGAGTAACTTTTTTTTGTTTTACTTTAGACGGGTAAGTTGGACCCTCATCACCCTCGAGTATCCGGTCACAGAGGCAACGTGCTGGATATCAAATGGAATCCATTCAACGACTACTGCATTGCTTCCTGCTCTGAAGACACCACGGTGTGCCCCCCCCCACCACCACCACCACACACACACACCTACACACACACACACACATATACAAAAAATACACAAAAAAAAACTGTTAAACCAACATGTTTGAACATCTTTTGCTGTTTTGATATCTCTATTCATGGCCAATCTACTGAAAACAGACAAAACAAAACAACAAAAAAAGAAAAAATGAGTTTTCTCTTCAGCTTGTTTTGAGCAAATGTGTCTTGTTTGGGCCTGCAGGTCAAAGTGTGGGAAATCCCTCCTCATGGCGTGATGAAAAACCTGACGGTGCCCTGGAAGGACCTACAGGGTCACAGCCGCAGGGTCAGCCTTGTTGAGTGGCACCCGACCGCAAACAACATCCTCTTCAGCACAGGCTACGACTACCAGGTAACACAAGCGTGAAGGGTGGGAGGGGGGCACCAACACATCCCACGTCTGACACCATGTGGGAGCATAGACTGTAAAAACAATGGAGGGGTGATGTCACCCATAGAAATGAGGCAAAATACGACTTCCTGATGCGGGCGCCGCCATGTTGAAACCAGTGGCTCTGAGTCATGGTATCTATGGGAATGGCGACAGTAGTTGCCATAGATACTGTGACTCAGAGCAACTCTGGCCAATCACTATCGACTGGTTTCAACATGGCGGCGGCCGTATCAGGAAGCGATGGTACTTCCTGTTTGGGAACACGAGAAGGGAGGGGGTTGAGCTGTCCATTGTTTTTACAGTCAATGTGTGGGAGCAGTTTCTATGAATGATAACAGAAAATAAGAAAGAAACTGGGAGCTACATTATTCTTTGAACATAAATGTGTCCAAACACATGCAGCTAGGTAAATTCTATCAACAGTTTTGGATTTAAATCAAATCTTTTGTGTCCTTTAAGCCCCATACACTTTGAGCACATGTTCAATTTTAACATATGGTGTTCACACTGGACTGTTGCTTCCCAATACTAGCGCACATACTCCCAGTTGGAAGAATCTCGGCAGGAAATGTCGAAGTGGGACAAATCTCTTCAATCTTGCTCCAGGCTTTTCTTACACAGCTCTATTCCGACATATGAAAGACTTGGTGTTACAGAATTCTGTCCACAATTATTGATTTCTCATTCATGATAGACTTGCTACGTCACTACCCAAAGCCGGGTCCATAATCGGTCTAATCAACTGGTTTAACTTTCAGCTCCTATTAGCACGTTTTGTATGTAAAGCTCAAAACTGGACTTAACAACCTGTGTAGTTACGCTTGAACGCAAGAGTTTTGAACGCGGAAGCCTGAACGCGCGTTAACGAGCACGCTCTGAACGTAGCATCATGCCAGCCGAGGCCTGTAGATCCTACAGAGTGGGAAATCTCTCAAAGCTTGGAGATTCTCGGTGCAGAGAGGTTGAGTGTGTGTAAAAACTCTCTACAGACAGATGTGCGACAACAGCTGCCCCTCTGAGATCACTACTTAAGTCTCTCCCTGTTAGCGTTGTGTTTAAACACAAATACCAGACCTGCAAACTGCTGTGAAATTCAGGTTTTAATCAACCCACTGATCTTGATGTGGAGCACCTGGCTGCGGATCCAGATCGTTTTTGTGTTTTTTTCACTGTTTCAAGTTTCTTCCACAGTTTTATTTAATGACATAAAATAATTCCCTCATTTGAAAACCTGAAACAAACCAGATGATTTTTATTATATCCCGATCAATCTTGTAAAAGAAAGAGCGAGTGCTTTTATCACACAGCAGAATGATACGTATGTGTACACTTGTGTGTTCTGCTTCGCTCTGAGGTGAGAAAACGAGGATTGAGGGAAAGCTTTAGCCTGTTTTTTTACACACAACTGACTGGAAAGGCATGAATTCCTTTGTGATAAGAAAAGTATGTACTGTTCCCACTTGCACAGCTTTTCAGTACCACTCTCCAGGATAGTAAAGGCTCTCAGCCTAACTTTGAATCAGCTTGAAACAGTTTTTGCTGGATTCTGTCTTTAAATCATTTTCTTGATGAGGATATAGAAAAATGCGCCCAGAGTTTACTATGAAATAATAAGTCATCCATTAACCAAAACCATAACTGCCTTTTTTTTTCCCTTTTATCTCGCTCTAAGCCACGCATCCAATCCGACGCTTTGCTGAATTTGTGTGTTCTTCTTCACGTTTCAAGGTCATGATTTGGAATCTGGACTCTCCAGAGCAAGTGATAAAAAACCCGGTGCGGACCATCATGCACCACTCTGACGTGGTCCTTTCCATGTCCTTCAACACAGACGGCAGCCTCCTCGCAACCACATGCAAGGACAGGAAGGTCCGGCTGATGGAGCCGCGCACGGGAAACCTACTGCAGGTACCGTGCACGCTCGCGCTGGCCCAAAGGTCAATAAAGGACAAAGGCAGGACTTGATCAGTTTAGCATAAACAAGCAAAAAAATAAGCTTTTTAATTTACTCAGCACAGTGAAGTGGTCAAACTCATTGCCATCTGATAGAAATATGGCGTTTATTTTCTGTTATACCATGAATTCTCAATTGATCGAAAAAATAAAAATAAAAAAAAATAACAAGAATAAAGTACTAGAAACTGGTTAAATATGTTTCTTTCTTTTGTAAGTGACCGTGGTATACGCGAGATAATGGCCTTCAAAAAGTGCATCATCAGCATTAACGCACTTTGTGGAGGCTTCCACGCCATTCATTCATTTCTGATAATGCACACTTTGTCGGCCATTAACCCATATTTAAAGCCCCACATCTGCACACTCCAGCAATGATTTGAAAATATAAATGCAATTTGTCCCTAAATCTTGTCATCCTTCCTTTTCCCATAATTATCCCATAAGTATGCTGCTGTAAAAAATATATTTTTGACTTCAATAAAAATAATATAAAATGATTGACATCATTTTTATTATATTTTATGAAGCATAAAAAATATGTTTTTAGTATCACTTAGATGATCTGTGGCTCTCCAGTACAATGACAGAGATAGACGCCTGTACTTCATTTGAGCTAAAGACTTTAGACACTACTGCCTATTTTATCACCTAAAAAACAGTCAATATGACAAGCATCACTTTTTTTTAACGAAAAAAAAGGAAAAATATGTTTTTAATGTGGAAAAACTGTTTCTCATCTCATTTCTTACCACTACTTGAGGCCTTTCTTACATTTCCCTCCTCTTTTTCATCCAGCGGAGTACATCAAAGGGTAACAAATGAAGGCTTTCCCCAACAATCACACAAAGATGCAAAGAATACATGAATTGTTCCTCAAAGTACAGTGACATGCTCAGAAATGAATCACCCATGACTCGTTCTGACTCACACGCTGAACATATTGTCTTCTGGATTTGCAGGAAGGCAACTGCAAGACGCACAAAGCCAGTAAGGTGTTGGTCCTGGGAAACATGAAGATGCTTGTCACAACCGGTACTTCCCGCTGGAATGAGAGACAAATAGCTCTTTGGGATCAGGTGAGAGAGGGCTGACTAAATCTCCTTACAGCTGATGTAGAGAAACGACACTGAGCAACCCCAAACAGGCCTGATGGGATGTGTGAACAGAGCTGACATGTTTGCTATCAGGTTATCTGTTTATGATAACATTAAGTAAAAAAAAAAATGATGGACTTCTTTCTTTTTTTTTTCTCTAGATTAATATAATCTCCCTGAGTGCAGTGCAAGAACAGGCCCCTTCAGAAATAAGTCAAAAATGTGCTTCTCATTGGCAGATTTTCTTTACAGAAGCAAAAAATCGGCCAATTTAAAGAAACAATTCCAGTCACTAAGACGTGTTCTCCCGAACTATGATTCTGGTGCTTTTGAAAAACTTTTAACTGCTTAGACTTTTTTTCTTTAAAATAAAATAAATAAACCAATTTTACTTAAACAGGAGTTTTTTAAATTTCTTAAGATTCACGTTTTGCCGTTAATCAAATGTTTCAAACAAATGTTTGGATGAAGGTCTAGAATCATACTAATCAATCGCTTTATTTACATGGCGCCTTAACATGACACGCTGCACCTCAATGCATTAAATCGGCAAATTTAATGATAAAACAAATAAAATATAAAAAGATGTGACATAGTGAAATAATAACACAGTTAAAAAGAATAATGAACCTCACCAGGACAGCAGAGCCTCACGATGTGTTGAAAACAAATTAGGACAGAGAAGACTAAAAAATGCACACTGCTAAAGCGTTTCACAGCTTTGTTGAAAAATATGAAAAAAAGCTGATCAGCTGACCTGAGGCCCGTGGCTGGGACAGAGACAGGCAAGAGGTACGGCAAGGCAAGACCGTTTCAAGATTGCGAAAACAGATAAAAGAATCCGAATTATTAAAAATCCAGGATACCATCAGTGTGACGGGAAAACATCCCTATGTCTTCTGGGGTCCACTTGGTCTGTGGTACATTCCACATCATTTGATTTCATCTGGCCAGGTCCAGCAAGCTACTTCCAGACTGTCATGCATTACATATTACTTGTTATCGTTCAAAAGTAATCCATTACCTTACAGTATAACAATAATAAAAAAACCTTATTTATATAGCACTTTTCAAAATCAAGATTACAAAGTTCTATACAATTAAAATAAGACAAAAAGACCAGGATTAAAAAAAGTATTGAGGTGTTTGATAATACGACAAAATTAAATAAAATAAAACACAGCACACACACACAAAACAGTGATAGCGGTTAAAATCCCTAGAATCAATAATATTATAAGTTCTCAATTTAAGAACCAGTAAAATCATTAAAAGCACGCCTATAATGGTACGTTTTTACAAGAGATTTAAATACTGGTCACTATCACTGCCACAGAGTTGTGTATGATATATTACATATTACTTTGAAATGAATTTCTTTGTTGCAGAAACAGAACAAAACAGTTTAAAATGACATTTAAACTGCAACGTTTTCTTACATTTATTTACACAGCAAAAACATAAAATCTCACTTGACAGTTTTGTCTGGTTTCTAGTTTACAAATCTTTTTACACTTAATAAAAGATAAAAGTAACTTTTTGATCTGGAAAATATCATATTTTAAGCAATATATTTAATTAAATTCAATTTTATGTACTTTGTAAAGTATTTTATACAGAAGTATAAATGTGAATAGACTTGTTTTTCCAATCTAGATTATATGTTGTAACAACAGTTACTAGTAATAATAATGATGTGTATTCAACTAATTAAAAGCACAGTGCAGCCCTCAGTTTTAGTCAGTATAAAAAAAAAGAAAATATTGGCTGAAAGAATTATTTAATAAAAGAGGAAAAAACAGAGCAAACAGAGAAGCTGAGGCTTGTGTGTCTCAGAAAGATTAAAAAGTAAGGAATTGTTTTATGGAAGGAGGGTAAAGTTACTGCATAACTAGAAAAACAGAAAAGCTTTTTTAGTTCTTTAAGTCAAAAGCAAGAAAAAAATGATATTTTATGCGGCTTTTACTTCATCTGTTATTATTTGATGGCTTTTCTGCTTTAAAATGGGGGAGTTAATGTATTAATACATACGACGGAGTATTAGGGCCACCAAAAAAAAAGGTTAAATTACGACTTTTTATCTCGTAAATTTAGGAGATAAAAACTCGTAAATTTAGGAGATAAAAACTCGTAAATTTACAAGATTTTAAGTCGTAAATTTATGATTAATGTGTACGTGAGCATGCAGAGCAGCAGGTGAACGCCGCGCAGCAGCAGAGCAGACCCACTAAACTTTGTTGAACAGGCGAGATGAATGTTCATTGATAACGTTCCAAATGTCTGGAAGCTATTGATGGGTGCTGCGGGATCTCTGCAGCCCGATGAAGCCATCGTCGGTATTCCTGCAGCTGTCCACGTCAATCCTTTCTTCCTCCACCAAAGACAAATCTCTACATTTGCGTGACGCTTCCGTCCGAGGAGGAGCACTTATTTGTCATTTTCAACGTTCTAATGATAATATAAAAGACTATTTTCATTCCTCTTTATTGTTTTATGCTGAAACGGGACATTTCATCTGCAGGAGGGGGCGTATGTAAAACTGTTTACTTCCGCATTGGTGTTCGGATGACACGTTCATGACGTCAGTTGACAGATGAACTTCAGGGTGTGAATGAAAAGGAGAATAAAGGCTGCAGCGGTCCTCTGCACCCAAACGTGTCTCTGAGCTCCTTATTTTACGCATTAAACTCCGCTTTACTGACACTGAACCCCGGACAGACGGTTCCACTGACAAAAATCTGATTTTAAGTCATCTAAAGGTTCAGAATCTGTTTTTTAAACCTGTAATCCGGAAATAAAGCTTCACAAAAGGCTCCACGTATTTAATCTTCAAGCTAGGCTCCGATAAACGGACAACTTCGGTTTTTTCTCCTTAATCTACGACTTTTTATTTCCTAAATTTACGAGATAAAAACTCGTAAATTTACAATTTTATCTCCTAAATTTACGACTTTTTATCTCGTAAATTTACGAGATAAAAAGTCGTAGATTAACTTTCTTTTTTTTTTTTGGTGGCCCTAATACTCCGTCGTAAATACACAAATGAAAGTACTGAGTAAATTATTACTAGAGGTTCAGTAGTAATCCATTACACTACTTATTTAATACATTACTCACTGGTAGCTGGAAAAATAATGAATTTTTACACACAAAAAAGGACATAAAATTATTCTGAATGTAACAAACACTCAAATAAACTTAAAGAATTTAAATCAAATGTATATTGAAAAAAATTAAATTTAAATTCATTTGTAAGGATTAAAAATATCCTTCAGATATCACAACACATCATTGTCATTTGGTTGTTGTTTTTGACAACGAACATGTGAATTTTTTAGTTTATGTTTTTTGTCCAGATATTACTGAATTCTTGAACTTTTTCTGACAGAAAAAACCTCAAAGCAAAGAAAACACTCCACGTCTGAATCACAACTCTGCCCTCTAGTGGACAGAAGCAGAAGTGTTTCATGTCATCTGTTGACTTAAGCACGTGCGCTGTGAATGAGGAAATCCAGAGTAGCTTTCTTCTGGAGTGTGTCATCGCCCAGCACCTGCTCTTCTGTACACCAGAGCGCTGTGAGGCTGGAGAGGGTATTGTAAGTGGGGGATTAAGGAAAAGCATGGATTAGGGATTGAGTGCTCATAGCGTTTAATTCAGATCTGCTTCCCACACTTGAGGGGATTAAAAGTGATGCCGTGTTTTGATATCGGCGTGATTTCCTTGTTTGCTTTCAATCTCAGCAATGTCTTTTGTTCAACATATTTCTTTTGTGTTTGCGTCTGCTTGCAGGAGGATCTGTCCGTGCCTTTGCTGGCGGAGAACCTGGACGGCTCCTCTGGAGTCCTCTTCCCTTTCTATGACCCTGACACACACATGCTGTACCTCGCTGGCAAGGTCAGACCACCCAAAAAACATCCCAACGATTAAACAAAAATCCTATGGGAAACACTCATTCTTTTTTTTTAAATTTTTTTTACATATTTTTTTAGGGGGATGGAAACATCCGTTATTACGAGATCAGCTCAGAGAAACCCTACATCCACTACCTGACAGATTACCGCTCACTTCTACCTCAGAAAGGAATGGGTAAGAAATCAACACCTAACCTTCAAGGTCGAGGGCAGCAGTGGAATCAGCTCTCAGCCGGTTCACTTGCTTTTAGAAGTTGTGGCACCTGTAAGCAAAGCTGCTGTGCAAATGAGCTCTATTTGAATGTCCAAACCAGCTCATCAGGATGTTGAAGGTTATGTAAAAAAGGACACAAGTCTGTAAACACACTGAAATCTTTGAATGTTTTAGATCCTAAACACATCCAAAAAAAGTCTGGAAAGCTAAAGAAAAAAAAGTGCCTAAAGGTTTTCTGCCAAACATTTATGAAATCTTAGACCAGAGAATTAAAGGAAACCAATAAATGAAACTTTATTTCATGGTTGCTTGATTATTGTCTGTTATTTAAGAAGTCTGCAGGAAAATCAGGGGAGAATCTTAGAATTTAAACCTTTGTTAGAGGAAGAGAAACCATATAGAACTGTGATATGATAGAAGGGAATTTTGAAACTAATTAGTGGTTTGAAAAACAACAACATAGTTAATGAAATGTAGAGCAGGGAGAGTTTCAGAAGCTTTTTATTATTGTTATTACTCAAAATACAAATTATAGTTTGGTCCTTTTTTAAAAAAAAAATGATATTTTAATGATTGAATAAGTGGTTCCAGAAATTTCCACAGATCTTTCTTTTCCAATTCTACACGTCTGAGTTTGCTCCTGTTGCCTTCTGGGTGTTTTCTATTGTTATTTGGACTTTTCCTTTTTATTGGATGATCACTGACTCCTCTGAGCCTCAAACTTCTCCCCTCACATACTTATACGGATGCTGGCTGAAGGTCTCAGTTTGCAAGAATGAAAAAAATAGGAATAAAATGTAGGATGTAGATACCTGCTGGTTACATCTGATGAATATTTAGCTAACACTGAATAGAAAGTGGGTTTGTTTGTGCTTTTTCCTGCAGCTGCGATGCCAAAGAGAGGTCTGGACGTGAGCTCTTGTGAGGTTTTCCGGTTCTACAAACTAGTGACCATCAAGAGCCTCATTGAGCCTGTTTCTATGATAGTGCCTCGCAGGGTAAGAGCCCAGCAAAAACACCATGTGTGGGTCACCACTGAGGGCTTCGTGTGAACGTTTGGCATTTCCCGCCTGTGCTTCCAGTCGGAATCGTACCAAGAAGACATCTATCCGATGACGGCGAGTAACAGGCCGGCTTTGACTGCAGAGGAGTGGCTCGGTGGGATTGACAAAGGTCAGAATGAAATTTGACCTTATTTAAAGTAGATCGATGTAAAATCAAAAAAATGTTCTTGTCTTTTTGATGATGTGTTGAACTTTATTCAGGACAAATCCCCTCCTGTAACAGTGAGTGTCTATCATCTTGAATGCGATGGGTTTTCTGGTCTCGCAGGTCCAGTTCTGATGTCTCTAAAGCCAGGAAGTCAACTCCCAGAGTCTCATTCAGAAATGAAGGGGCTGGCTAACTCCACAGACACTCGCAGGTCTCAGAGCAGACCGGGCATGCTGCCACTCTCCTATATTCAGGACCGACCGGAAACCAAAGACGCTAAAGAGGCCGCCGGACGCGCAGACGACGACAGGACTTCGCTGACCAACGGGGAGGACCTCGCACTTTGCTCGCCTCCCAAGACTGAAAACGAGGTGCTTCATTCTTCCTTTGTGGTGTTTAGTGGGGGGAATTGTTTGTGTTTTGTCACAGTTTTTCTGTTTTAAGGGGAAAGTTTGAACAATTTTTTGAATGCTATAAAGCCTCTTGTGTTACTACGCTATGAAAAGTGCTTTATAAATAAAGTTTGGCTAGATTTGAATAGTGTTTTACTTCCTGTATCTGAGTTGTTGTACTAGATAAACAAATAGGATGATTAGAAAAAGCACAAAAATGAAATGTAATAAGATAAGGTTGAAACGCAAAAATGAAAATATTATGCAATTAATTGAGAATGAATGACACTTTGAGGTAAAAAAAAATGAATTTCATTAAAAAATGAATATAGATATTCTACAATTCTCAGTAACTGTTGGCAGTTTCTACCAACCTTGTGATCAGATTAAGTGGAAAGTTGATGTCTCTTTTTGCCCGGATTCATCAAATTAAATTCCTTTTTTAAAAAGTACTTTTATTTTGAAAGGGGGCTCAACTATCCGTTCTTCCACCAGCTCTGTTTTGGGTCATTAAATGCCACCTGTTCAGACTTTATTTTTCTGGATGATGGTTTGGGGAGTGGCTGATGATTTTAAGGATATAAACTTTTTGAAATGATTTCCTGTATCAGTGATGGTTTAACTTCTTCTAGAAGTTGCTAAATAAACAAACTTCCAAAAAAACACCTTAATTTTCAGTAAAACACTACTATTAGAAAGGAAATCTTTGGACTACATTAGCATCACTGACATGAATGTCAATTTGCAGCTACAGTTAAAACGTGAATATTATGGTTTTTTTTTTAAAGAAACGCTGTGACATAATTTAGAAGAAATAAAAAAAGAGATTTACGAGTTTGGGGTTGCTTCTAACTTCATCTCCTTTGGGCAGCTGGTCAAAGCGAATCATATTTCACACGTTTGAATTGAAATGTTTCATAAGAGGAAGAGTTTTTTTTTTTAATCACAGTAACAATTAATAGTATGATCTGATTTTCATTCCTTGATGATGACTGTTTTCAGTTTCAAGTTATTCCAGTGATCATGGCTTTAATGAACAAAGAGGTAAACAGCTGTTTTTCGTCCTGATTCATTCCGTCTCCGTCATCGTTCGCAGCTGCGTCAGAAGTTCCACAAGCAGCAGGAGGAGATCCGGCGGCTACGGGAGCTTCTGGGCCAGCGGGACGTGCGCATCAAACAGCTGGAGCTAGAGATCAAGAACATCAAGAACTCCCAGCCCGCCCAGACTCACCCGGCCTGCTGAGTCACGGGACACATGCATTCCTTCCTGCTCTGCACCCCTGTTCCCATCCGCCTCATTTCTGGAGCCCTACTTGAGGTTGATTTTAGTCTCAATTTTTACCTTTTTTGTCTTTTTTTTTTCCAACTCTAAAGACACAGACTTTGTTGATGCTCTTTTACGCTGCACCTTTTGACGTCTCACTCGTTTGTGTGCTTCACACCTATGCAAGTTTATGTTCTACGCTTGTAGCTGATCTCAGGATGACTGATGCGGTCGGTCGGTCGGAACGATGTGTCCATGTGAGAGCAGTTGTAGGGAAAAGCTGTTGCTATTTTTGATTGTAACATAACACTGAACATATTTTCTATGCTGTTTTTGTCTCTCAATATTTAATCTACTGTAAGTGGAGATGTTCAAGTCATTCACGTGTGGTTGTATGTAAGAATGATGAGATCCTAAACCCAGATGTGTTTCGCTGTTCCACCTTTTTTTTTTTTTGACATTTCTTTTTATTTTTAGGTAAACTAGTAATCTGTTTTGCAACATGTCAGCCAAATCAGTAACGAATGTTGTGGACAAGTCTGAAACCAAATATTTGTATTTATTTTGAAATACGGTTAAAGGATTTATTTGAGCGTTTGAATTCAATCATGTCGTCTTTTTTGGGGGAAAAATATAGAAAAAGAAATGCTGAAACAAAAAAAAAAGTGGTGTTTTTCTCAAAACTTCTTTTTCTTACATTTTCAATCAGACTTTAATGGAAAACTACATTGTTTGTTTGTGTTGTAAAATTGTATTTCTTTACACCTGAAAACTTTTTTTTTTTATAAAGTAATATCAAGGTTGTAGAATTTAGGCAATACAATTCTAAATTTAAAAACCGGATTTTCTTTTAAAGAAAACACGTCCAAAATTGTCTTTAATGTTGACTGCAGTGAGAGGCAAAGATGCATTCAGGTGCTGCTAATCAAAAACGGATACATTGATCATCAACAGTCTTTTAGTGACTTGCTGTTCCGGAGCATTATTTATATATTCAGTATATCGTTTTATTAATTACACTAGACCAGTCAACAACCTTTCAGAATAAAGGAAAAGATGCATTTTTGGATGCTACATGGTTCCGTAAGGATGTTACTCTTCATTTACAGAACAATTTTGTGCAAGTCTGAGCAGGTTTGGAAAAAGCAACACTATTACAAAACACTTTTCTACCATCTCTTAGGTCTAAACAGACGTGGAGTTGCACTCTGTCCCAGTTCCATGTATGTTGTCACGTCCAAAAGTCATTTTATTTTTATGGAGCCATTTACCCAGGAAATGCTGCAAAAATAATTTGACAAGCAGTAGCAGTGATATATTTGTTAGAAGTTTCCCCAATAATGTGACAGACTTTAATTATCCTACAGAAAACTATTTTAATTTAAATTTGGCAACAATTTGGTAAAAAGAAAAAACTAAAACAACTCATACAATTTGGATATTTATGCAGTATTTTAAAATTGTATATAAAAATTGTATATACTGTTTTCAAAAACACTTGGTATGGACAAAGGGTTTTTTCTGAAAATCACAAAGACTGTGACAAATTATTTTTTACAAACGAATTTTTCTGCAATAACCAAAATATTGACGTCATTCATTTATTAGACTGATAATGATCAGACCTTAATCATGGTAGGGAGA
Source organism: Oryzias curvinotus (assembly GCA_023969325.1). Taxonomy (NCBI): domain Eukaryota; kingdom Metazoa; phylum Chordata; class Actinopteri; order Beloniformes; family Adrianichthyidae; genus Oryzias; species Oryzias curvinotus. Next base: position 36,905,757 of record CM043706.1, read on the forward strand.
ACATGTCAGTGTAAGGGTGGGGTCATCTGGACCCCATAGGATAGCACAAGGTTTTAAACATAAATCTGCACTGGAATGAATATCATATATCTTAGTGTTTAAAGTTTTATCCATTTAGTGATTTTTTTTTTTTAGCTTTTAGTAGTAAAGGAAATAAAATTCTTACAAAGGAAAGTTCTCTTGACGGCTGAACATACCTGCTTTTGTCCAGTTGAGGGGGTCCGACAGAACACAGACTTTCTAGATTGCATGGGAAGTGTCTCCTCTCCTCACACAAACGGAGCAGTCGGGTTATTGTGATGGGAGTTGCCTCTGTGACTGGTGTGCACCAGCACTGTTCTGATTCAGTCTCCAGAATGGACTTTTGTCCACCAGCAGCATGAAAACACTGCTCCTGGTTTACAGTCTGTCATATTAGCTCACAGGTTTCATCTGCATTGAATCATAAGACATTTGTGAAAAATAAATGATATTTGGTTTTTATTATAATCTATTATACTCAAGTAAATCTTAAACATCTTCTCAGTAGTTTTTAAGTTGATCTTGTAGTTTAAGGTGTTGAGATTTTTGCATTTCTGACACAGAAGCAGTCACAGAAGTCACGGGGAGGATTATACGCACGGAATAATCCGGTTAGTAACGGCTTTTTGATGTGGATGTTGTGACTGTGCAGTTTCAGCTGATACACATGAGCGTCATCGAAGTGAAAAAAAGGGGCTTCTTTAAATACTATTTTTTTATTTGACTTATGAAGACTGATAAAACGAGCTCTTTACTGGGACTTAATGAACATTTCCTACTTGTTTTAGAAAGAAATATTTTAAAAGCTGCATAACTACCTCAGCAAAAATGGCAACTTTATTAAACGAAGTAGTCTTTTTTTCATAAACTTGAACCCCTGCCATGCAAAATTCCATGACTTCTCATGGAGGACATTTAGTAAGAAAATTAAGCTCAAAATTGCATTTTTGAGTATGCTTTTTTCTTCAAATCGTGAATCAGGAGCAGATAAAAAAAACTGTTTAAAAAAGAACTTAGTCACGTAGAAAACAAGCTCCGCGCTCTGCTCCATTCCAATGGATCCACCATTTTGTTGCACCGCTAACGTCAGTTTGGGGGTGAGGGGATATAAGCTAGCGAGTGAGCGTGTAAACAGAGAGCTTTCAACAACAGGGACAGGAAGAGGTGGGTGGGGTTGCTCCAACTATCCTGCTTACATTTTCTAATGAACTCCTGCCACTCTGCAGAAACTATGTCCTCAAAAACGACAATGATCTTTTATTTAGGCTAAAAAACGCACAATCAAGAACCTTTGAAACAGATTATAAGATGATCAAAGAGGGACTTTAAAGATCCTTTTCATAACCAGGTCTTGACGCCTGCAAAGATTCAGTGTTGGAGATAAAAGCAAAAGGAGAAAAAAAACCAAAGATGTTAACATTTTATTTACAAAGTTGTTTTTTTTGTTTTCTTCTTGTCATACAGAAAGTAAAAATGTAGCTACAACCTTGATTTGTGCAACAGGCAGCCACACTAAAAACAATGGCTTGCAGGTTGCACAGCTGCTATAGCAATTTTTATTGAGGGGAAGAAAAAAAAAAAGGGAACGGAAAAAAATTAAGGAAAAAAAAAAACTGAAGGGAGATAATAAACCCCAAAACAACAACAAAAAAAATATAATTCATCCAACAAATTATTAAAAGCACAGACCCAAAACTAGATACCAGTCCCAAAGTCCTAACGCGGGAATATATAAAGAGGGATCGACAGAAATTGTGGAATGCTGAGTGGCGGGGGCTGCCTGAGAAGCTCAGGGGTCATGGGTGGCTCTCAGTTCCATGGGGGCAGAAGAAAAGGTGGTGGGTGGAGAAGAATTGGAGGGGGGTGGGGGTGCAGCTCCACTCGGCCCACAAATCTGGTACAGTCTTGCGCCAATAAAGGCGCGGAGCTTGGGAGGGTGGATTACAGAGGTGGTGGTGGGGGGGAACTCGGTGGGCTCTCGGTCTCAATTTTGCCTTTACTCATCATCGTCATCATCGTCGTCCTCGTCCTCATCCTCTGGATCCCGCTTTCGTTTTTCGCCTTTGCCAGCCTCTGCTTCTGAGGGAAAAGTTTATTATTATTACTTTGCTGAGAGCAAAATATGAGCAACAAAAATCCCTGATCAACAACAGGAGGGTGCAGAATTATGCCGTAGAAAACTCCTAAACCTAGAAACGTTGTTAAAAATACATTTAGCATAAAGTGATCTCTTGCTGAATTGCGGTTCACCTATTGCACCATTTTGAGTCTATTGTGAGACTGACTGACAAGCAGAACGCTTTATCCAACATCCTGATCCATGCGTCGTCCTGCTCAATACAGCGCCACACTCTGCTAGCAAATATGGCTGCGTTCAAATTCCTTTTCCATTCACTACATAGTGCACTATTTAGTGCATTTCCCATTTTGTAGAGGGGGGGGGGGGGTAAAATATAGAAAAGAGAGAAAGGTAGGAGGTCAGAGGATACGAGTGCCAATTCCGGTGCCCTAGGAATTTCCCAGAAATCTCTGCGAAAAGCCGGTGTGCATTGATGTCAACTTGATTGGTGAATACAGCCCACAATGCATTCGTATGAAGGTTTAGATTTTTTAAAAAACTCCAAGTATATAAGAAACACAGTGGATTCAGACCGATAGATTCATAAAAGAAAAGGGGATCTGCTCTAAAAGCTTTATATTAATGGACTATGTGTGCTCTGATTTAATGCAATTGGACACCATGCTCACTATTATAGTAAATTTTATACATATTGTTCTGATGATGAAAAAGTTGATGTTTATGAAAAAATACATTTAAATATGGATTTTTTGCAAAAATTGTTCAAACGCAATGCATTGTGGTCTATATTTGCAAATCTAGTCAGCATTGATGCACACTGGTTTTTCGCAGAGACTTCTGGAAAATTCTAGGGCAGCACAACAAAATGGCGAACGCACTTTAAAGTACACTATATAGTGCATTTTACATTGCGCAGTGAAGGACTTCAGACACAGCCGTGGAGTTTTTCTTCCTCTTTAACTTCAGAATGGTGGGAGCATTCAGGGTCAGATTCTTAACAGTGGATTTAGCTGCTAATCTGTCTCATTTTTTCCTCACGGATGTCGTCAGCACACTGCGACTCTGTTGACATGACGACGATGAAAACATGAATCCAATTCAACGAGCTGTGACAGAAGAACTTTTTATCACAAACTCATCTAAATTTATCAATTAGATTTCAAATTCTCCTGTAAATCAATGAATGTGTCCAGTTTGACATATTTATATAAATCTTCAGTTGCAATCAGATCTTTGTTTGTATTCTATAAATGGACTTATTCTTCTATGACGTTTTGAGCTTTGAGTTTATACAAGAGATAAAAGTGATCAAATGTTCAGGTCTGCCTGAATAAAGTGTATAGAGAGGAGCTTTACAGCCTGAAAACATCTATATTAATGGAATCAATAGCTGACTTCTTTGCAGATTTCCCCTATTTCCCCCCCCCCCCGTACCTTTGAAATTAAGGAGGGACCACTGTTAGTTTTTAAAAAATGAACATTAAGTCACATGCGTAGAAGTGATGCTTTCTACACAATTACACACGTGTGGGTGAGAAAAAGATCTGAGCTTGTCATGACATTTGAACCGATGCCCCCACTGACACATTCCACACTAACTTGTCACTTCACTTTCTGAGAGCGTTTTTTGAAATTTGCAGAGCTGCATACCCTCCTCGTCTTCATCCTCGTCATCATCCTCGTCTTCTACTTCTCCGTCTTGACCGAACTCTTCCTCCTTAGAAGAGACAAAACCAGAAAAAGATTTCCAGAAATGCATCAGAACCGTTCGACAACCTAAACCGATTGTATTTTTCTATTTTACCTCGTCTTCACCGCTGACCTCTTCATCATCGTCTTCCCCTTCTACCTCCTCTTCATCCTCCTCGTCCTCCTCCTCCTCATCAAAGTCCTCTTCCTCTCCGTCTTCATCCTCCTCCTCCTCTCCATCTGCAAAGCAAGCATTTTTTTTTTAAATACAGCTAGAAACATGTCACACATGTACCAGAAAAAAAAGCTGTTTTTGCAGACGTCCTACCTTCATCTTCATCGTCGTCCACACCGTCCACCTCTCCGTCTGAATCAGAGGCTTCCCTGTCTGCTATGTCATAACCGTCCAGGTAGGTGAGCTGAGGCAGCAGCTTGAAGACGCTGTCTCTGTAGTCGTTGAGATTCGTTACTTCACAGTTGAACAGGTCCAAACTCTTCAGGTTGTCCAGCTTTTTCTGTCCAACAAAAGCAAAAACGTCCATGAGGGTGAAACGGTAGGAGCTGGCTCTAGAGATGCTGAGTCTGATTAACTGTATAACCAAGAAGTCCATATTTTTCAGCACAATATGTTATAAATAACACAAACAAAACAGATTTTATGAAATGCCTATAAAAAATTTGAAGGCTTTTTTTTAGTCTTGTACAGCAAAAATAGGTTAAACGTGTTTTCCATGATTCTGAACAGGTGGTTTAGTCGAAGAAATTCAACTATTTCTGAAGTTTTTTTTTTTTTACCTTACAGTTAAGATAGCCTATATGCTCCTTTCTTATTATTATAATGTCTTTTAGATTCTTCTGCACCGACCAACAGGGGGAGACAGGTTTTTTTTATGCACTGATAGTAATGTCTACATCTAAAAAGTTACGTTTTTATGATCAGAAGTTTTTTTTTTAAACTAAATAAATAGGTTAAAACTCAGGTATATAATCCAAACTCAAGTAGAAGTTTAAAGTGCATTTAAAGATTTATTTAGCTATTTAAAATTTAATTTAGGCAAAATCAATGTGATTCTTTCTAGTGCCCCGGAAAGAAAGACAACAGTTGTTATCGTTTTGTGACTTAAGATTGAAAAATTACGGTAACTAATTTTTTATTTAAAAAATAAATAAATAAAGGTTTATTTTTCATTCAGAAAACAACATCCCTTAATAACAACGCATTAAAGTGTGGATAAGAAGATGCTATGCAAAGACGCACTACAGTCTTGCTTATTTAAAGGCCTTTTTTTAGGCTTAATTTTTTTTAAAGCAGTTATGAAAACTAAACCTCACTTTAAATAACAAATAAATAATCAAACAGTCACAAATGTTTCTGGGATGTGAATGATAACAATCGTAGATAAAGTATGTCCAAGTTTTTAGCCATTAATAATTCAGAACATTGCAGGAACACTGAAAATAAAAGAAACCTTTAGTTTCTAAAATATTACATCTTCACATCAATATAATGCAGGCTTATTGTCTAAATGTACAGGAATCAGACATGTTGGACAAAGGTGTTTGCACTAGATGTCTAACGTTCATTAGCAGCACATGTGAAGACGTACCAAAGGTTCCAACGTGCTGAGGTCTTTCAATTTGTTCCCACTCAGGTTTAGATGTGTGAGGTGGGGGAGTTTCTCTGCTAAAACATCGAGGCCACCGCTGATTCTGTTGTCGCTTAACTCCAGCTGAAAGGCAACGCAGCACATGAGCTGAATCTTCACTGAAAGCTGTAAGAGTGCGAGCGGTGCAGTCTGGGCTTACCTTTTTAAGTTTTGCTAGTTTGGGTAGGTTGGACACTGAGATTAAGCCAACGTTTATCAAACTGAGGAACTCCAGGTTGACAAACTCGGCTGTGAGCCCCTCGATTTTCCCTTCGATCGATCGACAGTTATCAAGGACGAGTTCGCGTACCTAAAAAGAACAAAAACAAATGACAACTTCTTCATGCAAAAATCTCAGATTCTGCTTTTAAGATGCAAACATGAGTTTTAAAAAATTCCTAGCATTCCTTTAAGAATGTAGTGTTTAATGCAAGAAGATGAAAGACAAACAAAATGGTTTTATTTAACTAAAGTTCCACCCCTATAATCTTATGATAACGTGCTCCCATTGGTCCTTTAATTATGATTGTTGTTTTTGGCTAAAAAAAAAAAAAATCAAATAAACGTGTCGTTTTCTAGGACATAGTTTCTGCAGAGCGGCAGGAAAGTTAGTAAGCCTGCCCTCCTTTCCCATCATCCCTTTCTCTTTCTGCTAGCTTGCAGCCCCTCACAACCCCAACCTAACATTAGTGGTGCAACAAAAATGATGAGCAATATCTGAGCCATCCAGACTTACAGTTTTGAGCCAGATGTAACTTGGACAAGAAAAACAAAGACATAAATAGATCCATTTGTCTCCAAGTGGCTACATTAGAGTGGAACAAAGCAGGAGGCTTATGGCCTGCTGGTCGTAGATTTTATGTTACAAGTTTTTTCCCCCCAATAGCTATTTTATCATCTGCTCCTGATTAACAACAGTTTGAATAAAGAAAACAAAAAAATCAGAAATGTTCTTTGTATATGTCCTCCATCAAAATGGCACAAGAACTTGTTAAAAAACAATTTTCAATTGAGTCTGTCTTTAAAGTAACTGATAGAATTACACCACACTATTAAGAACACCTGATACTCCATTATATAAAAACTAAAAGTTTAAATGCCTCCAATCAAAGCCAATTTGTACACATCTCACAGTGTAGACATAAGGGTTCATAAAATAAAGTTACACATTATTGAAAGGCAAACTAACGATTTAGTTTAAAATCTTCCTTAAGAACATTTTGTTTCTTTAAATTTGAAAAACAACTTTGAAGGCGGAGTTAGTTTGACTCCGTTTTGCTCACACTGGTTGCGCAATTAATTGCTGGACAAAAAAAACGTTGCGAGAAGAAGGAAAAAAGTTCTTGACAACAATCGTCAAAGAACACGGTTACTCTTAGTAAAACATCGAAACGAAGAACTGCTTTTCTTCAGCTCAAACATGTCTGTGTGTCCGGGTAAAGTCTTTATCTGTCCGACACAGATATTTGTGGTGCGTTAAAAGACGAGGAAGAGCAAAGCAGCTACTTCCCATGGTCCGCCGATGCACTCGCTAATGACAAATGCAACGATTTTGGGAGCTAGCTTGCTACACGCTAGCCATTGCCCCTTTTAAACGCAGCCGTTCAGCAGAGGAGCAGCTAGAGAGCTCCGTCTGTCCGCCATTAGACAACCCAACAGCAGCGGACGGGATTGCGAACACACGCCTAAATTTTCATTTTTTTTTTCTTTTTCTCGATTCGCCAAGCTTTTATGGGGAGGTGGAATACTACTTGTAGTCGACTGAACGACCATTATTGCCAGGGTGTTACAGAAATACTTTGAGGTCGAAGGATAGAGAGCGGAAATCTAGTAAAAAACAAAGATGGAGACGGTTCCTTTCTCCCAAGGCTTCAAAGACGACAGAATGACAACATGGCGATTCCCGAGCTACAGTATGCAGTTCTCTGAACACTCCAATGGTGAAAAGTGCTTTTTAAAAATGAAATGTACCGATGTAACATACATGATCAGCATTACCTTTTCATCCTATTTTCTCATTACTTGTGTTTGAAGCACTCGTCTCGCGAGCGTCGAGTTTTTGGTCGCCGCGTGCATGAAGCGCAGTGCCCCGGATCTCCGCGCCTGACACAGGCGGGGTGATTCGGCTTTTCACGCCGTTAGCTGACACAGCCACCCCAGTTGACTGTAACACTTGATTCGGTTTAGAAACATCTGTGATGCTATAAAATTTGCTGCGTTTTTGTATATAAATTGGGCGGATAGGTCGGGTTTGTGGGTGACAGATAAAGAGAATGGGGTGGCGGGAACAAATTAAATTAGCTCATGTGAATTACAGGACTGTAATACATGTTTACAAAATAAATAACATTAGATTTGTACTGTAGAAAGGGAAACGCAGCTCCGTGACAATACAAGCTATTTACACGAACAGCTGTTTTATAACAAAAATATATCGATGATATAGTTTAAAGCCCCACACACACATGTCGCACGCGGGAGTGGTTGCTTTAGTATATTTACTATCCTGGGGTAAATTGGTTAATGATTTTACCCCCCTTTTTGTTCTGAATTTGACCATTTGAATAGTATGTTGTTGTTGTTTTTTGCTGTTTTCCCAAAAATAAAAAAGAAATGTTGCTAAAGTCTACGATATTTATGTGTACCACTGATAAAAGTCCGTGTATGTTCGTTTGAAATTGTTCACGCTATGTATTTTAAGCGCCCATTTTTTAGCAGTTGTGCTAGCAACAAACATGGCTTCCGAGGGCTGTATAAAAGCGCTGTGTGCATGGCAAACGCGGCGCAGGAAGCAGCTCTCCCCGATATGTCCGCGTCGAAACGCGAAGTTTGGCGAATTGTACCCCGGCCGTAGTGGTCGACCTGTGTGTGCACGCACCGTGGACCGAGGAGGCTGCGAAATGGTTAAAGCACTGCATTCATGCCAGCGAGCAGGGGGGAAACCACCGCTTGAAAGTAACCATTAAATGCTGCTTCTTTTTTCCACCCCGTCTCGTTGACCCCCATACGCCCAATCCACAACAGTACCGAGGATTTAGGCGTGTTGAGCGACTTTCTTCTCCCCGAATCTAAAGCCATGTGGTCAGCATTAGCTTCACAGGTCGCAAAGCAAATGGAGAAGAAAAAAAAGTGGCAAGCTAACGCGCAAGGCTAGCCAGAAAACTATGGGTTTAAAAAAGCACGACTCACATCAGACGGTGTCCTGTTTCTTAGCTCCAAATGGATCCTTTTTTTCATGTCCATCTTCCCCTTATATGCAGGCTAAAGTTTTCTCTGTCGGGCTTTGCTGGGATCTTGAGTCTAAAGGCAGAGATGCCCTTATGGAGGGAGAATATAGGGCTGTATAATGAACTGAGCCAACGCTAAGTTAGTCGGAGAGAGGGGAAACCATGGAGGGAAACGGGACTGAAACAAAATATATGCTCAACAGCGCCATCTGCGTCCAGAAACGCCCATCGCGCCTGAAAGGCCATTGCAGTCAGAAAACATGACGCTGCTGTGCTTCAATTTATGCTTTTCAAACGTTAGGCTTTTTTAAAAATTATTATTGTAATTTATTTTAAGTAGAAATATCTATACACTGTGAAACATTATTGATCATTAAATGCTTTCCTTTTTATTCAAACAAACGCGTATTACAATTTTTTCTGTTATTAACTCTGATAAACATGTTTTTAAAGTAATAAATCATGTATTTATGTCATGTCTTCCAGTGTTTGCCTGGTTTGTATTCTGTACATTTAACCAATAAACCACTTTTTCTTGTTATTCCGTCTCCAAATGCCTGTTTTTCCCCCCTCCCCTTCTTTTGGACACATGGCTTTAAAGGAGGGGGTGTATTTGGTTGGAGGTAAAGAGAGCACTGTCTATGCATATGGAGGGTAGGGCACCCCCCTCCCTCCGTGCAACCCCACCCCTTTACTTCCTGAGACATCCAAGCCCCGCAGCAGAAGACCGAGTTGAACAGAGCCAGGTTGTTGAGCTTTGCTAAAGTTAAGCAAAGACTTGATATTCTGATAATATGTGTAACTGTAGAGGTCCTATCCATATGTGGTCATGACAGAGATTCATGCTTGGTGGCATCAAAACACGCCACTCTCCTTTATTTTTTAAATAACTGCTGTTGTTTTATTTATCCTTTATAGTTAGATCAATTTCTGTTTACCTTCCATATTTTATGTAGTAGTAGTTTTTTTTTAAAGATTTTTCCCAAAAATACACGTTAAAAAACCCAATCAAGCTGATCTCAAAATAAAACTCATCACTGGGGACTTGAGGAAAAACAAAAACAAATGACAACTTCATGCAAAAAATTCAGATTGTGCAACTTCAATAAAAATTCAAAAAATGCATTATTTTAGAAATTCTTTGTAGTAAATATTTTAAAAAAGTCACTGTTACCCCTTTATTTGCATTTTAGTAGGTTAAGTTCTGCTTTTAAGATGCAAACATGAGTTTTAAAAAAATTCCCAGCATTCCTTGAAGAATGTAATGTTTAGTGCAAGAAGATGGAAAACTAAAAAAATGGTTTTATTAAATTTAAGTCCCACTCCGATAATCTTTTGATGAAGAGTTCCCAATGGTCTTTTAATTGTGATTGTCTTTTTTGGACAAAAATGTAAAAAAAAAATGGGGTTTTTTTCTGCAGCTTTGCTGCAATTTAATCATATTTAACATCTATAATTGTATGACAAAAAACTAATCAAGCTGTTATCTGAGTAAAATTCATCACTGAGGAGTTGAGAGACTTAACTCTGATAGAGGTTTTTGTCATTAGATCAATTTAAGCACCATAGCAATTAGATTTTTTTTTACTTTCTTTTATCCTTTTTTTGCATCCAAAAAAAAGTGCATAAATTCCTTTTTAAGAGCCATATAGGCAAATGCACTCAAGCTTACATCATAATCCAGCCTGCATAAACTTCTACCCCTCTGCTCAGATCCCACTGAATTTAAAGGATCCCATCAGCATTAGTGAAGAGTGCTATTTCATTGTTTTTCTCCTCTGAGTGGCTCAAGCACACATATCAGGGTTAAATGTGTTGTGAGAAGATTCAGAACACTCCCAGCACTCTGTCTGAGAGATAAGGCGGCCATGCCTCTGCTCCATTTTGAAAATTTAAGTGTACATGATACACTTAATCCCAAGAGATTATTCAGAAACGTTGTAATGATTTATCCATCTATATGGTGTGTGATTACTGCATTCAAATCTTACACAAACTTGGTGTTTGACTTGTCTTTCTTTTAGTGCTGGGATACTGAGGCACTGATAAAATCATTTAAACTTTTGCTACTTTTTGGACCAAAGTTGCTTCTTTATACATTTCCTTCTATACAGTTTTTCCCTTTTTTTTAACCTTTTTCCAGCTCACCACTCACTATTCTTTTTTTCTTTTTTTTTTTTCTCGCTCTGACAGCTCTGTGCCAATTCCTCCGGCTTTACAAATATGATAAGGCTTGAGCTGCAAGAACTATGCTAATGGTTAACCAGATAATTCATCCTACAGGGTGGGAATAGACAACAGTTGGAGGCTTTTCTGTCTCTTTTCGGTGTCGCTGCGCGCCTTTTGCCACACTCATTGAAAAGGCAAGAGTCAGAATGGAGGAGACGCTACAACAAGAGAGGCAGGAGTTGGAGGAAAAAATCCAGAATGAGGAGGAAGGTAATTTATAGTTCTTCTCACTTAATTTAATCATTTTTTTGTGATTCTTTTAATATTTTTCATCAGCTCAGACACAGTTAAGGTGCTTAACATCAGTGCACAGTTCCAACACTGACATAAGTGTGCAAATATTATAAAAAGGCCAGAAATGTATCATTTTTTTTGTCAACAACTGCAGTTCAGCATGTGTTTGACTTCATATGACAGCACCTAAATGTGACTTTCATGCATGGATTTGACTTTTAAAGGTGGGATTCGTCGGCGATTGAGAGACAGGGACCTCCTCAGGAAGAGAAAAGCCGAAGCAGAGGAGAAGGAAACTTACCAGTGGGTTTTTGGGTAAATTGGTTTGAAAGCACAGTCAGCATGAGTGCAGTAACCTACAGTACAACTGTGGGACTTATATCTGTGGAGTAATAAAGTAAACGATGTAGTCTAAACAACTGCAAGTGGAGCAGAAGTAATAAACGCTTTCTATTCTACATCGGGACGGTGTGCTTTACCGGGACAAACCACTATCAGCTACTTTACTGCTTATCACTCCTCTGGTTTGTATTGAATATGGAGCAAGAGAAAACCAAAGGTTGCTTTGGTCAGTCTATCCACAGCCCAGGTCCCAGTCAAGGACTTTGTACTATTAGTTTTTCAGAAAATCTTCCAGTATAAATATGTCATTGTCCGCTGCTGGGGACTTTAGTCACAACTGTAGTTCTGTTTCAGGGTGGAGAGCCAAAGAAAGAGATCAAGAACTCAAAATGGCACAAAGAGGAGGGGGAGGCCCAGAAAGATCGACTCAGGGCCTCAGATGTCAGTTGTTCAGGAGGAGGCGCCTGACACTCAGTTTCCTCCTGTGGCTGTTGTGGCTCCTGAAGCGGCGGCAGACATCTCAGAAATCTCAGGCCTTCTGCCCCCCTGTGTGGTGAAGGAGTCAACGTCAGCTCCCGCGCTTGCTTCTCCTGGACTTGACTTTGTCCAGAGCTCAGTATTTGATTCTACTGTGCCGTCTTCTGCTCCACTAAATCCAGTTTTAGTTACCTTCTCTCCTGCTCCTCTTCAAGATTCAGCTTCAGCTCCAGCTCTGACCCCCGATGGAGCTTCAACTCTATCTTTAACTACAGGACTTGCTCCTGCTTCTGCTCCTTCTCCTGCTCCACTTTTTGGTCCTTCTCCAGCTCCTGCTCCTCCTGCTCCCGTTCTTGGTCCTTCTCCAGCTCCTGCTCCTCCTGCTCCCGTTCTTGGTCCTGCTCCAGCTCCTGCTCCTCCTGCTCCCGTTCTTGGTCCTGCTCCAGCTCCTGCTCCAGCCCTTTTCCAAGACGGTGTTCCAGCTCCAGCTCTTGTTCCTCCCTCAGCTCCCTCCCGGTTGGAGAACCTGTACATAGAACCTGGGCGGGGGGAAAATATTGAAAAGGTCCAGATTGAGGACTTGGGTCCTGATGAGGAGGAAGATGTTTCTGCATACCCAGGAAAAGGAACAAATGCAGGTGGGAATGTTGTTACAAACAGAAGTTCAAATCTTTTAAAGATTTTGATAAACGCCCCCGTTAACTGCCCTTCTATTTGTCTTTTTTAGATTTAAAGGAGACGATGCTGATCAATGTGCCAGAACAAAACAAAATGTTCTCAGTTCAAACTTTGCCCTCCACACCACAGCAGTATCTGCCCGGAAACTGATCCTGTTTGTCCTAAAATGACTTTTAAAATGTTGCTTTTAGGCTAAGAATGTGCTCAGTCAGTGTTGGAAAAACAAATGTGTTGAATTTTGCTTTGCTTCACCTAAAAATCAAGGAAATCTTACCAGTTAGTTTGCTTATTTATTTACTGAAACATTAGAAAAATAGATTTTACGTGTGTGTTTATGCATGTATTTTATTTAGAAATAAATATACACCACATTGAGCTTTTCTTTTTTTAAATGTGCTAAAAAAATGCTATGTAATTATAATACGTGTGATTTGCTAGTAAAAGGATTGTTGTCTTATTAATACACATGTAGCAATAAAAAAAATATAGTGTGAATAAATGACGTGTTTTCATTTAAAACAAGGATCAAAATAGGTTCAGATGCTTTTTATTTGCTACCATAAATGACTTGTTTTGTGGGATGTATATTTTGGCATTTAAAGAAACAAATAATATTTTTATGTGATTTAAAAAAACAATTTTTGACCAACAAAGTGCAGCCTGAATAGTGTGTGGCAGCTCCATCATCAGATATACCAGCCTGGCACCTCCTCCTCCTCCTCCTCCTCCTCCTTCTGCTGGACGCCAGCCTGGTCTGTCACTGCTGTGCGTGGCTACAGCCAGCGTGATGGCAGGCCGTTGCAACAAAGAATCACTCAAGCGAACACAAATTTGATCATTTTTTCTTTTGAATCAAAAGTATTTAAGTAGGATTAAAACACAATTTTTTGCACATAATCTAATGCATCTTTTAAGTGGATTAATGAGGGCATAAATGATCACACAGTGAGCTTTTTAATGTAACTAAAATATGTTTTGTGTCCATTGTCCACGTCTTGTAGCGGACATATACGGAAACAATGAATCAAAGACAAAGAAAATGGAGACAAAAACACATTTTTGGCACAAATGGAACCCCGTACTCTTGCTCTGCTAGGCTGACGTTAGATTTTATTTGAGTTTTTATTAAGTCTTTTACTATGTGACTTATTTTATATTTTACTTTTTAAGTGTTTTAACCTTTTAGTTGTTCTAAGTTTTGAGTTATTTGACTGCCGTCACATCTAGGCGCCACGTAAACAAAAGGGATCTGATTTATGTCTCAGTTAACATATGTTAGATTCCAGAAGCCCAAAGCCTTAGTCCATGTGATTTTACATGTTTACCTAAAGATGACATAAAGAAGTCACACTTGAAATCCTCTTTATTGAATTTCTGTGCCCGCTTTAACCCGTTTCCTTCTCTGTTTATTCTGTTGTTTGTTTGCTGTGCCACTACCTTGAGTTAATAAAACCAGTTTAAACAGTCAAATGATTGTTGTAAAATGAGAACTAGAGTCGCTTTAGGATGAAAAATGTTCAAGAGTATTAATCAAACACTGTTAATAAAAATAAAGATAGAAACAATTATTAAATGTTCATCCTGAACTTGTTCCCCACATTTTAAATGTTGTTGACATGAGGAATTTAAAGGTGACATGGGTTCAATACGCCACCTACTGGCAGGTTAAGTTATTGCCATGCATTGAGATGCTTTGTTTTTAGATATTGCCATCCCACACGCGCGCGCGCACACGCACACATACATACACACACACACTCACACACAGACTCAAACAAATATACAAACTTATGTACACTATAAATTCCAGTGCTGTTCCTATCTCAAATCTCTGTCCATCTTCATGAACCTGGTTAACACAAATCAAATCCTTAGCCTAATAATGAGTAAGTATCCTTGAAATTTATTTTTCAAATATTACATATATACTATACACCTAATATGTTCCAATTGAGTCTGAAGAAACATTCAGTTACTTCCTACATTCTGTCTATAGTAGACTCGCTATATTTATACTTAATAAAATAAACTATTTTTTTGCAAAGGGATGCTGTAAATCTGTAATCTTGTCAGTCTTGCACAGTGATGCAAAGCCTTGTCATTGTTTTGAGGGGACTTGACCTAAGGTCAAACATGATAGAGGTTCAAAGACATTTCTGGTGGTTTGCAGCCTCTGACACAAGGCGGCTCGATTGCTCAAAAAAAATAATGAAATCGCACGCTTGCCAAAGAGTTTCATGGCCAAAGGTGGTGAAAGTCATTGATCTTCCAGCAGGACAGTGACTGGAAACTCGCTTCAGAAACCTGGTGATGGTCTGAAATAAATCTAGCTTCAAGTCTGATAGAAACACAGCAGGGAGCTCTACGTCACAGGTGGAAGAAGCATCCTGCATTTCTAAACGACCTGAAGCGGTTTGCAAAAGAAGAGGGGGTCCAGAGGTGTAAGTCAGAAACTCATTTATTAGTGAAAATAAAAAATAAATGTAATAAATCCGATTTTGAAAAGGGAAATTCATGTGGTCACTACTTATAACATATAGATTTATCAGATTAAATAGCGTGTCAAACAATGCAAAATACAACTATATACAATTATCAAACATAATAGCGCTCAGGAAAAAAAAAGCACATTCCCGCTCTAATTGTTTTGGTTCTATGTTCTTGGAGGCCAAA
The DNA here is from genome assembly GCA_023969325.1 of Oryzias curvinotus. NCBI lineage: Eukaryota > Metazoa > Chordata > Actinopteri > Beloniformes > Adrianichthyidae > Oryzias > Oryzias curvinotus. The sequence goes on from CM043706.1 coordinate 36,921,053, forward strand.
GGAGCCTTCGCAATGCATCTTGGGAAGTAAACAGAGGGAGTTGCGAGCGCGGTGATCGGTTATTTTTGCTAAATGCCGGTCAGTCGGTCGGTCGGTGTAGTTTGTGTGAGTCTGAACTGAAAGCAGGAGCTGCTGCAGTGATGGTGTCTTCAGTTCAGTGACCGAAAGATTATCATCTGTTTACTAAGTGCTAAAAAAAACCCAGTTCAGTTAGAGGAGGACATATTAAAAAAAAGAAAACTTTATTGTACAAATAAACATTTACAAATACTAATAAACGAATAATTTGACCTGGAACTGATAAAGTGATCACAGCTAAGGTAGACAGGATTTGAAAGTTTTCTCTGTGTAAAAAAATAAACAAACAGGTGCTGATGATCCAGAACGGTTTGATTACAGTAAAACTGGAAATAAATGTTTAGTAAAACAATGATCAACTATTGCGCAGCATGTAGGAGGTTTTCTATGACCCTGATTTTGTGTTTCTTGATCTGAACGATGAAAAAAAAACCCTAATGACCTTAATGATAAACTAAATAACAATCGTGTTTTTAACTTATTTTTTGAAGCATTTTTCCCATGCTGCACCAGTAATGTTAGGTTGGGATTATGAGGGGCGGTAAACTAGCGAAAGAGTGTGACAACAAATGGATGACGGGAAATGGGGATGGGCTAACTTCACAGCAACAGTCCCAGCCACAACCCAGAGGCAAATTACTAATGACTTACTGCTGCTCTGAAGAAACTATTTTCAAGAAATTGACATATTAAAAAAAAACTTTCTTTGGGCTAAAAACAGCAAAATGAAAAGACCACTGGGAATGCTTTAAAATGGACCAAAAGATGATTGGAGTGGGAAAGAGAAATGTTTATTAAAAACTCTAAAAAAAGACTGCAAAAATGGCCTCCCTGTTTGACACTCAGCTTTCAGGGGTTGGGTTGTGGGGTTAAAACCCCAAATGGTTCTTATTGAAAAGAAACTTCTTTCAAAAAGTTGCTGATCCAATAAGATACTCAGGTTCAATCGCATATATGGTGTTCATCTCATAGCTCTTGTAAAGCACCAAGAGAACAAAAATAGCAAATAACTACAGAAATACATCTTTAAAAAGTCACCTGAACTTGAAAACAGTAAGAGATGTTTTAAAATTCTAGACAGATTTAAAAAATGTTGTGTAAAGTTCCCTGTTCTCTTTAGAGTCTTCTATGTTCATCTTAATCCTCTGTGGTTTCTCAAATACTGTTTCCTTTGCAGATTCTCTTTGACAAATTTGGCATCAGAGAAAACAACAACACAGTTATTTCTTCCAGAGAGACTTCTTGTGAGTAGAGATGTTCTCTGCAGATGTCCTCAGAAAAGGGTTTTATTCTTTTTTGTGTGCAAATGTTCAAAACCTGGCATCTTCATGAACTATTGCAAAGCCAAGATGAAAACAGGAAAGCAGCATTCCGAACAAAAATGAATGGATCTTCTTGTTTTGAGGTTGCTACAGCAAACCATCTGCCTCCATCTGACCCACTTCTTTGAATCCTCCACACTATCACCCTCATGTCCTCCATGGCTACATCCAAGAACTTCCTCTTTGCTCTTCCTTCAGGCCTCCTTCCTGGTAACTGGAACTTCAGGATCCTTTTACCAACATCATCACTGTCCCTCCTGTTAATGTGTCCAAACCATCTCAGTCTTCTTCCCTGCAATTATCTCTGAAACATCTCACATGATATGTTCCTCTGCTGGATCCATTCCTGACCCTCATCACTCCCAGAGAGAACCTGCAAAAACATCCCACAAATTAAATGATTTTGTGCATTAAGATAATTGTGAAAACTCAATGATAATCACGAAAGCATCTTCCTGCTGTTCACTGGTCTTAAAGTTTGTTTCCCCTTTAAACAAACTGAAGCTTCTCTATACTGCCCCCTGCTGTTGAATATATGCGCGCGTGATTCTAAAAGCAATCTGTGAAGAATTTGCGTTATTGAGGTTTAATATCTTGTATTATGTCCCATAAATAAAGCGCAGTGGTTCCTAAGCAGGTTTTTAAACAGTACTATAAGAAAAATAACTTTATTTTCACATAAACCGTCCACATTTGACAGTCGTCTGGTCACATGAAGCGGTTATGTTTGGCCAACAATTAAATCCACTTCCGCCTTTAAAGGGCTCCATGCTTTTCCCATAGTTTTCTAAAGACTCCTCTCTCCTGCATTAGTAATCTGCGCCCACAAAATACTTATTAATAATATTAATATATCTAAAAAAACACTAAACAAACAAAGATGAAACCACCGTGTGATTGTTGCAGCGAGCATGTAAAAAAACTGAACCAGCAGGTTTCTGTCATGCGCAAAGAAATCAAAAACCTGAGGTAGGTTGGTGTACTTTCTTGGGGGGGCAAGCATAAAATAACCTTGTAAAATAGATGCAGGAATGAAATGTCTGTTTTTGTCGGTAGAGCAGCTACATCGATAACACTACTGAGACTGGATCTTAGGAGTTACAGTTATCTGCCTATAGTTCTCATGGTTTGAAGTTTTTCTTCTTCTTCCTCTTCAGACAGATGCTGGACAGTTCAGTCAGAGCTTTCCGCAAACATCTTACCTCAGTTCAGACTGCTGTGTCCAGGATGAGCTGCTGCCAGGAGGAGAAAGCTACAGCACCTGCAGCCGCCTCACCTGCTTCTCCTCAGACAACTTTAGAGCAAGGTCTATTCTATTCTATTCTATTCTATTCTATTCTATTCTATTCTAATGTGTTTTTTGTGAAAATAAAAGGGGAACAGAGAGAGATAAACACATTATTCCTGCCCTTTTTACATAAAGTTATTTGTACACCTTTTTTCTTTCCCTCAAAAAATAAAAACAAGAAAAACATACATCAGATATCAAAAACCAACAAATGAGGGTTACTTAGTTTAAACTCTATAAAACTGTTAAAGATTGCCAAAAGAAACCAACCTTTGTTCATATTTTTCTAATATTACTTAAAATTTTAAAATTACATTTCTTGATTTAACCTTTTTAAATTTGTGATTGAAGATCACTCACATCATGTATTGAAACACATCTGTCTTTTTCTTTAGTTATAAAATTGTTTTTTTTTAAATTGCGTGCAATTTTAAATTACAATTGACTTTGACTTTTTTCTATTTATTTGTGTATTTTAAGGTAAACATTTATTAATCCCTTTAAACATTCATTTTAAAATACCACAGTTTACTCAATTTGTGAATTTTAATATATTTGATAAAAAAACAATGAAGTTGATGAGTCCCCATAGCTACTTCCTGTGATTCATTATTCTATTGCTTTTTTCTTTGTAAAATAAAAATGTAATTTCTATAAGTCCCCATATTTCCTATTTAGTTCAGGTATGAATAATCAATACAATGCATTGGTTTCTCATGACCATGTAACTTTATATATTTTTATTTAAATATAGTTAATATGAGATTTCCAGGAAAGCTGATCACCCATCTAACCATCATGTGTATTTATCAGCTGATCATGCATGGTTAATATAGCTAGACGGCATTTGTTGAAGATAATAATAAAGTTCTTCTTGTTAGAAGGCCAGAATATTAATATATTTGCTTCAATTCCAGGGATTATCCAGACCACGCCCATTGGTTTCATTAGTTCCTGTTTCGCCATGAAGAACGGGACTCCCAGGCAGCCCACGGTTTGTGGTCCGTCACGTGCAGAACTCCGAATCCAGCAGAACATCTTCAACAACCCTCAGCATGCTCTGCTGGGGCTGCAGCAGTTCTCTTACGTCTGGTAGGTTGCAGTGAAATAATGATTTGTGATCATAATATACTATTTATGTGCACCAAATACTAATTTGTAAACACAAAATATCAACTTGTGCTCACAAAATATAATTTTTTTGTGAACAAAATAATTTATGTGAACAAAATAGTAATTAGTGCACAAAGTATTCTATTTGTGCATAAAGAATATTCATTTATGCACACATAATGTTAATAAAATTCCAATTTGTGGCCACAAATAATTAATTTGATGGATTTTTAATGTCTTGTTCAGGGTTTTGTAGTTTTGTCCTTTCTTTGTAATCACAGATGTTTCTCTGCTCTGTTGAACTCTGTATCTTTTCGTCTGAACCCTAGAATTTGTTCCAACCAGTTTGTTATCTTTGGCCTGATCTAAATGCTGCCTGTGCTCACATAAACAGTTTTTATGGCAGTTCAGTTGCCTTTTCTGAGCAGTGTCAGTCGTTTATTCAGTTTCCGTCAATTCTTCTGCCTTTTGTGTTGTCTCCTGTGTGCAGGATCATTTTTCTCTTTCACAAAAATGGACAACAGAGTTGCAAGGCCAAAGTGAAGCCTCCTCGACTGAACGGTCAGAGGGTGGGAGTCTACTCCACCCGCAGTCCACACCGACCAAACGCCTTGGGGCTGACTCTGGCCAAGCTTGACAAAGTTGAAAGTGAGTGTCGGTGAACAAAAACGTAGCTTTTATTCTCAAAGATGTTTCTAAATCTAATCAGTTAAAACCACTCAGGTTGAAATAACTTTACGTGAAACCATGAGTTTGGGCAGCTTATCACCTGGCATCAGTGTTATGTGTTACAGCAAATACGGTGACTAAACAAATGACTGTTTCATCTTCAGCATCTCTGCCTGCTGACGTGACATTGCTTAAATAGTTGTTCTGCTAAACAGCAGTTCCCATGATGCCTCTCAACTGATGATGTCATCAGATAGAACTTTCAACTATAAAATAACCAATTTTTACTAATTAATTTTTAATATATACTTGAGGTAAATTGTTTTAATTGGCTTCTTTTTTTTACCTTTTAGGACACCAGCTTGAATGTTTACATTTGAGCGTATAGGAAAGGCTTCATTTACTATTTTGAGGCCACTATAACTAGAAAAATTCAAAATTACTTATTGAAACCCTTCAATCAGCATTTGTTTTTTTTGGTAGGTCATACAGACAAACAGAGAGCAGATTTGGTCTGAAAAAAATGACCACAAAATGCCACAACCTTCCTTATTTTTTATATATATTTTTTCAAATGTCAGGATCCTTTCTGGCTGTTTGATGATTTATGGACTTTAAATCATCGTCTGGTTTTGGGGAATTGAATTTATCTTTTCATTATTTTTGTTACACACTGAAATATTTGTAAAGTTAATTTGTTTTGAAGAGGTTTTGACAGCATAAAGGTTTGATTTAAGAACTAAGCTGAAGTTAAAATGCTTTCTTTTCTTTTGTATTGTTCTTGAGGTGACACATTGTACCTGTCAGATATTGACATGATTGCTGGTACGCCGGTCCTGGACGTCAAACCCTACATACCTGACTACGACTGTCCGGACGTCCGGATGAGCCTGGAATCCCAGCAGACAGACTCCGATCAAATCATTGGAGCTCCTGGTGACCTGGACACAGAGAAGAATCCTTTAAACTCTGATGAAGATGAGGAAACGGATGCTCTAGTGAATGTTACAAGATTAAATGCTGAGGTTCTCCTGACAAAAGACTGCTGTGAAAAGAAAACTTCTCCAGCGAGCACTCAGGTTTCTGCTCCTACACACCTTCAGAATGCACTGAAGGAGGTCGAGGCCTTTGTGACCCACATAGACAGCTGTCAACCGTCCTGTGAGAGCAAGAACCAGGTTTCAGACTCTGCAAAGTCAAAACCAGCAGCTCTGAGCACGGAACGCCCCTGCTATGGTGTGGAGGCTGCTAGATGGATCAGACAGCCTCCTATTGCCAGTCTGGATGTGCGCTTCACCCCACGGGCAGAGAGCCAGTTGGCAGAGTTCCTTCCTGCGCACCCCTCAGGTGAGCAGAGACAAAGTTGATGTGTTTGTTCCCATCAGAGGGGGCTGTTGGGATTCACACAAGTCAGAAAAGCGAGAGTCTAAAAAGCCCAAGCGGTTCTGTTTCTTCCACAGGAGCTTCTGGAAGCGACAGACCCGGGTTCCAGTTCCTGCGCAGTACAGATGAAGCAGCTTCTGCCATCAGGGGGATCCTGTCAGCCGACCCGAGGTCGGTGTACAGGAGAACTCGCTGCAGGGACAGGCTCTTCTTCTTCACTTTGGACACAGCTGACGTCACGTGCTGGTTTGGGGAAGATTTTGCTGAGGTTCTGCAGGTTCGACCCGTTCAGAGCCACATGAAGAGTTATTAACCAGATCCTGTTGAATGTTCCTGCTTTTTCTTTCGATTATTTCTTTCCTCTGGATTATTGTCAAACCCACTTAATTAAAAAAACGTAACCAAATAAACAATTTGAAAACAAAATTTCTGCTTTTCTTTTGCCCCCTACACGCACAGTGTGGAGGCAGACGCTTTTGTTGGTGTCCTTAAACATTGGATGAAATCCACAGTGAGCAGTTCCATCAGAACAGAACGCTAATTTTGTATCTAAACATTCATACAATTTGAAGATTATTGGTGAAACGACAGTTTTACTGTAGAGAATTTAAATAAGTTGAGCTGATTTTTGCTGCACTATTTTTGTTCAAGTGTAAGTTGTAGCCCAAAGTTGTTCCCATTAGGCCACATGTGTTATCATGTGCAATTGTGTTTTTGGAGTTCATTTAAAATAAAAAGTGTCTGTGTGTAGACAACAGCAGAAATTTAATGTGAAGCAGTTCCAAATAAAAATAAAAACAATATATGGTTTTACCTTCATGCAATAAAAATACACATGGCTCTTTGAACTAAATGTAATCAATTCTGTTCTTTGAGGACATTTTGTCCTTATTTAATATGCTAACATTTCAATACCTTCTTGTTTTTTTCAAAACATAGACATAGAATTACTTTAGAAATAACTGTCTATGTCTAATTAATAATAAAAATGTTTTAATTGTAGAGTAATAATAAAAAAAAACAAAAGTTATTCATTTTAAATGCCAGATTCTACAAAAAGCGGTGTTTATTTTATTCGTTCAAATTGAAGCAAAAGATCTTGTCACAATTTAAAAATCTAGATAAAGTATTTGTAGTAACTCATAATGTGCGGTAGGTGGCAGCAGAAACGATGCTTAAAAGAGAACCCGGCGTGGCAGAAGTAACGAAGAAGAAAACGAACCAATAGGAGCTCAGATGTTTGTGTTTTTGAACCAGACGCGGTTGAAGGCAGCTAAAACGACACTCGTTAACAACATTCATTTGTGCCTTTTCTACGTTGAAGTTCTCGATTGATAATATTTCAAAGGTAAAATTTTAGTTTAACAACATATTAAGTATTTACTCAGTGCCGTTTAGAAAAGCCCATTAAAATGAGCTCGTGTTTATTTTACCTAAATAACGACAAACCGTTTTGCCTTGCTTAGTTAATTAATTCAAGTTGGGAAATAATTGAATTGAAATGTACATTTACTTAAGTATACGTTTTATATCCAAATGTTTTTTGTATTCCGGAATTTGGTTCACCCTTGCAAAATATAGTATCCAATGATAAATGCTTGACTGAAAGTCCACAATCTAGAAATTGCTTTTTCATAAGGCTGTGATATTTAGCATATTAGACTAGATGCTTTGTTAAGCCAATTTAATTAATTTCTTATTTCTCTACCTCCACTTAATACAAACAAAAAGAAATGCAGATAAACTAGTATGTACCTTAAGGGGTGATGTAAACTGTTCCTGTAGCAGAATCGCTATTATGAATGTTTTCCACAACTGTTGACTAGTTTGCTTTACAATAAGTGAAGATTTTGACTACAAAGTCAACAACAATGTTTGCATTAAAAGCAAGAAAAGTTAATTTATTCACGTCAAGTTGTTGTTGAATTCTAGAAAGTGGAGAAGCATGGTGGCAGCTGAAAACATTTTAAAATTACATTTTAAAAAAAAACTGAACAGACTTGATAAAAGTTTATTTTTGAATGCAGTTTTAAAGGTTTGTCCTCATCTTCAGAGGAATGTCCTCCAGGAAGTCGAGTTCCAGTAGGGAAGACCTGGTAAGACTTTTGAGCTTCCTGATCAAGAAAGGAAAGTTTTTGACCAAAAAATAAAAAAGCAGAGTAACAATAATTTCACCAACTTTTGTTCACACCAGCCTTCCAGTAAACATGGAGAGCGGACACCCCTACGAAGTCTGGACAATGAAATCCCACATTTTTCAACTCCTTTATCTGAACTCAAGAAGCTGCCCTCTGAAGCTGCAAGAATGTCAATGGTAAGTTAAATTTTTTTTTTTTTTTTCATTTAAAAATATTCATTGTTTTTAATATATCTATGTCATACAAACCATCTTTGTCACCAGCAGGCGAGCTTTTCACCTTTCGGCCCAGAATTCCAGTTGAATTCCCCTGTGTTCCCCAAAATGACACAGAGCAGTCCTCCCCATGTTGACCGGTCTATGTCTGATTGTGGACCTGAGGAGGTCACATTCAAATCCTTTATGTGTGCCGGTGGTGAGGTTGAGATTCCTGAGTCTACAGTTTGCCACCAGGCGAGTATTATTTTGCCTACAGATTTTGACACTTGCTGCAGTGAAACCGACGATACGATCCCCTGTCCCAGCGTGATGGAGCAGTACTTCTGTGATCACGCAGAACACCCCTACTACAACCCCAACATCCACCAAGCCCGCGCTGTAGACATCGGCTCACCAAGAGTCGGGGAAACCTCCGCTCAAGTGTCTTTTGATGCCACCAGTGACAGACTACCTTACACTGGAAGTGAAGACCACCATATCACTTTGAAATCCTTTGAGTGCCACGGAGGGGAGGTGGAAGTTTCTGATGCCACCAAGTTACAAGACGAGACCATTCCATTGCCCACAGAGCCGGATTCATCAGAAGACAATAGTACAACAATTGCTAACGTCTCTGATTTTACCCATTTGTGCCAAGAAGAACATGCTGATCACCCATACTGTATAAATGACAAATGTCCTCTGATCGCCACCTTTTCTGAAACCATAACTGTTTTTGAAGAGCCTGGAAGCAAAGCTACTGAGTTACCTTCTAACATGCTTACCTGTCAACCCTCTAATGATGATCTAGCTCCAAGCGTTTTTGCCGCAGAACATGATTTGCAAAGTGATCACCTAGACTGCTCTGTTCCAAATGATTCCTCACCTCACCATGAACAGCTCTTCCCCAACCAGGAAATACTCTGCAGTTCTGGAACCTTCGGAGATGAAGATCTGGATCGGACGGTCCCGTACGTCCAAGGAGATCCAGATAAAGCCGCCTTCTGTGCTGTCTTCACAGCAGGAGGCAGCACTGGAAAAGCAGTTGACGACTCGTCTGGTTTACCTGGACAGACTCAAATGAAAGAGGAGATTGTAGAAGGTGTGGGTGATGGAGATTCACCAGTTTCTAATGAATCCACGAACAAACCGAGTCGAAGGGCTTTACTCAGCGAAGCCACAGATTGTGAGGTAGAAGATATGACACTAATGCATCCTTCAGTGCTCGCTGGAGCTGCAGAGGTTTCTGTGGATTACATAGCATCACACAGATCCTCTGAATTCAGTGAGATAAAAGACAGTGCACTTGGCTCATCATCTGCTAATGGTCTTCTTCTTTGCAACTCTGCGGAGAAACCTGTGGAGAACACTCCTGTGGTTTTGAAGGTCCTGTCAGAATGTCACTCTCTTGCTTCAGCTTGGAAGTTGGGGATCCTGAGTCCCATTGTCAAGAGAGCATCTCTTTCTTTACTGAAGGCGAGTGAGCAGATCGCCAAAGACAAAAACTTGGCGGACGATTCTTTTCTTGAGGGTGACAAAAGCTTAGTTGCCCCGTCGGGGTTATGTGCGGAGAACTTTAAGAGCCCCATGCCCAGCCCTCTGTTCAACTCCACGGTGGTGTGTCACAAAGTCTCGCCAAGGTCGGCCCCAGTGCAAGAGGACAATTCGGGTAAGGAGTCCTGTGTCGAGCCTCAGCCTGAAGTCAAGCAGCCCGGTGAGGAGATTCCACTGATTCCTGAGGGGCAGCTTCAGCAGCAGCTTCGGCAGATGGCAGAGTTCCTCATCCTGGCGTGTGGAAAGATTGGCCCCGCCGTCTCCACCTCTGCCCCGCCTCCTTTTGTCACTGCGCCTGCAGAGTCCCTGAGTGTTTGTGTGGGCACCAGTCCGGTCAAACTGGTGGACTGCAGTCTTAACACGTCTGGCCTGTTTGAGAGGAGAAGAGAGTTCTCTGTAGTGGATTCCTGCACCCTGACTGACCCCCTCCTGTGGAAGTGAGTCTTCTCTGTCTCTGAACTCTAAACCTCAGAGGGATTTTGGCTTCAAAGTGACTTCTGATGATGTTCCAGTTTACCTCCAGGCAGCTTGGAGAGTTTGCCCAGACGGGAGCTGGAGCAGAGGCTGACGTCCAGCACCATCATGGTGGAGGCTCTGGTCCAGCAGCTGGCCGCAGCCCGGGCTCATGCGGGGGTCTGCGCAGGCGCTGCTCCCTCAGACCTCCGAGAGAAGGTGGTGCAGACGGACCACACCGAACTCAACCAGGTAAGAAGACGAGCTCCTTGTAGAAGATGCAGTGATTGAATTTTTACAATATTTGGCATGGGTGTGTCAATTCTGCTCTTTGATTATGTAGACATCGATGTACAGAGACTTGTATCTGGAGGCTTTGAGCAGGATTGAGAAGCTGGAGCTTGATGGGGACTCCCTGCAGAGTCTCCTGTGTTCTTTGGATGATGTGAGGGCAACCATGGTGAGGCTTTAATCCACTACAGGTTCAATAAATATGTATACCTTAGTGACCATATTTAGCCTCAAAATAAACTTGTGCCTAAATTCTAACAGACTAGTTTGGCTGGAGACACGGACGCCGCCCTCTCTAACGTGAAAGAGGTCACGGTCGATGTTAGAGCGGACCACCAGAGCCTCCTGTCACATGTACCAAACTTGTCTTTTATATTAATATTCCTCTTCTTTATCCATCTGTGTCTAAATAGTTTCTTCCTGTGTTTCTATTTAACTTTAGTACGGGCAGATGAAGGCTCTTTTTGACAAAGCCAAGGAGTCTCAGAGGAGAACGATGGAGAAGGCGAAAGAAGTTATCGCCCAAAGAAACGACATGAGGACTCGGATGGAAGACGCTTTCACAGCTAAGGAGGCTGTAAGCCCTGACTGTCTGGATTTGGAGTAAGGCTGCGTGCTCCTGCGCCCCCGTTCTGCATTATCATGAACGTCTGTTTGTTGTAGGCCTTCAGCGCGATGGAGCAGCTGAGGAGACATTGTTCTGCAGAGATCTCTGCTCTGGAGGAGAGCGTGGGATCTCAGCAACAGCTTGTGGCTGCTCTAAGACACACATATCCTGAGCAGGTACACGTACACACACACACACACACCTACACACGGTGCATCTATTTTCTCTGAGCGTTAATTAGTTTATTAATCTGAATGTCTGTCTTTCTTGCTTCAAATCCACAGGTTGCATTAAACAAGACTTGTAGTGAAATTCTAAAGTCAGCCAACGAGCTTCTGTCCCAAACTATGGATGAGCACTCCAATCTGATGAATGAGGTTTGCTTCTTTTTATTTTAAATTATAAACTAAATGCACAGGTGTTGTATTTCTAAAGGCTAAAGGTACACTGCTTGTCAAAGTCTTAAGACAAGATAAGAAAATGTAGTTTTCATTCCAGAGCTGGACCTTAACAGAGTTCTTGCTGGAGCTTCAAAATGCAAATGACAATTAATTCAAACTAACATTTTTAAATGAAATGCACAGTTCATCAGCGAATCAGACGTTTAGCGCCACAGCCTTTTAGAGACATTTATGCCAACACTTTCATTCAAAGGTATTTCCTAATAAATAATCACCCCGTTAAGGTCTCTTGATTGCAAAGGCAAAAAAAATTCACTTTTTTTAACGTGGTAGGGTTGTTGCGCTGCATAAGCAAGGCCTCTCACAACGTATCATCGCTGCTGAGGGTGGATGCTGTAAAATGGTAGTTTGGAATATTTTTTTTTAAAGGATCCGGAGGGCTACAGGACAAAAAAGTGTCAGACCGCAAAAAATTTCACTGGCACTAAGCCGAGGATCCAGACAGATGATCATCAAGACACAGGATGGTCCTCGACCCAAATTAAGACCATCACTGGTGCTGCTGACTGTAGCCAAGCAACGATCAAACGATCAAGAGAAGGGCTTCGTCAAAGGCCACGTCAAGGGAACACCAAACGTGGAAGAAAGTTCTCTTCAATGATGAGAAAAAATGTCCATTTCTTCTTTTGACATTAAGCTCTACTTAAAACCTTGTTCAAATCTAGTCCTGCCGAATGCCAATTCTTTCCATTCGTCTTAAGATTCTGATCAGGATTTTTTATATTTTGTCTTTATGCCTATATGTTGAATCATTACCTTGATTGTTTTTTGGTTTTCCTAGCTTTGGACAGTCCAAAACCTTCTGCTGCGAACTACTCCCATGCTTCTGAGGCTGAAGGAGGCAGCAGCCGATGCCTTGACGGAGCGGGACGAGCTCCTTTCTGCAAGAGATGCAGCCAAAAAGGAAAAAGAGCAGGTCTAATGCTTTTATTTTACTTTGAATTTGTTATCAAAAACATGTTTTTTTTGGCCCTAAAATGTTTGTCACTAACACACGTTTACAGATGGCGGAGGAACTGGAGGAAGTGCGTGTGAATCTCCAGGCTGCCGAACAACAGATTGGGGATTTGAACCTTCAGGAGACCATCCTCACATCAGGTAGAGACTGAAATCAGGTTTTTTTTTTTTTTAGCTTGATTATCCCCTTGTGATCTGCTGAATTATTAATGATTTACAAACGATAATGTTTCAGAAATGGAGGTTTTAAGACAGAAGCTAACAGAGGAGGAGGAGGAAAAGGCTCAGCTTGACAGGAAGGTGACAGAGTTGTCTGCCACCATTTCCTCCACACTGGCCTCCTATGCTTTCTTGGAGCAGTCTCTGGCTGCTGAGACCGCTAAGTATGTTTGCATCTCAGTAAAGAACCGGCAAATGTGCTTCCTTTATGTTCATTCATTCTTTTTTTGTTTTAGGTTGCAGCTGTCATGGAAAGACATCCAGCAAGCGAATGAGAGAGCCAATCAGTGAGTGGAGAATCATGTTCAGTTCATTTATTTCCAGCTTTCTCCTTTCTCTTTAGTTTTAGATTTAGAGAAACGCCCCGCTTCAGTGCCGCTTGTCCTTTGTGTTTGCTTACCACCAGGTTGGAGGCATCTCTGGGCGATTCGGAGCGGCGCGTCCGCCAGCTGAGTCAGGCTCTGGCTCACAGCGAGGAGCAGCTCGGTCAGCTGCAGAGCCTCTCGCAGTCTCAGAGTTGTCAGATCCAGCAGCTGCAGGATGCTTGTGCACAACTCAGCAGCGTGAGGGAGATGAATGAGGTTAGCTCATCCGTATTCTGCCCTCTCTTCAATTAATTCATTTATTTTTTTTGTTTTACTCTAAATTGCCTGACCCTATTTTTATAAATGGCTTTTGCTCATATTAGTTCCAGGAATTCTCTGCTTCTCATTGCAGATTAACAATAAAAACAGATTCTTTCTGTTTAGCGATTTCCATCTGCTTGTGTGTTCATGAAAAACTGTAACTTGACCAACTCAAGTTTTTTTTCTGCAGATCTGAACAAAGGCTAAGTGCCCCTTCAGTCATCTTCCAATCTATTTTAAAGACGTTCCCAGTGTTCATTTAATTAGGATGATGTCATCTATAGCCAAAAATAAAAAACAGAACCTGTTTTGTTTTTAGGACATAGTTCCTGCATAGCGGCAGGAGTTCATTAGAAATTCCCCTCTGAGTTGTTGGCTGGACTGTAGGTGCAGAGCAACCCCTCTTACTCTTCCTCTCCCCTCCTCTTTGCTGAGAGGGAGCTTGTCCCCCCCCCGCATATTTTCTGTCACAAATACGCCCTTTTGCAAATTGCATTTTTGCGTCTGCTCCTGATTGACAGTTTGAATAAAAGAAGTACTTAGAAGTGCAGTTTTATTCTTTCTTTTTTTTATATTTATGTCCTCCAAGAACATGTTAGAAACACCATTTTCATTGGAGTTGGTCTTTAATTCAGTCTTAATGTGTTTTTCCTGATTGAATGGTGTTTTTTTGTGTCTAAAATGGGTCTCACCTCCATCCTGCATGTCAGTTTCTGCAAATGGAGAACGAGCTGGCGCGGGAGCAGGTGGTCGAGAGCGAGCGTCTGCTCAGGACCAACATGCAAAGTCTGCGGGAGAGAAACATCCAGTGTGAGGACCTGAAGGGGGAAGTTGGAACACTTCAGTAAGTTCAAGCTAACATTCATTTATACATTGTTAATTGTCATCATTAGGCATCCTTATTCCACTAGCTAGAACTTAAAATAACATTTGACAGCTTTTACAACAGATTTGATTCTTAATGGAATTTTGCAAGCGAGTCCCTGAAATGTTATCTTTTAGATAATTTACCAACTGTAGTTCTTTATGTTTTTTATGTCTATAGATATATTGGTTTTAGCTTTCTGCAGAAGCACAAACATTGCAAAGAATCAGGATCCAGGAGTTATTTTGCGTGCACTACTAACATTTTTTGGTCAGATATTGCGTTTTCGGTCAACGACTGCGCGTTTGTGGGTTGCAGGGCTGAAAATCAACAATTGCGTGAGCAGATGGTGGTCACCGAATCTGCAGCCAATTCAAACCGGCAGGAACTCGAAGAGAAAATGGCTCAGGCCGTCACCCAGATCACTTTGTTGCACCACACGCTGAGAGGTGTGACCGATGAGCTGCATGCTGCCCTCAATGACCAGGTAAGGTTATAAAAATGAGTTTAGATGGGGATTTTCCCTGGATATATAGAAAAGAAAAAAAGATTTCCGTCCCAACTATCCTGATTTTATTTAGGTATATTTGTAAGAACTGACTATCAATGCGAGTATGTTGACGTGTATGTAAGTCCGTTTATCAAGACCGCTCGAGTACCAAGTGCAGGACGTCATTTTTAAATGACACTACGAATGCAGTGACCTGTGAGAACGAGTTCTACATGGCTGTATCCTCAACAGAACCAGAACCCTCTGAGGAACATGGAGCCCGGCCCCTCCTCCAGCTCTTTAGTTGACTGCATCATGGGAGCTCGAACAGCTGAGAGACAGACTGACACCAAAACGGAGGAACCTGCTGGATCAGGTGCTTGATTGTTCCTGTGTGTGTGACATTCATGTGGCCAACAGCTGCCAGCCTCATTAATGTAGTGATGCCCAGTTCCGTCTATACTGAGAGTCTGTATTGCTCTCCAACTTTATCAAGTCTGACACTCAACCTGCTGTTTAAGGAAACTGGTGATGATCTGTAGAAGTTAGGATTTGACATAGACGAACACTTTTTAAAATGATCTGCTGATTTAGTTTACTTTTCTTTTGGTTATGATCCATCTTATGAGCCATCTTTAAAAGAAAAAAAAATGTCAGGAGACCGATGGAAAAAAAAAAACCCATGAATTGCTTTTTCCTCAGACAAACCTGAATCCAACGGTGAAGCTTTGTTCAGTGAGACCAGCGCCTTCACGCGTGTTGCAGCACCTCCACCTAAGCAGAGCACAAAGGCAGAGGAGCTGGAGGAGGAAGAGGAGCAGAGCAGTGTGGCTGACCTGCTGTCGGGCCTGGGCTGCACCGTCGCAGAGCTCACCGCCGCGCTCAAGTCAGTGCAGCAACGAAAAGATGCTCAGCTGGAGAAGCTGCAGAGGATAATGTAAGTGACTGATCACAGATGGAGACGTGGTCTCTGTCACATTATCCATTCATTAACATTACTGAAGAACCAAATTGCTTTGGTTTCAATTTGCAAACTCTATTATTTGATTTTCTATTCAACAAAATTTAAAAAGAATATGAATTTGTCAGATTTATGTATTAAAATCAATTTTTTTGGTTATGAAAACCAATACAAAGGCAGATTTTTCAAAAATAAAACAAATCATTTTTTAGAATATTTCTAACAAAAAAGGAGATTTTTTTCGGCCTGACAAGGATAAAATAGCAAAATTTTTATAGGGGGAATTTAACAAAAGATGCAGTCGAAAAAGTGAAAGGTGAAGGATTATGTTTAACACATTTTTTATAAGCTAGCTCTCATTACCATCATTTTAAAAATTGTCCTTTTTTATGTTTTACTAAATATGTACAAACCTCTCATTTGTTTACCTGTTCATCTGAAAAATAATTCCAAACAATTAAATTGTTTTTATCGGTAGTATTTAGGTAAAATAAAAATAAAAATTAAAAAAAAGATTTTTGGCCATAAAAATCATCAATCATCATAAAATGTGTAATTCCAGCTGCAGCCTGCAGGTGGAGCAACAGACCACAACCAACAAGCACGAAGCTGAAGTCCTGGAGCTCAAAGTTCAGCTCGGCCGTCTGAATAACTTGGTTGAAAAAGGAAACCAGGCTCTGCAGCAGAAAGCTCAGGTGGAATTCTGACTTTACCTTTTATTTTAATAAAAAAAACAAGTTTGTGCAAAAGGTGAATGGAAATGATGAGACGAGTTTGTGAAATGTTCACTTTTAATTTCATAGGATGAGAAAACTTTGAATAAGCTGATGGCAGATGTTCAAGAGACCCAGGAAATTCTCAGCAAACATAAGAACGACAATAATGTAAGGAAGTAAAACATTTAAAACTCCTTTCTTATCTGCTGTCTTGAAATTTCTAATGTTTGTTTTGGATTTGAAATTCTCCCAGGAGCTGCGAAGGGACGTCGCTGAGCTTCAGCGCTCTCTCCAGGAGTCCAGAGTTGAGGGTCAGTTCCTGCGAGAGGAGCTGAAGAGGGCAGGAGGCCATTCATCTTACCCGGCACATTACATGGAAGAGAAGATCCAATTATTGAAAGAGGTCCGGAACTACTTATTATTTTTTTAAGGAAGCAGAACCAGTTCTGTGCTTTTCCATAGCAGTTTTCGAGCTTCTTCATCAAAAAATCATTATAAAACTCGTTAAATTGAGTTTTCTTTCACACGTCATGTGATTTTCAGGTGGAAAGAATGAAGGTGAGACTTCAGGAAGCCGATCAGGCTAGAGGGAAACTCCTCGAAAGAGCAAAGAGACACGTAAGTTCCACTTTTTGGATTATTTTCCCCCATTATTATTTTTATAAAAGAATCTGAAAAGCACCCTAAGTAATAAGGGATGTTTTTATTCTCCTCACAGCAAATCATCCATCAAACTAACCAGCAAAAAATTGAGAATGAGCTCCAGATATTGAACAGCATGATTAATAAAGTCAGAGAGGTGAGAGATCCTATTGTCGTCTTTTTAACCCCATGTGTGCCGTTTGTCAGTTGAATAACTGAGATGTATCAGTTATCTTATTTTCATTTATTTATTTATTTTCACTCCTGCAGACACTCCTGTCTTTGCCAGATGTTGTGCAGAAATGCGACCAGCTCCAGCAGCTGATTGAATACATCGGATGATTTGTTTATGACTTTTATCTTGTTGGTTTATTTATATTGAACTTTTCGTGTTATATGCAGATTGAATAAAATGATTTTTTTCCTTAAATGTCTTTTTTGTATTCTACTTTGTAGGCTTTTGCTACATTTATTGGTGGAAAAACTAAAAATGCTCAGTGCAATTTACATTTAATTCTTTCACTGTATCAACATTGTTTTTGGAGCTGTGGTCTGGACCAATTGGGTCGCTCCAAATTTTTATGAACCTCTTCACACTCCTGATGCGACAGGTATTTATGGTGCTGCTTTCTTGAATGGTGGTCAGAATCACCAGATGCATTAAAATGCCTGGTCAAACATTTATGAACATTTGAATTCTCAGTTTTCTTTTTCAAAATAATAAAGCATAAATGATCCCATACTATTGTGTTCTGTTCAAAATGGAACCAATATAACACTTGAAAATGGGTCAGTTTTGGCTCAAAAAAACAAAGTTTTAATGTTTTAGAAAAAAGCTTTTTAATTTAAAGTTTTGAACAAGGTTTTTAACAGTTCTTCTGTACTAACAGTTCACTTATATTTTCTTTAAACAATATTTTATATTCAATTGCAATAATTCTGTAACAATTTGTTAAACTGTTGTCTACCCTCTAAGCTTAAATGTTTTCAATATTTTTTTTTTTTCGGATAAATTTGAATTTTTTTGTAGATCTAATTAAAATAGTGTTGCCCAAAAAATCATCAAATTAATACAAATTGTAAAGTTAAATTCAAGATCAATAAATTATGACAATGAAGATGTTAAACCTTTAAAAAAAAGCTCCTGCTTTCTCGATGTCAAACATCACATTTGCAGACAGATGGTCGCCTTACCTTTAGGGGGATGAAATGTCATTTTCCTTTATCAGTGGATCAGTGTTCATTGATGCTTTGACGGGATAAATGAGGCCGGTCACAGTCACTGCAAACTCCAGGGCTCCAGACTGCACTTCAAAGCAGTCAAGCTGAAACGCTGCTTAAAAGTAAGAGAAAACCCCCTCCACTCCTAGTAGGCTTTTATTTTGAAATCAAAAGATTGTCTAATGTGAAACAAATGAAAATGCAATGACACTGTGATGTCTGTAATTTCTTTTTATTCCTGAACATTTTATTTACAGAGCGGCCTTTCATGCTTTTCTTTGTCATGGCAGCAGAACATAAAACCAGTGATCTCCACACAAGCTGCTTATGGTTAAGTTTGGACCACAATAATTTATATAAACATCACACAGTGTGCCATTTCAGCTCTGAAGTACCGTCAATATTTAACTTGCACATTCAAGTCACAACAAAAACAGTAAAACCTGCAACCACGCATCTACTTTACATGTAAATGGCATCCTCGCGCTGGTGCCAGGGAGCTTTGACATTTCAAACCGGACATTTTCAATGTTTTCAGCTGTAATTTGCCATCAGTCCTGACGGTGAGCTCTAGCATTCATGTAGGGAAGTCACAGTTGGTTTATCATCATCATTGTGGCTTTTATGAAAACCGTGGTGTTTGGATGCAGGTACGCCTGGCTCATTTCACATCCTCTGAAGTCCATGATGGTCTAAAGCTTACACTGACATTCTTAGTAGCTTAAATTGCAGAAACAAACCGGTCAATGTTCCCTGTGTAAGTGGGGTGTCTTAGGTATCCCCCAGTATTGGTGATCGGCCCTGGACTGTTGTAGTGAGAGAAGGAGCCTAGCTGCACTGGGGAGACCCTGCCATAGTGGTCCATCGTCTCTGTGGGCCCGTGAGCTGAGGCGTGGATCCGGCCAGCTGGTGGGTAGCTCTGTGTCGGGCCCTGTCCGTAGGAGCTCTGGTGGTGATGCGAATGGCTGCTCGGTGCAGAGTAGGTGAATCCTGGGTGTGCCGTGGAGCGGGGAGCCACCGTCCCCCCACATGACTGACCTTGATAGGTGGGAGCTCCTAAGCCACAGGGCGTTGACCCGTTCATGAGTCCCTCTGGACTGAAGGTCCGACTGGGCTGCTGCATGCCGTCTGTCCCTTGGTTGGCCAGCATGCTGGCTGCAGAAGGGTGTCCTATGATGTTGTTGATGCTGAACATGCGGGTCTGACTGTGAGCAAACCCAGGCGGGGATGGAGAGGGGTAATAGGCAGAGGGCAGCTGCTGCCCGTAGGTGGGGCTGACAGTCATGTTTGGGTAGACCGGGTTGGAGTATGCAGCTGACCTGGGGATCTGGACGGGAGAGAAAACCGGCGTGTCGTGGACGTATGAGGCATAGGTGCTGAGGTCGCAGCGCTTAAACCTCTTCCTGCGCCTCAGAAAGCTGCCGCTCTCAAACATGTCCTCTGCGTTGGGGTCCAGGGCCCAGTAGTTGCCCTTTCCAGGCCGTCCTGGCTCACGGGGGATCTTGATGAAGCAATCGTTGAGCGTCAGGTTGTGGCGGATGGAGTTTTGCCACTTCTTCGAATTGTCTCTGTAGAAGGGGAAACGCTCTGTGATGAATTTATAGATGCCTCCTAGTGTCAGCTTGCGATCGGGGGAATTGGCTATAGCCATGGAAATGAGAGCGATGTAGCTGTAGGGAGGTTTTCCTCGTTGGAGGGGTCTCTTCCTCCTTCGGCCTCTCGGTTGCTCCTCTGTCTGCGGTGGAGGGTCAGAGGTCGGCAAAACAGCATCTGATTGAGACTCCTTTTCAACCTTGACAACTGGCATCGTGGACAGATGAGCAAAAGTGTCCTCAGAAGAAAGAATCTTAAATGTATGGCACTAATAGTTCCTCCAGTGCTCCTTTATCTAAAATGAACTAAACAAGGTCCCAAACAACAAAAATAAATAAAAGACATCTGCCCATCAATCTCTTGCTAAAGAGTTTTTGACAACTCACAGTCTTTGAGTCCAGAAAATCTTCTTGAAAATGCAGGAGAAGCAATTCAGCTTTTCAGAGTAAAGTTTCATGAACTAGTGATACTTTTTCGGCTGTGTCCCATTGTTTGCTGTCAGCTTAGGTTGAAGAGTTGAGCTGTGAACGCACCATTTGCAGTGCTGAAGGTGTGAGAGCCAGTGAGTCACCCAGTTACCTGAAGAGAGTATTACCTGCCCAGACAGCTGGAGAGCTCCGCCTCCACTCTCCGCATACCTCACCTATTATAAAGCTTGTGCTTGTTAAAGTTATCTTTAAGGAAGTTTTATTAAATTAAGAAAATATGAAAGCCTTTTTTTTGTATCCTAAAACATTTAGCCCTAGAAAATATTTTCAGTCTGTAGTTGATTTAAAATAAAAATATTTTTTGTGATTACAGCTCTCCAAACATTTATTTCAGCCGTAAATAGCCGGAACTGTTTCCTCTTTTTATTCAAATTTTTTCTTAAAGCTGACCTCAGTTTATTTTAAAAAGTCTGAAATGGTCTATGTTGTTTTGACGTTTAACACTAAAACACCTCTTTAGTGGTAACTTAACCTACAGGTTGTTTTTCTATCTTGCTTCCTTGTTTGTTTTGTGCCAGTGGTTGGACAAGCCAGCTGTGTTGAGATGTAAATGTTGTCCAGACAAAGACTCTCCTGTGATTTCAGCATGCAAAGTACAGACCAGGACGCAATCTGAACCTGAAACTGGAGGGGAGAGAAGGATGACCCAATCTTGACCAGTGAGTTGGAAATAGCTCCATTTGAGAAAAGATGCAGCAGCACAATTTCAGTGTCACAGATCATCCTTTTTACCTAAAATCTGCCAGATCGATTCCTAAACCGCCGCAGGTCTCTCCCTGACTCTGCGGTTTGAGGTGGTGCTGATCCCGTGTGCTTTTCTGGTGGTTTTGAAGTTGCAGGACGGGGTTCACCCACCCAAAGCTTTTAACCAAACAGAGTAAAAGCCAGCAGCACACTCCCACTACTCAACAGCAGAACGGGTTCAAGCTGCAGGCATGTGTCAGAGCCGTTGCAGAGAAAGACCCAGAGAGCTGGTTTGCTTAGACAAACAGCCTGATGAAAAGTTAATTCCTCTATGAAGGTCTGTAGAGCTTGTGGAGCAGCAGCACCCTGTTGTGGGCCTGGATGGGTGTGGTATGTGATAAGACGAGGGTAACGATGAAATCCAAACGTGTTTGGTTCTGTTGGAAGAATTTTTTATCACTTTGAGTAATTGGAAAAGGAAAAAAAAAGTGTATTTTATGGAGGGCATATAAATTGAAAGATCGTAAACTGACTTCTGTTCCATTTTATGTTTCATTTAAAATTCTTTTTACAAAACCTTTTTGCACAGATGAACTTCTGCTGAAAATCGCTATGATGGTGCAAAAAAAGTCCTTTTGTTGGTGCTCTGAGGAAAAATTCCTAATTAAATGTATTCCCACAACAAAAAGCTAAAACTGGGTCTAGAGCAGAAGTCTGTAACCATATACTAAAAGAAGCATTTGGGGCTGTTTCTTACTGATCAAAACCTAGTAGGAGCCACAAAACCTTTGAAAAATTGAATACAGCTTCGCATTCATTTGTGTTGTTGTTACTTTTGAAATATGTTTAAATCATATTTCAATTTTGTCATGAATAAAAACAGAAATATACAGAGAAGAAGCGTTTTCTGTAACTTTTGACAGAGGTTCGTATGGGTTTCTTTCAAAAATAAAAGACATCCTGTGCCACATGGGATCATCCCACTGAAGTTAATGTTCTCCAAATGAAAGTTCTAAACAACAAAGTAAAAATTGGCCTTTTCTTTGTCACCGTTTTCCCTATTTACTACTGTCGTTAATCTAAACATGACTTTATTGGTTTATGAACCTATAGAACTAGTTTAAAGAATGAAAAAAAAATATTCTTAACAACTATCTTCTGTATAGTTAATAAGCATTGTTGTGACATAAAAAAGAGACATAAAAAGAGTGATCAGAGAAAATCAAATCTGTTGCTAAAGTAATATCTGCACAATGGTAAAAGAATGGTAGAGCACAGTGTAATGTCAGCAGAACGTATCTAAATTAAATCAAGGTTGACAAAGTAATTTTTAAAATCTAGGGCTACTATATTATTTTTCTTTAACCAGAGAGCCTCTATGGAGGGCTTACAGAGCCACAGGTGGGTCTGGAGCCTCAGGTTGAGACAAGCCGAGAACCTGGAACGGTTCCTCCTCCGACCTGAAAGAGATAATTTAATAAAGTTTACATAGAATTATATACAATAAAGATGGTTCCACATGCCATTGAATTGTGTTTCATGATTTGTCAAATGAACAATAATAATTGTGGTCTTGTAAACCTGATGGTGTGTTGACCCTATTTTGGGAACAGCAACCAAATTATTGTTAAAAAAAATCTGTTTTCAGTCATTATTTACCGGTAAATGGATAAGGAAGCAGACAAAGATCGGCTTATTTGAAATGTATTAAATGAAAAATCTGACCCTATAACACTTGAATAATATAAACTCTTTAGAAACTAAAAAGGTTTTATGACGTTTGTATTTGATTTGTAATATTGTGTTTAGTCGTCCCTATCGTCACAAGACCATGACCGCTCTTTTCCAGTGCCTTTATCCACCCCAGCCTCTGACAGGTTTGATTGACATGTAATGCAGTTTGCAGCAGACCTCACCATTTGCTTCTTATGCTCGATGGTGATGAACAATCAGCAGTGAGTAACTTCTCTGGTACTTGTTGATACTGGAGCTCAGGCTTACATTTGTCATTGTTTGCTTCTGCATTTTGATTTAGCTCTTATTCAGTATTTGCAGTCTAATGTTTGCCCGGAGGCTTTTTATCATTGCATTTGTGGTGGACGGATTAAAGAGGGCTTATGCTGCTGCAAACTCACTCCACTGTCAACATTTGGTATCACGAACCTGTTTAATGTGTCAATGCAGCCTAATGACTTCAGTCAAAAATGCATCAGTATAGATTAAAAGTTGATTGACTTGACAAAATCTTTGTAAAGTGATACCACTGAAGGTTATTCACGTTTTTTCCTTATTTGTTTCAATCTGAAGCTCCAAACCCCTGAACCTTTTCTGAAGAGCCCTTGAGCTTAGCATCACTGAGTGCACCCCGGAGCCTCCAGGACTGTGGAGCCACGCTCTGCTGCAGCTGTGAGAGGCCTCCGCCTGTCCATCACAGGGTGGTGTAAAGACGCAAATGACGGCCGGAGCCAGAGACAGCTGCACAGCCGAGCAGTGCTGCAGCTGAGGCAAATGAAGAGCTCTACACTTTGTGTGCCATCTCTTGCCCTGTCTGCGCCAGCGAGAAACGGCTCTCTCAAAACAAAGACAAACAAATGAGACATTTGAATTTGAACACTTGAGTTTAACCATTCAGTGGCTGCAGCTTGGAATGGTCTGTGGGATTTGCTCTTGTCATATTAGCAGAGAGAATTGAATGAAAGCTTTAAATGTAGAAGTGGTTGACCACAAACATTTTTAAATTGTCATAAAGCAATTATTATGTATAATGTAGATGCATTCAACTCTTTAATTTTTTTTAAAATAAATAAAAGGAAGAAAGTGGGGGATACAAGCGCTGATTTGAATAAGTTATTATTTTAAGCTGTGTAATAATTGTTTTAGATCTGCTGAGAAAATATATTTCATCCGAAGGTGAAATTCTGACATGAAGATGAGCGGAAGACACCTGTCCATCAATACACTGTGGGTTAGGAGGAGGGATAGAGCAAACAGGGAGCAGTGTGATGGTGTGCATGTGCACGTGGGGGTGGAGAGACATTCACGCTGCTGAAGTGAACTATGTGTTCATAAGGGGAACCAGCGTCTCAGTAATAAAGTAACAAAGAGTAATGATGACAATCTACATAAAAAAATACAATGACAAAACACCCATTTAATAATGGTATATTCTAACTACTTTAAATTAGATATTTTTTATTTTTATTTTGGAATATACTTTGCAGCCATTCTTCTGTGTGTGTGCGTGCATGCGTGCATCTGTGCGTGTGTGTGTGCATACTGTGTGAGGCTCGGGGCAGCATAGAGAAAGTGAAGGCATCTTGTTTGCATTGGAAGCTCCAGGGGTTGGTGGGGATGCAAAGTCCTGACGGTTGACTTGCTTCAAACTCGGCCCAGTTTACATAACTGAAGCAGCTCACTTCTTTGGGAGCCGCCGTTAAATCAATGTCTGCCCTGCACAGTCGCTCTTCATGAACATGAGGAGATCAAAAGAAGAAACACCTGTCATATATCTATAGAATCAGTCAATAGTTTGCATAAAGATTACATCTCAGGGCCTTACAGCATGCACGTTTTAGTTAAATTTTCTGTGTGGAGGAATTTATAGGCTGTAGTGATGCAATATATATATATTTTTTTTAATGTTTTGGGAGCTTATTTTATGCCCAGTCAAAACATTTCAGTAACCGAACCATTCCAGTTACGTTACTGTTTAAAAGTTAGATTCTGATTTGTTACTTTGGAATGTTAGTGCAAGTACAGTTTCTGAAAAAATGTGGCTGTTAGACAATGGCTTCATATTTTCAGAATTTATATTTTATTTTTTAATGAAGTTTTTTGGTTTAGTGGCAGCAAATCCAACCATCAAGGTTCACATTTTCTCAGAGATTTGGTTTCTGTGCTGAACATTAGGACCAAAAAACTCTGGTTTTGTCTTGACTTCCTTATTTGTTTGCTGCAGTTTAAGCACTTTAAGATCAGATATGGAGCCCTCAGTTATAGTTATCTTAGCATTTTATGACCAAACTTTGAGTCGCATTTGTTGTTTTGCTCTTTTATTTATTTTAAAATGCTTCAATGACCTTTTCCACATAAACGGAAAGCAATAATTTATCTGTCAGTCATTGAAATGCTTCAGTAAACTGCTCAAGTTTTTGCTCTTTCTGAACGTCTGGGCAACAGCTAATTATCATCAGTTTGTTTTGCTTCTGTAAATCATGTAAAGGCAGTTAAGAACTTCTGGTTAATGCTTATGCGTTGCTGTAATGACTTTATGTTTTTAAAACTGCAGGATTGTCACCCAAGGGTGCTTCACTAAGCTACTGGGGGGAAAAACACCACTGTGGCAAGATAAGTGGTCTACTAAGAAGCTCACAAGTCCTTTGTGAGTCTGAAGTATTTAACTCTAACTTCAGGTCAAGTCTTCAGTCTCAACATTTATGTTTAAAAGGACTATTTAATCTTCATAAACTACTGGAAACATAATAAAAGGCAGCTGGTGTTTGTGGATCTCTAAAATTAAAGCATCATAAATAGAACTTTTATTTTGACACTTGACTGATGTCCTGAGCTGAGAGATAAAACAAAAATTGGGTTTATAGTCTTAAACCTTAAGTCTTAAGCGTGCTTATTGTTTAAAAGTAGTAAAAATGTTAAATTGGAAGAGCCTAATAACAAAAAAAGTCAAGTCTCAAGTGACTCTTCATGCGAGACCTAAGTGTGACTCATGTCCAAGTCTCCATGTCTGGAAGTTTAAAAGTGATTAAAAGGCAATAAAAAGGTTTATTTCTAGTTTTCATCTATTTGTAAAATGTGTTGCTATATTTGAATGTACTTGTCCATTTTTATCGCTATCTGTAGTAATTTGCGGATCCGGTTCACTTTCTGACTAACAGTGTGACTCACCCTTTGCCTTATCGCGACAGTAACTCACTTCTGCAGTGTGGCACAGCTCACAATTAAAAGTCATGCCTCGTTGCAAATGTCAGTGCATCTGTGTCAGTTGGTGCTCTGTTAGGATCTGTGTGTCAACACCTCATAGATGTCTCAGCCTGCACAGAGCAAAGGCAGCCACACATGAGAATTTTTTTACCCATGCCTGCACCTGAAAGGAGCCTGAGTTGCACAATAGAATTGCATGTTAGGGTGGCCGTGGAGTTTGAGCACCATCCTTATTTTGTTCTACTTCATTAACACGGATTCATTTCTGTCTGTACGTCTGCTGTCTCAAGACCAAAGCGGAGAGGAGCAAAGCAGGGAGGTTTTTTGGCTCTGTGTTTCCCATGAATCAAAGCTTTGCTGTCTTGTCTTTTGAGCAACGCACTATAACCCATACCGTGTGTGGCCGCACAATGGCACGCAACTCGTTGGACAAAGGGATAACATTTGTGTGCATTTCTTTTAAAACACCTTTTGTGAATGAAACATTCCTCAAGTTATTTTTAATTTCCTGTAGCGATGCTTAAAAAGAATGAGAACTTTCCCATGTTTGCCCTGTAAATGTAGAACTAATGAACTTTATTAGTGTTTTTAGTTCTCCCATGTCATCCAGCTTTACAAAGACAGAAGAAAAAGTTAAAAGGTGGAAACAACTTCAAATATAACCAGTCGGTTTTGGTTTAAAGAGACGGAGAAATAAAGTGTAGTCTACAATGAAAAAAGCATAAAAAAATGTCATCATCAGCATTGAAAGTGTCTAAAGTGCTGCCTGAAAGGTAAAGAAAGGGACTTTTTAATTTTTGAAGCAACAAAGTTGTTAAACCAGAAACTGCTTTCTAGTTAAAGCCTGGAAAGGAAAGGGTAACTCAGCCCTCAGCAACAGGCATTCAAGTGGCCACTGTCAGTGAAAAGTCTTTGAAAACAGGCTTCATGCACTGCTGTGCAAGTGTCTATGCCCATTTTCTGGTTCTGTTTATTAAATTAACCCTAGATCACAACTCGTATCATATTTGACACATGTGTTTCTGAGACCCCAATCTCATTAGCATAATCCAAACTTTTCTTAAAAACCCATCGGGTATATTACTTCGTCTATGTTTTCTGTCCTGTAGTTCATCATCATTCCACTAGGGGCAGTACAAGGGCTTTTCCTATCTATGTCTGAATGGCTGCTTCCATGAAATCCCAAAAACATTTTTGTGTCGAAAACTTTTACAATTTCATAGTGAGAACAGCTCATCTATTGTCATTCAGCTTTTTAAAACAACCACTCACTGCATTTAAAGAATGCACGTTTGTTAATAAATGCTTTATAATACAGTGACAGCATGTTAAAAATGTGGATTAAATTTGTAAATTACGTGTTTTTTTCCTGTTTTTTTTTGTATCTTACACTAACATTGTTGTGAGCAAAAAATTAAGAAATCATCGACCAAATCAAAATTGATAGACTATATGTCATAAAAATTACGTTATGATTTTATTAAAGATAAAGAAAGAAAAATATCTCAAATGAAAAAACTTATTAATTTTATGTCAGTTCTTTGATGTAAAGGGTTTGACAGGATTAAAAATGAGCTGTTTATGGGTTAGAAAACTGATTATGCATAATTTCTGTACAAATGCACGGCCAGCTCAATTTCTTGTACGTCCACTCTGTTCATTCGGGGGTTCAACACAAAGCTTTTGTTTGCCATCGCTGACAAGCTTTCACCGCCACCCAAATCCTCTGACTTCCAAGTAGGAAGACAGGTATTCATGCAGCCTCTGAGCACAGTGTTGTGTTTTCTCAGCTGACATTTCTTTTTTAAGGAGGCAGATGAAGCACTCGTGGAAAAGCCTTTGGCTTGGAATACAAATGTTTGTCATTATTTGATGTTCACCCAGGTTTCTTTTTCAGTATAAGAAGGAGGAGGGACTTTTGTTCATAGGAGTTCTAAAGACTCATAGAGTAGTGTTGAGAATAAATTAAATACAAAGTCAAGGATCTGAGTTGATTGAAGTCCTTGTTTCTTCTCACAAGCATTAGCAGTGGACAAAGGAGCCTTGTTGTCAGTTTGCTTCAGTTCAGTGTAAAATTTGTAATATGACCACCTCAAATATGTCCTTTACAAGTTTGCAAAAAGTAATTAGTTTTCATCAGCCTGGAGAGTTTTTGTACTGATCACAGAAAAACCACCTCCCTTTTCCTGAATCTGTCATTTTAGATTTGCTTGTGTAAACAGCCTGTTTTTTCTGCTCCATTACAAAAGATACTACCTGGTTAAATAAATGGTATATTTATATAACACTTTTCCACCTTCCTTGAAGGCCTAAAGCGCTTTACAGTCTCAGTCACATTCACACACACATTCACACTCTGTTAACTTATGGTGGCGCCAACCTCTAACCACCAGGAGCAATGTGGGGTTCAGTGTCTTCTCCAAGGACACTTCAACACACAGCGGGATCCTAGGGCCTTGTCACACAGCCACTATGTACATTTTGCACATTCTCCATGTATGAAATTTCTGTCTTACGGGATACATGCGTGGATCTACGTAATTCATGTGTGTTTCTTGCCTTTATCATTTGTCGATGTGTGCAGATGTCTGTCGAGGGTTTCAGCTGACGGGTCTTCACATGAATTCAGTTTTGAGCAGTTCAAAATTTTGGGTCAGTTGAGAATTACGTTTATGCGTATTTAACGTAGTTTATATGAAATTATTACGTAAAACTTATGCAATAGTGTGAGATGCATATACAAACTTGTGGTATTCCACGAGTGTTCCACGGATGTCTAATGGACTTTTTACACATGTACCAACCAATCGTTGCACAGCCTGGATTGATTACAAGAAAGCCCATGACTCAGTGCCACACGTGGATCACTGAATGCTTGGAGCTGGACAACATCAACAGGACTCTAAGGCTGCATTTACACTGCAGGTCTTGATGCCCACATCCGATTTTCTGACTGTATCCGAGTTTTTTGACGACCTGCTTACATCATCTTTTAAAAGTGACCCGTATCCAAATTTTGCATTTACACTATACAATGCTGAAACTGTCAAACGTAGATGTTCTCAGGTTATTTATCCTTGCTGGCCTGCGATCTACCCGCATGTCCATAAAAGAGCGACCGGTCGATCACGACTGAGCACCCCTGATTTACTTGTTCTTTGAGTGGTTTATTTGTATGTTTTACGTAGTTTTAAATGTGGTTCATTCATAATACATCTGGGAAAAGTTCATATAAAGACCACAACTTTTCTTACTTTTTCTACGTATATATAATATATATACTCTAACTGGAAAATCATTCTAACAGTCATGAGTTAGAAAGTAAATGTTTCAGTAGAAAACATTAAAAAAAGGAGAGGGGTGTTGCTTAAGCGAGCAAGGACAACCAGGTGGATTATGGGCAGAATTAAGCTATTTTTACTATTCATGCCTTGATTTTTTTACTCCCAAATATATATTTACAATGAAGGCAAGAAGGTTTTTTTTGGACCAACTCTCAGCATAAAAAACAAACACCTTTCATTGCTTTATTGCCTAGCAACCTCAGCATCTAGCTGTTTTTCACTGTTTGTTAGATCATATTAGGCCTGTTTAGCAAAACGCCCTTCTTTTTGTCTGTTTTTTTGGAAGATTTCAAGAGCTAAATGAGCCAGGTGGTGGCTCATTTTTTATACCCCTAAGCTCTTATCTTCCTGCACAACTCGAGTCGGGGGGATTCAGGCATGGGCACTGCTGCAGGATGCGATGCAGAACAGTCCACTTGTGCGAGCAGCAAGAGCCCGTTGTGAGGCTGGGCTGCGCAAAGGGAGGTTGCCCCTGTGACTCAGGCTTGCATGGTAACTGGCCAAGAAAGAAAGAGAAAGAAATCTAGGTTGGTATGCTGTTTCTTTCCAGTGCCACCTGTGTGTCTGTTACTGCGGGATTTGTACCTCCTCAATCACTGACACTCCTGGATTATCTGTTCTTAAAGGAAAAGGCCAATACAAGTCACATCTTGTGTGCAAGCAATCAGGTGTTCACACAACATGTCCTCCCCTTTGTGGATAGAGTCTTCTGAAGTGCTGCTACCAGTGTAATTACTGCAATTATCTGCTGAGGAATGTTGTCTCAGTGTAACTCTTTACATTTGTAAGTTTATTACATTGATCTCAAAGCCCCCCTGAAGCAAAATTGTATTTCTATTTGGAGCACCTTGACATAGAGGTGAATTTTGCCTCTGTAGCTCAGCAGGTTGCTTCATAAGCAGCCTTTGTGGTATTGTTGAAAAGTGTTGTGGGCTTGGGTTTATTAGACAGTCAAACACAGGGTAAAGGTTGGCTGGCTGTTGAAGACAGAAAAACACTTAAGTAGTGCTGATAATCTGAGTCTCATCTGGATTCTCACTGCAGGTGACTCGACATTACAAAAAAAAGGACAGGTAATGCAGACAAACCCACCCTTTGACTCCTCACAATGTCATTTACTAAAGCTCTTATCTTTACTCTTAACTGCATTAAATTAATATCTAAATCTAAACTATTTTAGGAAAACAGAAAAAGAAACAAAATAAAGCTTTATAGTTCATTAGTTATATGTGAAATTGCAGTACAATTAGAAAGTATTAGGAAAAATGAGCAAAATTTTCCAGTGAGGAAGAATCATCTGCTTAGATTGGAGAGTAGTTTAGTAGCTAGCTAATCACTAATTATTACTCATTTGTGACTCATGAGTTGTTTTAAGGAAACTACTTATAACTTATTAATATTGTTATTATAATATTCTTAATAATAAGGTACAAAAATACTGTTCAGGCCATGAGGAATAGGTTTGGTAGGTAATTATGACCTTTTAACTGACTCATATTTTTTTCTAAAGAAATGTATTACTAGTTGACTATTTACAACAATACACTGCATGAAACTGTAGTAAACAATACTTTTACAATATTTTTAATTTAGTTTCTTCGATTGATTGACATTTTTCTTATTTTCAAAACCCAAAATAAAATAGTAAAATAAACCTAATGAAAAGAAATTGATAAAGCGCTCAGAACAGGAGTGAGTAGAAGACAATCTTAATTAAACACAAGAACCATCACGATACCAAAACAAATTCACAAAGTCATGATTGTCTGTACATTCTCCTATTAGGCTTCTCATTTTCTGGCATGTTGTCAACACTGTAGTCAACTTATTGTTTGTTTTTGATACAAATCTGATTTACTTCTGGTTTGTTTCTCGAAAGAAACGAAAAAAATATATTATAAAACTTTTAACAAAGTTTAAATATAGGAAAATAGTTACATTTGTTGATTTATAAAAGTAAGTCAATGTAATTTAAGATTTGGTATGTGGCTGACTTCTGTACTTGAATTCTGTGGATTTTACAAGAACAAAGATTAAGTGTATTTTACCATCTCTACCAGATCTTAATAAAGGTGCAAAAGTAACAAATATTGAGATAAATGAATAGCTAAACAGAATACGAGTTTATGCTATTTGCTTGAAACGTCTGGCATGTCTGTGCACACTAACGTTTCTTGGTGTTTCACGCGTAGGCGAGATGAGCATCGTATCTTCTTTCAAAACAGCTTGTGCTGCTGGTACGTAAATGTTCTGTTGTCAGACAAGTTATTCTGGATTAGTTGACAATAGACTTTGTGAATACATCTACAACTTTATACCGACTACCTCCATGGTGAGTTAAAACTTAGATTAAATCTGCAGATTTGCTGGTGTTTACAACATCATCATAAAGGAAGAATTACAGATGGAATCCATTTCTAAATTGTGTGCAAGCGTTGGGTTTGCATGCTCAAGTGCACACGCTCCGGTTGGTTTGGATTGTGTGTGAGTTTGAGGCAGTGCTCACAGGCTGGTAAACTTGAGCAATTACTCTCCATCATGCAGAAAAATAGTTACAGATGCACTTTGGCATGGCGATGGGTGTGCCCGTGTCAAGAATTAAAGATAGACAGAGAATTTGTCCAGAAACAGACAGGTTCCACCACCTCACATGCTCAGACGTCTTCACACCGAAGGGGAGGGGAAGTTCTCACACCTTCTAATAGAAAAATAGGCTTGTTTGAGATCCCACCCTCCCTAACATCCACTGCTTTATTGATTTGTTTGTGTATCAGCTTTTTGTTTGGGACACCATTTGAATGGACTGACGGATTTGCACACCAAATGTTCTCCCATTGTGGTGTTTTGCATGCTGTGCGGCTGGTCCTCAACCTGGCACCATTCATCAGGGAAGCTCTTTTTCCCTGGCTGAGTTGGCCCCCGAGCTAAACCACTGTGGACAATGTACAACCCAGAACAAGAGGCAGAGAAGCTAACGTGCCCAAATTCTGGCAACCACTTTATTCCTCCAATACCTTCCAAAATGAGACAAATTTTTTTTTTTTTTTTTTAAAGAAAAACACTTTTATTAAAAATGCTTTTCCTTATCAATAGGATCTGTACATTTGTTTTTACAAGACAATGTATCTGCTCACAGAAAAAATGCACAGCCATATGATATTTTGTTACTATACACACACCATTAGCAAATATTTGCGATCTTTTTCGGTTATTTAAAGAGCAAAATTACACAAGAAAAGATAACCAACCTTTTTTTGCCTCTAATATAAAGAAGTTTGCTACTAATACTGTTGTGCAACAAAATCTGAATTTACAAGAAATAATTCAAAGTTTTAAATTGTTAATAAAGTTGCCATATTTCTGGAAATTAGTCAGCTTCGGTACCAAGCTCTCACCTTTTAGAACCCAGGATAGCCTTGGAAAAGCTTCACACACCCACAGATCGTTTCAATCATCTGTCACAGCAAAAAAAAAAAAAAAAAAAACTGGTGGAGAAGCTACACAGAAAACAGGATCTGAATTAATTACTGATTTTTAGTTCACAGAATTTTCCTAAAGTCTTTATTTACAGGCTTAACCAGCTAACCAGAGTGATTTAAAAGGGCGTGAAAAAGATGAACGAGGAAGTTTCCGTTCCATCATTTAACAAGATAACGTATAAGTACTACATAAAGACTAGATGAGATTTCCACTTTAACTTTTAAGAAAAAAAAAATTCTGATGACCATAACTATTTAATTAAACCTGTGTTTGAACCCCAAAACATTAAATAGAGTAATAAAAAAACATGAAAGGACAGCATATGTGCAAATCCAGTTGTGCCACCTTTAGCTTAAAGCTTACTTTAGATGATGACAGCAGGATCTGCAATGTTTTCCATTCCTTTTCACAATCAATCTGCAACAACTATGTAGGTTTGTTGACATTCATTATTCTGTGTTCAGATGGCCTGTAATAGAACATATTACTGTGTAGTTTATTTTTAGTGGTTAGTACCTTCTCAGGGGCAACACTGGAAAGTGTTCTAACTGGGAACTTGTTTATTCTACTTGGAGGCTTGTAGACCTCGTGAAAGCAGTAATAGCCATACCTAAATGATCAGGAGAATTGATCTCTGTGATCTGAACCGGAGTGATGCTTTGCTCCTGAACTTCTGGTCCAGTCATAGTTTTTTTTTTTTAATTCTCAGGGGTGTCAATTAGTGTATGTTACACCAGGACACCGTATAGAGGTCAGCGATCAACTTTGTTGCTAAATAAATTGTCTTGAAGACTCTGAGTGGAGCTTTCATCTGATCACCTCCTGGTGGTGAGTTCAATTCCCGGACAGGAACGACTGCCTCAACCCACAGACAGAAAAGCCCTTTTATACCCACATCAAAAGACGCTTTAACCAGGAACCCCGGGCTGCTGAAGGCATTGTGTCAGACTGGACCAGAGAGAGGATGGATGGGTGAATAAATGAATGGATGGATTGATGAAAAGATAGATGACAGGATGGTGGATCTATGGGTGAATGGATGAATGGATTGATGAAGAATGGAGTTGGATGGATAGATGAATGGCTGACAGGATGGATGGATGAAAGGATGAATGACATAATGGATGGATGGAATAATAGATGAATGAATGGATGGATGGATAAATGGATGGATGAAAGGATGGTTGGATGGATAAAAGGATTTGATAGATGAATGGATGGAGAATGAATGGATGGATGGATGGATGGATGGCTGTAGTTTGTGTTATAAGGAATAAAATAAAATAAGCAGAGATTTGTGTTGTAGTTAAAGGCTTTGGTGACTCTTTGTAACTCTTTCTTTATAAAATATATCAGAGATAAAAAAGTTAGACATTTTACACTTTGACCTCTTTTAGGAGAACTTGTTTTTGTTGTCAGTAAAAACTGATACACAGAGGCTTCCTGGCTGATAGGTGGGACCTCCAAGCTCTTGGGTATTGTTTGTTTCTCCTCGTGGCCGCGGTCCCTCCTTCCTGGGCTCCGGCTCTGCTGCTGCCGTACAGCTGCCTGACCTGTTTTGCTGCTTCGTTTGTCATCTCCAATCACTTGCTTTTTGAGCAGCTCTGACAGACGGGGGTATTAGCCGCCTCTGTCTGGTGTTGAGAGCCGGGCTTCCCCGCTGAAAAGAGAAACTATGCAAGGACAGCACAGCAAAACATGTAGCAACACACAATGGCACACTCCTACCAATTCTGCTCAGGGTGCATATGTTAGGACTTCTCTGAGGTTCACCTTTCTCTTCTGTTGTGTTTTGTTGAACTTTTGTTCATCTCCTTTTAAAGCCAAGAAACATTTCTCTTAGACAGCAGGCCATAAAAATACTCAACTTCATGATCATTTGTCATTATTTATGACCCAGTTGTGCAGGGATTAGAAAAAGGAAAATTATTGTTCACACTATCATTAGTATTGTGATCTTTAATAATGTTTCTGCTACTTTCAAGTCACTGTTTGGACAATTATAGTGTGGATTACTCAAAAAAAAGGGGAAAAAAAGAAAAAAAACAAGGTCTGACAGTCATTCCTGTCTTCATAAAGGCTTAAGTTTCATCTCTCAGTAGTAGAAATGCAGCTGGCTATAGTCATGGATTAAGAAAAGGAGAAGGTTTAAGCCCAGCACTTGTTCCAAACTAATTATTCATTATTTATGACAGAAAGCAGAGTAACCAGTGCGCTGCAGTTAGATTCTGAATGTCCTTTTGTTCCCTTGGCGTTGGAGGGTTTGTGGAACTTGACTGGTGTGGGTGCTTTGCGGTCTGCTGTGGTTTGGGGTTTAACAAGAACAGAAATGCAGCTTGCCATTCATGCATTAAGAGGCGCGTCTGATTCAAGTGTCAGATATGATGGAGTGGCTGCCTACGCTGCCAGTTTAAGCTTGCTATGGTTGAGCTGATGACTCCTCGTGGAGCATTTCTTCCCTTTACACGCAAACTAAATATGTTTCTAAATCCAGCTCATGCAGACGGGCCAGTTCGGCTAGATTTGAGAAGAAAACTTTCCTTACAAAACAGGTGAGAAAACAAAAACTCTGAAGGCTGGTAACGTTCTTTAAAAATGTGCTGATAAGTGTTCAGTGGTCAGGGATCGTGTGGGGTTTAAACATGGCATGGTCATTAGTGTGTCAGGGTCTGCAGCACAGGAGGGTTTGAGGAGACACCACGGCCTTTGGAAAAAAAAAAAAAAAACAGGCCACCCACGAGGAAAAAACCACTAAAGGAATGCTTTTACAAAGATCTCTTCGTTTCTGTTGTCAGACCTACAGTATTTGTGTAGATCTGTGTTTGTCACCACATACCTCAGCAGGACGGAGGTGGAGTGCATGCTGATTTTTCCATGTAGTGGCTCAGAGTCAGTGGATGGAGCGCCGATCTTGGATGCTGACAGATTTTTCAGTGCGACCCCCCCCCCCCATTTGAGTGACAGCTGTGTTAATTCATACAAACAATTGAACAACAGTTGAGCAGTAATTGAATGACTCCTCCAAATGTATTTGCTTCAGCAAAGGTTTAATTGCTCATTTGGAAAGATGGAGCAGTCATTCCGCCTCCCGCTCTCTGCTGCCGGTGGCCTGATAAAACACTTGCAATGACGTCAGCTGAAGCAGAAAACTGTTAGAACAACTGGTTAGTAAAAATATCATATAAAGGAAGTTTGAAAACATTTGTGTCTATGTTTGCCTAGTTTTAAAGGTTAGCACTTACTAAGGACAAATAAAAAACTAGACAAGATAGATCATAAAAACCAACTGAATGATCTTCTCAGTTTCATCATAATTACACAAACAGTGAGATTAATGCATCCCAAGAAAAACCAATCAAATGTTTGTCAGATCTTATCAGGCTGGCTGTTGACAGCCTTTGCTCTCTGCATTTTGAAAATAATTGTTGTAATGTTTGGCAGCCGGCGCTGCCAGTGCTAACACGGAGAGATGGCAGTGAGACTGACACATGTGCCGTGTCTCCAGCTGCACGTTTTGGCATGGAAAAGCTGCTTTGTGTTAATAAAGCTTGATAAAAGAAAACTTTATGAATCATATTTTCCATGAAATAAAACATCACACTAACAAACATTTTCCGTCTTTGGTACTTATCAGTTTTTGATGATTCATTTTTAGTAAATTAATAAAATCTGAAGGATAAAGTGCACAAAAGAGATATTTTTTTTAGATTCTTGAGAAGAATTTTTCCTTTAGAAGTGCCGGATGTGTTTATCTTCTGTTATTTTTGGCTAAAGTGTGTTTCAGTGAAGAACCATTGCTCGAGGACAACCAGAATTTTCAGTCTAACGATAACTTTTCTTTTTAGATTATTGTTTCTTTCTGCCGCAAATTTGGACGCAGAATTTAAACGTCAATTTTTGATCTTGTTTCCAAACTTTGCTTGATAATTTTTGTACATTTTTTTTCTTCTTTTTTTATGGACACTGCAACAAATTATTTAATGCTTCCTTATGTCAGATGTGGTTATCAAAGGTTCTCTTAAATTCTATAAACTTACTTTGAATGTGAGCTGTTGTTTAAACCATTATTAGCTTAACAAGTTTTAAATTAATGCATTTAAATGTTTTTTTTTTTGGCACTTTAAATTTTTTTTAATACAATTTATTGTACTTTAATTTAGCCGTTTAAGTTACTACGGCAAAAAGAAAGTTTCTTAGCTAGTTATATCCTGGTGAGAACCTTTAAAAAATAGTCGCTTTTAAAGCTGATTTGAATGTTTTTAAATGTAAAGCGTACATTGTTTTCCATAAGTGTCTGCATAATAAAAGTAAAAAGGTTACTAAATAGTTGCAATTTTATTTTTTTCATATCCTTTCCATAACTATTATATATATTTCCCTTTAAGGATGCTTCAAGTTCAAATAATTACAAAAATCTAAAAATAAAAAAATAACAGAAAAAGTAAGATTCCAAAGCATCTAATGAGTTTTATGTTTTCATACGGCATGGGGTAGGTGACGCCCTTTATCCACAGTACCCACCTGTATACATATCCCAGTGCCAGTTACTTCATCTTTTGGTTTGCATAAGTCTTTGTAGACTCACGGCACATGCGCGGTGCAAAACAAACCAAGAGCTGAGTCCATATTTGCCGTGATCAGGATGTGTGACACAGACTCTGACCCAAGAACCCAGCAACGTTTATGTGCGGCAAGACCTCAGGTTCCCCTGAACTGTAAACATCACGGTCACGCAGCCGTGCTCGAGGTGGCGTGTGCGCTTGATGTGTGGAACTGGGGTGTAACTGAGTGCATAAGGACTGAAGTGAGTGCTGAGAGACAATGGGTGGGGACACGAATGGCTCACTGTCAATCAGCTGTCAATCAGCTTTACACTGGTGACAGATCAGAAAAGCTTCACTTATCTCATCTGATAACTTTTCTGATCTTTGTTTAGCACAGAGTGCAGAATCACTTTGGCTAAATATTTACTGTGTGCAAAATCTATTCAAGTACCTTTTAAATGACAAAATAGATACTTGTATTCTAAATGAAAAACCCAGGGCATCCTGATTTTTTCCCCGTTTTTCCTTTTACTTTAGCTAAATAGTGCTCAAGTACAGAAAGATGTAAGAATTATTTTTGAACACATTTATTTTGAAAATGTTGCAATTTGCACACAACTGCAGAAAATAGGCAAGTGTGCAATTATTTACTGTCAACACTGAAACGATTGTGCTCTGTGCACACAACATGAATGACATGTAAGCACAACTTGTCTTGTGTTGTGAGAACACTATAACAACATTTGCCCACAAGATAAATAGATAGTAAAATCTCTTTTTCTTTTTTATCCCAAGAGCACAGAATAGTAATATGTTTACACAGGATTTAATTAGATCACCACAAAACAGTTTCTTGTGCTCATTAAAAAAACCTGAACTTGATAAAAGGTACGAAAAACTATTAACAAATATAAAGTAGTAATGTTTTTTCTGCTGTAAAAATGACACATTTTAAAGCTAAAGTCTGGTCTAAAACTAAATACATCTCATATTTACAGTCTACATTTATATAATTTACAACAGCATAAACAAAAGTAGCATTTAGCTTGAATGTTTTTAGTTATAGAAGTTGTTGGCTCAGTTTAGCATTTACAGGTTAGAATTCATGTTTTCAGAGTGGGTTGGGTGCATGTGCCTTCATTTGGTGTGGGTATTTCTATATTTATTTCTGTCCTTTTGGCATTTTTTTGTATGGCCGCCTGTTTACTTTTAATGTCTTATGTTTTAATACTTTAAGAAACTTTGTGCTGCTTATATGTAAACTTTCCATTGTAAGTAAAGTTTGATTTGAACCAAAATAAAATATTTTACCTAAATTAAATACAGCGAAACCGGCCAACCTTACACACCTGTACACAGTCACTACGTACATTCAGCGCAATTTCCATGCATGAAATTTTGTTTTTTGTGATACCTGCATGATCTACATAATTCATAAGTGTTTTTTGCGTTTGTAATTTGCTGATGCGTGCAGATATCTGTGGAGTGTTTTGGCCAACAGGTCTTTACGTGAATTCAGTTTTGAGCTGTTCAAAATTTTTAGTTGGTTGAGAATTACGCAGTTAATGCGCATTTTACTTAGTTTATACGCAATTATTTAGTAAATCTTATGGACTTTCGCATTGTTTTTGCAAGATGCATTCACAAATTTGTGGCTTTCCACGACTGTTCTAACGGACTTCTCATGCATGTACCACCGATGGAAAACTTTTATTTTGCATATACGGTGCTCATATCACGTTAACATAATGTAATTGACGCACAAATTTTGTCCCTGAGTTGGGTTTTTCATTGATTTAAGTGTTTTTTGCGTGGTTTATTTGTACTTCTTCCGTGGTTTTAACGTGATTCATTCGTGATACATCTGTGAAAATTTCACAGTAAGACCACAACTTTTTCTCACTTTTTCAATGTTTCTTTTTTTTATTTTTATCCGTGCAATATATGCAAAAATGTATGTAGCTGTGTGAGACGGCCTTTACTATGAACTAGACCACACGATTGCAGTAAGGACCGCTATGAAGTATAAACCGGCCTTTACTTTTGTTGAAGCTGCAGCAGCACTAATATAATTTTTTGTTTGTGCAAGTTGTAAAGGTTTGCAGTTTGTATCCAGGTTCACATAAGCATAAAACCTATTTGACATTTTTGAAGCTTTGGGGTGTTTACAGCTACAGACTTAACTGAAAATGTTGTGCAAACAGGATTACCCTGAAGGCTTTGGGAAGCAAAATTATATTTCATCAACATTTTTTCTCCTTTGGGATTCAAACATATAAAAAAGTTCATCATATTAAACATTGCAGTTCTTCTATTATAACAGTTACATGGAGCAAAACTGTGACATCACGGTTTGTGTTGATCTTTTGCCTTGTGTGCACAAATAAAAAGCCGCTAAACTATAATAGCTCACCAGTATTTATTTGAGTAAATTACACTGACGTATCACATGTCTTTTTTTTTGTTCTACATTGAGCGTACAGTTGTAGAATGCGATGCAACAGTAAAATCAAACAAATCAAAACACAAAAACAAAGACAATCATGTGCAGCACAAAGAGGCCATCCTGTAACATCACTTCTGGGTAATATATTGTTTGTATATATATATATATACACACACACACCTACACTCTATATTTTTGTCACAGTTACAAAAATAAAATACGATACTATAGATGCGTGACTATACGCACAAGGTGAAAACAAAACACACAAAGCTGTACAGTCCTCATTGAGGGCAAAGATACACGGCATTTTAAAAAACCAAGTGAGAAAGAAGGACGGTTTGCTTTGTCTTAAAAAATGAACCAATACATGACGTCTCCCAACTGTTTCACTACACTTTAAAGCCAACAAAGTATCTCATTTGTGCTTCCTTTTGACAAAAAAAAAAAAAACCCAAAACAATTAAAAAGTAACACTTATATGGTATTTGTAGGTTTTGCATCACTCATTGTGGGTCTGTTGGATGTAATGACTCAGTGCATTGACATTATTTTGTATTTCTTAAAAAGCTTGGCAGGAAATTATCTCTCTGATCCCCCCGAACATAACAGAAGCAGTATCCAAACCAACACGCAACCCCTCCCTGGACATGCATGCATCACATCACTACAGCATGTGTGAAAGCAAAGAGCGCAGCTGCAGCACAGCACAGCAGTTCATACGTTGTCCATGGTGAAACCAACTAACTAACACACATGTATGGGTTGATCTGAGTTTCCTTTTTTTTTCAGTAAGAAAAGAGAAGGAAACACTTTCACACAATAGTTCTGAAAAACAGAACTGGTTGTTCACAAATAGAAAGAACCTTTAGTGTAAGCTACATTAGTTTTCGGTGACTAAAACAGGAAATAAATGATGTTTTTTCTTTTTCCTCCCAGCATCTTAATCTACTGGGAAACTACAGCACACTAAAGTGAGCAGCAGGAAAAGGAAGCAGCTTCTGCAGCCGCAAAAGCAACAGCTGCCCCAGTGGGCAGTTAAACCCTTCACAATACATCAAGAAGATTTCTTAATGCTTATTAAGTATAAGCTGAAAAACCATGAAAATGTGCAAATTGTACTTTTTCTTACATGTAAATTTCAAGATTTTAAGCATCACATCTCACGTTTTCCCACAATTTGCTCACGTATGTAAAGTCTTACAACCTTTTTCTGATGAAACACCAGAGGACAAGCATTAGCTTCACAGCCTGGTGCACATATCCCATGTTGTGCCACCAATCATTGGTAAGACAGTACTGAAACAGGATCGGCTAGGGTTAAAATGAGGCATGCTTACAACTCAAGGGACGACGACCACGAAATAGAGGCATGATAGAAACAAAACAACCCAGATTCCCTTTTTTAAAATGTAAGAATGTCTGAAAAACACAGTTAACCTACGAACTAAGAAAAAAAAAGAACAAAAAACACACATTTGTTCTGTCTTTTTGTAGGATAGTGCAGAAAAGCACCTGTACAAAAATGAAAATGTTTAGTTGCAAAGCTGTCCTAAAAAACTCATGAAGGACTCACAGCCAACTTAAGCCAAGACAATAGCTGGGACAGGAAAGCCAAAAACGACAACTGAAGACTGGAGGTACTTCAGAGGGGGGGGTGGGCAATAATACCAATCCTGCCTTTCCTCATCTTAGTTACCCTCTTTGTGGTGCATCCTTGCTCTTCAGTCTATGCTGCTGCTGTTTTGACCCTTAAGGAGGACTGACTGTGGTTAGCAGGAAAGAAGTTTAGTAACAGGTTAGTGGAAAAACTGGAACTGGAGGCCAGGCGGTGTTGCAGACACAGCTGGTAATCTTGACTTCTTAGTGGGGCAACGGCACGAGGATATCCACATAGTTGATGGGGAAAAAGCCTGAGTTGCCGTGCAGCATCCCTTCGTACCAGTTGTCGTCGATCTTATTGGTCAGAGTGATGATATCGCCTTCCTTGAAACCTAGCTCCCCTTCATTCTCGGGGTCAAAATCGTACAGCGCACGACAGGAGGGCTGGTCCAAGGGGGCTGGAGATTTGGAAAGATACAGAGTGTTACAGGAGACTGGAGGAGATCAAGATGCTGCGTATAGATTATTAAAATTACATTAAAAGCTCACCTGGAGACCTGGCTGTAAGAGGGAAAAAGATGAAGAGATTCAAATCACGAGTCAGTGAACAGGTTCTCTTAATCAGAGTTAGGAGGAGCCAGTTCAATATTTAAGGGAATATAGTTGTGTGGTAGAGTTAGATGAGAGAATGTAATCTTTTTTTTCCTATGTCATTTTTCCACAATTGACAAAAGACAACAAAGACTAATATGTTGAATTTTGTGAAGGAGAAACTTGTTTATTCCTGTCAGATGTCTGGATCCTTTTATAAAGGTTAGAGAGCAGTCTGTTCTCTCTATGTGTCCCTGTGCAGGTCCAGATATAAATTTAATCTATTCGAAGATAAATACATTCGTTTTTTTTCAATACTTTAATAATGTTGACCTAAAGTCTTTGAAAAAGAGAGCAAAAATGCTGATTTCTTCCTTTGAGATGATTTATTAGGTCATCACAGCAGAATGCTGCGTCTTTGAGACAATTTTTTGCTATTTTGGCTTTAGTCTGTGAAAAAAAGCATGTTCGGTTGCACTGAAATCACATGGATGGACTGGCTTGTGGGATTTTACTATTTTATTGTAGTAAAATCCTTCAAGCCAGCATCGAAAGATAACTTTAAAAACCCGCTCTGATCATCTTATGATCTGCTGCAAAAGTGTTCCTAGTGGTCAAAGCATGCTGCTAGAATCCTGACTGCTGTTTCAATGCATAATAAAAAAGGCTAAATAATTTACTTTTTTTCATCTTACTTATCTACCAAGTCTGTTTCTATGAACTTTTTCGTACAGTTTAGTTGTTTTGGGATTTATTGCAGAAAATTACTATTTTCTGCACCTGTATTGAGAAGTTCTATGGCAATCATGGAAAAGTGAAAAAATAGAAATGTAAATCCCATGTTGTATTGTATTATAAATGTAAATAATTCCAAAGCAAAAACCCAAATATCCTAAATGAGAGTTAAATTATCCTGTTTTTTTTTTTTTTCAACTTTTCCAACTTCCTGGAAAGTTATGTACGCTGTGTGTGTACAGGGTCTAATGCTGCTGTCACACTGGGCTTCTTGGGCGAAACAAACAACTTTCTATCCTTGTTTGGAGAAAATAACTATTTGATCCCTTGCTGATTTTTGTTGGTTTTCTCACCAAAAAAGAAACTGACTGTCTGCCCTGTTAAGTTCATTTGAATGGGGAGAGACAGAAAATCACAAAGAAAATCAATACATCAACTCTAAAGAATTTATATACATTTAATTGCATTTCATTGAGGTAAATAAGTATTTGATCCCCTAGTAAACATTAAGAGTTCGAGTTCACACTGACCAGTTAGACTCTACTTATCAAACTGTCACCTGTATTGGAGACACCTGTTTGCACTAATCACCTGTAGAAAAGACACCTGTCCACAGAATCAGTCAGACTTCAAACTCCCCAACATGGGAAAGACTAAAGAGCTTTCAGTGGATTTAAAGGAGAAGGTTGTAAACCTACACAAGACCAGACCAGAGACTTCCAAACACTATATCAGCTGCTGGGGGTTCAGGCGACAACTGTTGATGCAATTGTCCATGACCATCAATCCACCTTTAGGTCTGACTCCAAACAAAATCTTCAACAATTACATGAAAGATAGGCTTAAAACAACATGGCAGGAGTTAGTTGATGATCTCAAAGCAGCTGGGACCACAGTCATCAAGAAAACCAATGGTTTAACATCTTGCAAAGTGCCCTTAAGAGGGCACATACTGTGTGCAGGCCCGCCTGACGTTTGCCAATGAACAACTTGATGATTTAGAGTGATTGGGAGAAGGTCCTATGGAGCTCTTTGGCTTCAACTCACCCTGATGTGTTTGGAGGGAAAAAAAACGCTGCCTATGACCTCATGAACACCATCCCCACCGTCAAGCACAGAGGTGGAAACATTGTGCTCTGGGGGTGTTATTCTGCACAGGGCTACTTCACCGCGTTAATGGGAGGATGGACAGAATCATGGACCGGTATATCCTGAGTGAGAACCTCATTCCCTCCTTAAGCCAGGAAGCTAAGAATGGGTAGTGGATGGGTCATCCAACAGGATAACGACCCAAAAAATTCAGCCAAGGCAGCCAAGGAATGGCTGAAGAAGGAGCCTAACAATGTCATGGAGTGCCCCAGCCAGTCTCCGGACCTCAATCCCAGTTTCCAAGTGACGGCCACCAATAAAGGATTTAGAAGTCAATTGCAAAGAGGAGTGGACCAAAATGACTCCTAGTGAGTGCAGAAATCTGCTCAACTACAAGAAACTTGACCTCTGAGTTGCTAATAAGGGGTTTGCAACAAGTCTTTCCGGCAAGGGGTTCAAATACTTATTTCTCTCATTGAAATGCAAATAAATGTATATAAAGACTTTAAAGTCAATATCTTGATTATCTTTGTTGTTTTTTTTATCTCTTATTGTTCAAATGAATCATTGGGAAGAGAGTGGGCAAACCTACAAAATCAGCAACTTATTTCCTCAAGTGTGTGTTTGTGAGTCTATAGCCCCAAAAATATCTAAATTGTGGCTGCAGCTGCAGCTTTAATATCCAGACAGAAAAGGTTTAATCCTCTCATCTGACTCTGAGCAAACAAGCACATTTCCCAAAAATGTTCAGTTAACAAAAAACAAAGGAGAAAACAGGGGTTAGACAGAAACAGCACTGCACTGCAAGCAAGAATGCAGACAGAAAAAACACACGTCAAAGAAAAAAAATAAGAGTGACAGTGAGACTTTGGATGTCTCCCATAGTCACTCTTTCTCACCTGGAGATCTTGCTGTAAGAGGAGGGAAAAGCAGGAGAACAATTGTCAAAGAAGAATTTTAGCAATCGAATGTTGACATGAAGAAACAATGAAGTGATGCAGAAAGTCGTAGAAATGGAAAGGCTGGTTGAACACAAAGTGAGAAGAGCCTCACTTAACACCAGCAAGACAAAAAAAAAATTGGATAAATTGAGCAGACAATAAAACAGAGAAAACAAATGCTGATCTGCCAGAGAGCTTTAGATTATTAGAGTTGATCTGGTAATTGTAAGGCGAGCGCACAGCAC
Source organism: Oryzias curvinotus (assembly GCA_023969325.1). Taxonomy (NCBI): domain Eukaryota; kingdom Metazoa; phylum Chordata; class Actinopteri; order Beloniformes; family Adrianichthyidae; genus Oryzias; species Oryzias curvinotus. The sequence goes on from CM043706.1 coordinate 36,966,024, forward strand.
TTGATTTTCTTCTGTTCCATAAAAGAAAACGTGAGAGGAAAAAACATGAGAGAAAAGACTCATACGTGTACTCTCCTCTCACCTGGAGACCTTGCTGCAACGGGAAGGAAGAAAAACAGCAGGAAAGGGAGGTGAGGGCGTTAAAAGAGCCCGGTTAAAGAAAGGATGTCAAAGAAGAAATGAACTGATGAGCACACAGATGGGAAATAAGATTAACCTGGCTCACCTGGAGACCTGGCACCTAAAGGGAGAAACACAAATCAAATTGGAAAAAAAAAATTCAGAGTTGCATCGATTCATCTAGACTTTAGAAAAAAAAAAGCTGAAAGGATACAAACCCTCCCTTTATTGTGGAACCATTCTTTTTCATTTTTTTTTTCATGGAAACATTTCGAATTCTTCATAGAAACATTTAATTATTTTCTGAGTTTCTTTATGTACAAATTCACCAAAAAATTAATTTTCCTTTTTTATCTTTTTTTTTTTTTTACAATACTGAGGCTCTGTCTGACGTATGAGACTCACCTGGAGATCGAGCACCATGCATGCCTCCATTGTGGGTCTCGGTGATGGAGAAGTCCAGAGATGGACGTGGTTTTGGGACATACTCTTTCCTCGGTTTGCCAGAGGCCTCTCTTATCCTGCGGATATGAAAACAAAAAAACCCTCAGAGCCCAAAAAACCCCAATCAAAATGAACCGATAACTTTTCCCCCCTGAATTCCTGAACGTTTTAATTAGAAAAGAACATACTTTCTGTTAAGCATTTTAGTATAACCAATTATGAAGACCAAAACCAGAGAAGCAGCATCAGAACTGACCGTTCATCCATTTTACTGGAGAGCTGTGTGAGGATTTCTGCAGACCGGCTGTGATATTCCAGCTGAGCATGAACCAGAGCAGCCAGCTGGCTAACCTGCTCAATCTGAAGACAGCAACACAAGAAGACAGGATCTACTGAACAGAACTGACAAAATATGCCATGTTTGACACTAGAAGGCCTTTTTTTTAGGAAGAAATCCAGTTGTAGAAGCTTATTTCGTACCATTGGTGGTGTACTTACTTTAAAAATGACACTAAAAAACCAAAAGTTGTTTTTACTATTCCTGTTTGGCAAAACTGATTTAAGGTTAAAAAAAGGGGTTTAAAAAGAATAATGATACCTAAGAAATATAAATAATGACAAAATAGATAGTTTTAATATTATTTCAATGATTTTTTTAAATGGAAAATAAGTAGTTAGATAAAAAGAACAAACAAATCTAGTACCTAATCTAAAATATATATGTAAAGAATATAGTGATAAAATTTTGACTTTTGGAAGAAAAGAATGGGATATTTAAAAAAAAGGAAAATAAATGAGTGTGGTACGTCTTTATGCGAGCAACGGTAGAGTTGCAGTCTATGCTACAAAAAACATGATTTGGCATAGTTAGATGTTTACAGGAGGTTTTAACAAAACAAAGAGTCATGAGGATAAAACTCAAAGTCATCAAATGTCTCCTGATGTAGACAAATGTGTAAATGATGATTCCAAACTCACATCGCTCTCCAGCAGGTTGAACATGGACAGCTCAGCAATTTCCTTAGAGTCATCAAACTTCTCGAGCGCCTGTTTGATCTCATCCTCCGTCACTTTGCCCTGGCGTTTCTTTTTATAATCAAAGTCCAGACGGCGACCCTCCAGTTTCTTCAGGTGATGCTGCAGAGTTAAAAAGTTAAAAACCTCATCGCTGGTGATGATGCTGACAACTTTTTCCTCTGCCTCCAAGCACACGAACGCTAAACGCTCATACCTGGATCTCCTTGAGGTCTTTTTCATGAAGGTTCTGCATTGGATCAATGAAATTCTGCTTCACCTCCATGTCCAGAGCGTCCTTCACCTCACTGAGCTCACGCATGGCTTCCCCCACATCGATCAGTGCAAGACCTGAAACCAGCAGTGTTAGCAAACTCACAAACAAATCACAATTGACATATTTAGACGCCGGAAAAACAGAATGATGTAAAAAAAAAAAAAAAAACAAAAACGTAGTGATTTTCAGAGGCAGGATACAAATTTACGCCAGAGTTCTAAATCTAAAAGTTCAAGCAGTAAAACAGCAGGGCCAATTGCAGGTGTCTTCAATGTCAGAGAGGCTCATAAACAATTTATGATGTTAAGACTGCATCCTTTGGGAACCTCCATTATTCCTTCTTGTGCAGCCTGCAAAGAAAGAGGCGTGCCCTTCGGGTTTAGTTTCGTGTTCAACAGCTCACCAAAGCTAGAATCTTCTCCCAGCTCCCTGCCAAACCTCTGCATAGACTCCCCCAGGACGGCCTCCGTCTGCGTGTAGCCCGGTCCTTTCTCCTGGCCTCGCATGCGTGACATGGAGTTCATCATGCTCATCTTAGCTCTGGTGGCTGCATTGACAGAAAACACAAATAGAATAAAAAAAAAAAAAAAGAAGCTAACTTTGAGGTTCTCGCTGTTTATCTGCAGTGCAAAGGCAAACTGAAGCAACTGTAATTATTTTCATCCAAACATTGTTTGAGTATTTGTTTATGTATGTATCTATTTATTTACCCTTTTGGGACAGTTTCCAAGGAGAGTTTCCAACAAACTGATGAGATAAACATCCCTCATTATGAATAATCTGAACAAAATCTGCACCAAACAGATTTTGATTACTGGGATCAAAATTAATACAGGAATCATTTTCTAATAATTTAAACTGAACTGTTTCCGCAAAAACCATGTATTTCAAACATTCTGAGAGTAGATTATGGAACATACTACACGTGCAAAATGTTAAAATCAAGCATAATTGATTGATGAAAAATTTAATTTTACAAATTTACTGGAACAATGAGCGTTCAAATAATCAATAAATATAATCTAGCAGCCTCGGTTATGGTGCTCAGCTGGGTTAGATACCTGGGTTTGGCTGCAGGTACTCCGTGGTCTTAGTGATGACGTCCATCACTGCTCGGGAGGTGGTGTCCACCCTCTGAACAGATGAAGGTTTGCACAGACATATTGAGTAAGAACATGTGACACAGATGCAAACGAACCAGCAGAGAGAGTATGGTTGCTGTATTTACATTTGAAGACATTTGGGTCATCTCCAGATTGTGATATTATTTCTGTAACTCAAATACAATTATTTACTTAAGCTAAACTTTTCAAACACATCTTTATTTTTCCTTTTTGCTAAATTTGTACTAGTTTCTAGGTGAATTGAGATGAATAATGTAGATTATTCATACCAAGTTTAGGATGTACAACACCCTACAATGGTGACAATTCAATTTAAGTTATTTATTCAGCTTTAAAGGAAACTAACAATTTATTATTATCATTTATCTGCTATCAAAACAGGAATTATGGAAATAAAAAAAACCAGATAGTCCAGACGTGCCTTTTCCATTTCAGTGAAGTCATCATCGAGCTTTGTTCCTTCTGCTCCTCCAACCTTTTCACTCACTCGCTGCAAAAGATTAAAAAAACATCATATACATAGAATTATTTCTGCTTTTTTTTCCACATTAAACTCTAAACATATTTATGGTGTCCTTTAAGGAAATAAACAACGCAGTTGTTTTCAAATGTGTTCTCTGAACAGGCAAAAAAGATTTGGTTCATGGAGGAGCAGAGACAGTAAACACGCACTGAATTACAAAAATAGACCTAATTCTACCTCCGGCACTGAAGCTGACAATGTTTCCACATTTGGCTTCAAGGTGCAATACTACCAGACACCACTAGTAGGGAGCAACAAGCAAACAAAAATAGCCAGATGCAGACTTTCAGGGACTGTCTCAGTGTGACTGAACTGATCAGGACGAAAAAGGTCAGACAATCAATCTTTTAAAGGAATAAAGAAAAGTGAAAAGCACTTATTCTCAGTGCTTTTCACAGCTTTCTCTTCTCTCTTGCTATATCTTTTTTTTAAAGCAGTTTGGACATCTCTGAGCTGAGTCAGGAACAATCAAGCACATTTTTCAGTTGGCAGAGCAGTGATCTGTGAAAGCACACAGGGGGTTTATAATGTTAAGCCTGTGGCAGAGGTTAGTGCAGTGTAAGACTTTCTGAAAATTGTTGCTCTGTGACTCATCACAGGAAACTCTTCCCTGATCCCACTTGTGTTGAGCCCTAAAATTCTGACAGCAGTGCAAAAAAAAAAAAAGACATACATATTGAACAAATCTTGCTCTGGACTGCATTTCCTCTCATTATCATCAACTATGCATCGTCTAGGCAGTTACTTTAGCTTGTTCCCATGGAAACAGGGACATGCACACCTTTCCTGCAACAGACGCTTCCTTCTGTCCCGTTTGATCATCAAGGATCACAAAGTCGAGGGTAGCGCCAGGGAACAGCATGCTTTGGCTGGGAGTTGATGCAAATACTTTCAACTGAACAACATATAAGATTTTAGATTTAAAAAACTCTTCAGTTTGTTCCTGAATTTAAGAAAATGGTTTTACAATAAAATCTTGTTGGGTTCATTAATTCAAAAACATCTGTGAAAACAATATTTAAAAAAGGGTTTTTTCCAAAATATTTATTCATACAAGGGCTAAGCCATTATTCCCCAGTCTCTCTTAAAAAAAGGGTGATTTTACATAGAAATCAGAAAAAAATAAGATTCATAAGCAATCAAATCTCTCATTTTAGTTAATGTTTCATTATTTATGTGTTAGCTCTGATTCACAACAGTTAAATTCAAAAACTGATAAAAACATGACCCACAGTCATTTTTTAACTTCCTCAGCTCAAAGCTGCATTAGTCACGCAGCATCTTAAGGCACCTGTGGGCCGGAAGATTTTTCAGAGAAAAAGTAAGAGGATGTTCGAAGATGAGCTTTCGGGGGATTGTTATATAAGTGGAGGGATGGTTGATGACATGGCTGCTGCAAGCACACCTTCAAGCCTATTCAAGAGTGCAGCAGAAAGTCAATGGTCACGGTTCTTTGGTGGCTTCAAGCTGAAGAGGCGGCAATTTAGAACAGCCATGACAGGAAGTTGCAAGCAAGAATGCCCTCTTTGAATCCAGCACGTCACAATCGATCAGTAAAGGAAGGTTGACTAGGGGGGCAGCGGTGTACTGCTCACACAATGTGACACAAGGAAATGCCCAGGAAGCTAGTGGTAAAAAACTTCACAAAAGACGTGTAATGGTGTAATCAGCCTCATGTGCAAACTAACTTCATAGGTCAACCTCTGGTGAGGAAAAGATGAAGGTTAGGAGAGCTTTGATGGAATGAGGACGTCCTTTCAAAGTCCTTCAATATACATAGAATATGAAAACTGTTCCAAGCCGTTTTCAAAATATGCACAATCCTTGATTTAATGCGCCAAAATGCAGAAACGCATTGACAGCAGGGGTTTTTGTTTGCGGAGACAGTTGCACAGGAAGACAAATTCAAGGCGGTTTCTTTGGAAAGCATGGTTCAACGTCTCACCGCAGCCGCCAAAAGTAAACAGCTAGCATCAAACATAATTACTAGAGCAAAGCAGAGATATTTGTTATCTCATAAAAATAACCTTTGAACCTCAATGCTTTTATAGCAGTTATAGGGAATTGTCTTATCTTTTAAGTAAGATTTAATCTGCTGTTTCAGTTGAGGAAATAATATTGCAAAAAAAAAGTTGCAAGCATGTGGTTTCAAAGATATGTTTATCTTCAAAGACATAAATTTGTTTCTATCTGTACAGTTCATCTCTGACACACTGTTCTTTTTCTAAAAAGAATTACCATCTCGCCCTGTGGAAAAAATGGTCTACAAATATTTAAACAACTGTTTTCCCTGTAATTTGGCATGTTGTTGCAGCACACACTTTTAGGGATTTCTCTTTTTCTCAGCAAAGATGAAGCGCGTAAAACGGCCAAAGCATGCAAAGCAGTCAGGAGGAAACTTGTTTATCTTCAACATAAATAAATGTTAAGATAATTATCCGCTTAAAAAAGAAAAGGAAAACAACAGAATAATACCTAAAGGTGTGAGACTACAAAGACAGGTCTGACTTCGTCATATCTCTTTACTTCCTTCTTTTCTTTCTTTCTGATTTTACTTAAATAAATATTTTTTATTTTACAGTGAACAAAAAGTCTGTAGGCCTATGTGAACGGATGTGTGTCTATATAGAAAAAACAAGCCATCACCTGTCCCACCTGGTTAACAAATTCCAACTAATTTTAAAAGGCGCTTCGAGCCACCATGAAAAGGGAAAAATTAATGACACCTTTAACTTCCTGGAGACTTTAAGGATTTTATGGAACGCTGACAGTTGTTTTGAAAATGTTCCTAATGTCCTCAAAGCAACAACATAACCAGAAGAGCAATATTTGTTCAACAGCGACTGTTCATCAGCAGTGTTTTCTTTTCGATAAAGAGAGCTGCCCTCACAGATTAGTGGAAACACTTTTGGCAAACACAGTAAGGCAGTTTAACCAGCAGGGAGTTCACACCTGTGTGAGACACTCTAAGCTAATGCTATTAAAGGCAGAGACACACTCTGACACAGAAAGCATGTTGTTACTTTTACACGCAAGTGCTGGATTAGATTCTGCTTCCCCCTGCATGGACATAATTAATCAATACTGCAGCATCTGCAGTGTTGCTCCTTTGCTGTGCATGAATACTAAACCTATGTGTGTGTGTGTGTGTGTGTGCAAAGTACGTGTGTGTGTGTGCAAAGTATGTGTGCATGTGTGTGTGTGTGTGTGTGTGTGCATGTGTGTGTGTGCGCACGTGTGTGCCAATAATGTTCAATTAACTATCCTTTGTGAACAATTTAAGCATAAAGTAAAATAAAATAAAAATATACTAAAAGGTCCACCTTAATCTTCATTTTGCATTTATGACACAAAATCGCAGGAAAAAAGTTTAAATTTTAGGTTAGAAAATGCATATTTTTTACACGTTTTGAACTTTTTTCAGCATTTTATTTCATTACTATTGGGATTTTATAATGTGCTACAACAAGTGAATGTGTTGCTACTGTATACGTAAAAGATAATAATAATTAAATTGTAGAACATTTTCTTTCTTCTTTTAAAATTTTTTTCCTTTCATGAAGCAGCAAAACTAGTGACTACAAAGCTCAGTTCTCTGCACAGGACTGGTGCGTGGGAAACCAGAATTAGTTTCCCAGGGGGTGCAATAAACTTCATTCAGTGTGGGTCCTTGGGCAAGATCCTTTAAGCTACTGCCCAACTGTGCAGTTACCAGGGGGGGCCCAAGTTTGGGTCTACCTGTGCCTGTCCCCAGCCCGGATAAAATTCAGGGTTGTGTCAAGAAGGGCATTCGGCATAAAAAATCTCTGCGGAAACTGATTTGCGGCAACTGATTTAGCGCCCCTGACAGGTTATGCCAAAAGATGAACAAAACGAAGCATCAAAAATAAAGAAAGACATGTATAGCTGGATAGCTCAGTTGGTTAAGTGCAGGACTAGCATGTGAAATAAAAGTTTGATTCCAGAAGGGTGCAATTAGTGATTTACATAATCCAGTGTGGGTCCTTAGGCAAGACGCTTCATGTTACCACCTATACAATGTAGCAATTTGAGGAGTACGATTTTTTTTAAGTAATGAAAGCCAGATATATAATTTAAGTAAAGAAAACTAAAAAAAAATTATTAAGCTTATATTAGTGAACTTGAAAGTTTAGCACTAAAAAAATAAATTCTCTTAGATTTACTTTAATATTTTAAAAGACCTTTGCTTTTTTGCAGCATGATGAATTCTAAATAGAAAGCTAATGTCATTAGGATTAAACCTAAGGCAAATGTGTCTGTTTACAGCCTGCAACATGGCACCGTATTTGACAAAAAAGAGGACAAATAAAAGGCTAAGGTTCCATTACACGGGTATGATGAATGCATGAGGCTCAGCAGCTAATGTTCTTACTGTTCAGAATACATTTTCTAAACCACCTAAATGCATCCACAAGCATTGCTTGTGACATATATTGAACACAGTGTTTTTAGCGTCAGCCTTGGTCACATGGTGCCCAATGTGAGGCTCACAAGGAGCGGCTGTCCCTGCCTCCCACGCCTCCCCCTCCCTGTTTCCTGCTCACCACTCTAATCCCTACTGGGCACAGAGAGGCCCCTGCTTTAAATACGTACCGAGTGGAAGACAGAGATTAAAAATGACAAAAGTGATTAGTGAGGCTGTCAGGATAGCCCCTTCTCCTGGACAATCACAGAAGGATGTAGTTCCCTCTGACTGTTTTACCCCCTTAACAAACAGGTTTTTACCTTTAATAGAGACGCAGACACTTAAAGCTCATTTCCTCATTCCTCCATTTTTTTCTCAGAAAAGGACAATAGACATAATAAAAGCAACAAACACACCCAAAACACTTAAAAAACAATCTCCTAAATTTTAAAAAGCTCAAAAAGATGCACTCTGAAACACAAATCTCTCTGTCTTTGCTTTGTTAATGTCCTCCTCTCACCTCCAGATCCCCTCTAGTTTTCACTGTTCCCATTGCTGTGACTGTCATGGTGAACTAGCTCTAATATTTTTCAGCCACCGCAGGGCTTTCATTTTACCACAAAGTCCAGCCAATTTAAAGCTTGGCCTCATCTGACATGGATATTTAAAAGCAGCGCAGCAGTAAGTCTTAGCAGTGACTCCATATTAATACCTTGATTAACAGTGAACTTCTAATCATACTGCTCGTCCCAAGAATAGACCTACACTCTTGTAGAATTGAGAAGAATCCCTGTCAGCATGGGGGAGTGAACTTCTCGCTCCATCTGCTGCTTTAGGTTAATGCCCGCGTTAACATCCAATGTTATCTGAGAACTTGGATTATAACAATGAAAAGAACCAAACGTGTAAGTTTGGTCTTTAGGGGTGTTCATATTAATCCGTCTAATCAATTTATAGTCCTATAGTTCAACCAGATTGATTTGTCTGAGGCAAATTGTTAGTGGAATTGACCTATACCATTAGAAAATAGTTTCAAAATGAAATGGATCTATTTGAAGTCAGTGAATGGGATTTTTCAAAATGAACCAATGTTGACTATGAATCGTATCATCAGCCACAAGTTATGATGTGAATCGAATCGTTAAAATGAATCGTGACACCTATATTAGTCTTCATTTCCTAAGGACTGATGGGACCAACCACGTATTCATTCAAACCCAACAGTCCTTGCTGCTTCAACTAAATGCTTTTCTCTATAGCAATTTTAATCTGATTTGTAAGCCTTTGCATGTCTTTTATGTAACATCATGGATGAGTCTGAGCTGAGGAGAGGTGTGCACACACTCCCTTCTTTTTGAGTAACACAAGGGGGAGGATGGGTGGTGATGGGTGAGAACCAGCTGGCACTGTGCGAGTGTGTGTGCGTGAGACAGAAAAAAAAAGCGTGCTAGAGCTTGTACACGTTTCTGAACACTCTCAAAAATAGAGCTTGGGTGGCTGCCTGCATGGTATAAAAAATGACAGGACCTTACAGAAGATCTGGACTGGAGTCAGTGAGTTCAAATCCATGTTAGGAGTTTTGGAGTACCATGTAGTGTTAGCGTTTCCTCCTCCTTCTAGCATTTTCTAACACTTACATTAACTGAAGTACACACACCAAAGCAACAACACGCCGCAACAACACGCCTGCCTGAGAATTATGACAAAGTGTGAAAGACTCATTGTTATTTACTGCTAACAAGTATTCATTTTCCTTCTTGATTTTTATTGTTACATGTTCAAATAAAGATTATATACCAGAATCTCTTTGAATTCTTCTGTTGTACATTAAAAAAAATGTTTTGTGTGTGTGTGTGTGTGGGGCGGGGGGGGGGGGGGGGGGCCTGGCAGCACTGGATTTTATACACTCCAAACTATTTGATTCTTGGATAAAAGTTTATTTTAAGAGATTCAAGATATTTTACCAGGTTTTAGTTGGTTGTTTTGACTTCTCTTTGCTCTAGTCTCTCTGTGCCTGTTCATCAATGCCATGTGTGGCTCTCAGAACCTTATATGGCGGCTCTCAACTGGATTTCAATTTTCAAAATGCACAAATAATAGCTATTTAATTTATCTTAATTTTTATCTGTACATTTTCAACTCATTTTCAGAGTTCTAAATACATTTTTGAGCTCCACTTCCTGGTCTGCCTATTTTCTCATTGTTGTCTAAGTGTTTACTATTGTGTCACAACAAATGAATGGTCACAACATGTGGATCCATATCTGATTAAAAAAAATAGGACAAAATACAGAGAAATGGATACAAAACAATGAAAGGACAACTGAGGATGTGATTACAGAAGAGAAACAACATGAAAGTCCACAGGTAGATGCAGCTGAGGGGACGAGCGCGCAAAATGCCGGTGAACCAGGCAAAAGAAGAAAAGCAAGAGCAACACAAGACGAGCACAGGAAATTTCAAGATGAATGGACAAGCAAATTTTGATTGGTTCTTCACGGGGCGAACCCATTGTGCTTAATATGTAAGCAAACTTTGACTGGATTTAAGTGGAGTAATTTGGAATGTAATTTCAAAACTGTGCATCTCAAATTTTCTAGGACAGCAAAATCTTTCACAGAACCACCTCAGAGGCCTCATATGAGATAGTATGGATTTTGGCACAGGCTACAAAACCCTTTTCAGACTCTGACTTAGTGAAGTTTTTTTTTGTGTCCACAGAAATATTGTTTGCTGATTTTAATAACAAGAACGCAATTATCAAGCAGATTAAAGGATTACCGCTCACTGATTAAACAATTACAAGGAGAGTTGAAGACATTGCACAGGACATGCAGGACCAGGTACTAACTGATTTATGTGGCACACCTCATTACAGCATGGCAGTGGATGAGAGCACCCATGTAACTGATACTGCTGTGTGTTTGGGTGAGGGTCCCAGAGAAGAGTCTTTTTAAGAGGAAATGCTTTGTTTATCACCTATCCTTGGACAAACTAGAGGTGAAGATATTTTGAATTCTCTTCTGATTTTTTATTTTTTTTTTTGAAGAAAAGGGCATCAGCTTGTGAGTCTATGCACCGATGGCACTCCCGGCTTGCACGGCAAGGAGAGAGGTCTCATTGTGCTTCTCAATAAAAGACATTATATCCCCAGCTTTGTCAGTTTCCACTGCATTATCCATCAACAATCACTTGTGTCCAAGCTTAGAAACCAACAGTTCCAAAATGTGATGAAAGGAGTGGTGCATGAATTTTATCATCTCAAGAGCTCTAAATCACAGTCAATTCAGGCAATTGATTGAAGAATATGACAAAGAGTACAGTGATTTGGTAATGCACAGTGAAGTGAGGTGGCTGTCTCGTGGAAACGTGTTGGATAGGTTTCTGAGCCTTCTTTCTGAAATCTGCACACTCCCGAAAAGAAAGGGGAAAGATCAGCCAGCGCTAAAAGACCCAGCCTGGATCATACAACTGGCCATTCTCACAGGCATCACCTGTGACTTCAATGCTTTGACCCTGCAGCTCCAATGGAGATGCAGGCTTCCATGTGATATGATGCGAGCTGTCAAAGTATTTCAAACCAAATTATGTGATCTATGGATACCTGATGAGAAACACAATTACTTCCCAAAACTATGGAAGCGATTGTATTTTTTTTTTAAGATCAATATTTCTCACTCTGCTTTTGTGGAGGTTTGTTGAAGGAGCTGAAAAAATAATTTTAATGCAGGTTTAGTGATTTTAATGAACATAATGACTTTTTTTTACTTAATTGAAAATCCCTACCATCTGAGTGTAACCCAGCTTGTACTAACCATCACACGGCTCTGTCCTCTCAATCGTGCCAGTATTGAAAGTGAAGTCATTGAGATCCAAAGTAATGACATTCTCCAAGCTGAACTTAAAAAAAGTGTTATTCACTTCTGGAATGTGGATTGTGAAGCAGACTTCACTTTGGAGGCCGTTGTGCAGAAAGTAATGTCCTTTTTGTCAGCACATACACATGTGAATCTACCTTTTTCCACAATGATACAATCAAGAGAAAACAGAAGAAAAGACTGACCAATCCTCACCTGGAAATAAACAAATACAAAATGAAGAAAGTCAAGGAACTACTGTACTTCCTTGCACTAAGGTTAATGCATACACACTGTATGGCCGTGTTTTTAAAAGCAGTGTTTAAGTTACACTATTATTACAATTCTTTAGTACTGGGGATATTTTCTGACTCGCCCTTTCTCTATGGTCCGTCAATCAATGTGGCTCTGCTTTTAGAGAATAGTGAGGAGCACTGCTCCACGGCCTTTACAAGCTTTTCTCAAAATCAACATAGTGGAGAATTTTCTTTGTCTCAATAACAGCTAGGATCTAGAAATAAGTACAAACATTTTTATATAATTTTTGCTCCATACTCTTGTCTTGTCAATAGAAAAACTTGATTTAAAACTAAAATAAAACTCAAATTGGTTAATTTAAGAAATGTTCATAGACATTTAAGGGGAATTTTATCAAACAGAATGACTAGAAACAACATGGAGAAGTCAGATTAAGTCTCCCATACAGTTTGGTCATCAGGCTTGGAAAAAAAAGTAGGTTTATGTTCTAAAAAAAAGAGCAAGTTTTAGATTTTATGAGGATTTATTAAGCTAGGCCAACTTGCACTAAAATCATATTGTAAGCCACTGTAATCAAAATGAATTACACTGAGGTAAATAAAAACTCAAAAAGTATGAACCATTTACGTAGAACCAACCAAAAAAATAAGTATTACAACATTCAATTTAAAGTAAATCAGTCTAACACTTTTTTATATCATAGATAAGATTTCTTGTTACATAAAAACTAGTTGCTGCATCCAGATAATTTTACTACTTTCTAGAAATTTCTGAAGATTAATGTTTTTTTTTTCTATTTTTAGGCTCTGTCTCTTTGCAGTGTAGTCACATATCAATAGTCTGATTAGTTTTAAAAAGTAGTTGTATTTAGGTATTTGTCATTTATAAATATTCCAATCTTATTAGGCAAAGAAAAAAAATGGTGAGAGCATTTTTTTAAAATAAAAGTGCTAAATTTTCTTTTCCAGCTTAGAAAAATATTAACCGACCGTTAATAATCATTTTTTGCTTTTATAGTTTAGATTTGTCTTTAATGATCCAGGCAAATAGAAATCCCTCACCTGAATACAATCTGACGTCATGCACAAACTCAAAGCTACTAGCTCATTTTTAGAGCCGGTTTCAGTCTTTATGATAGTAAGGTACCAAAAATGTCCCTTTGAACAGCAGAAAAATGCACATTTTATATATATATTTATTGGGTTTAATTTACAATAAGTTTCATTATCTTTTATTTTCCAAGCTGGCAGTTTTGGTGGTTGGAGCAAACACTCTTTCATTTCCATTAATCTCCACACAGACAGCAGAAGAGAGGAAAAACCATCTAACATCTGACAAGTGACTCATCTTTCAGTCTGCAACTATTTCTACGACAAATGTTTCACATTTACATCTACAGGAAAAGAGAGACAGTTAAGTGTTTTTTAGCAAAACATATATATATATATATATATATACCTGTATACATATATATGTGTGTATGTGTGTGTTTTTATTTTGTATATTAACATCAAGTCAGTGCTTTTACTTTCAAACTGCTTCTGTTTGGTGGAGTTCTATTATGTTTTTTATCTTCTATACACATCAGATTACAGCTATGTGATGAAGTTAATGTATACGGCACAGACAATAAACCGCTATTATATTAAATTAAAGGCCTTTTTCACTTAGATGGGATCTAGATGGTATTTACTCAGTGCAGCCTGAGGGGAAAGTGGCAAAGCAGCCATTTTATTCGCAGTATCTGCTGCCTCCTTGACATGACACCATGCTGTCTATTATTTATGTCTTAGCGGAAACACGGGGAAAACTCAGGAATGACGTCAGTGTATTTTTCCTTGCAGGAATGATGCTCCCTGGATCGATGCTCAGGGCAGCTGCCATTTTTGCCTGCACTCATCGCACACACAATGGTGTTTACACATGTCAGACAGTCGCAAATCTTTTGGATTTCTGACTGTGAACATACAATGTGATAAGTAGCTTAAGATAGAAAAAAAGGAAAAATTGAAGCCGGAAAGATGAGGCTGACTCAACAAGGCGCTTTATGTGTCAGACCGCAAAGCAAATGAAAGGGAAAAAATGCTTTCAAAGGGCTCATCTAGAACAAGAAGACAGCTGCACTGCATCAGAACATGTCATGCAATCCTGCTATACTGCAGACAACCTTGAATCGATGAAGAAGCCCTATCCTCGTTGTTAGAACGCTAATATCCTGGGTCAATTTTCTTTAAATTTTCATCAAGTAAACTGAAAGTCTTTTAAGTAATTTCTGTTGCTTCAAAAATGGATCTCAACCAATCAGCTTCATTATAGGCAGACATGGAACCTTTGAAAACAAATAAACCAAAAAAAAAAAAAAACTGTTAATGACTGTGGTGAGCCGTTGCTACCAGGCTGAAAAGCTGAGAACAAGTAATCAATATACTGTTAATAACTGTTAATAACAACATACTATAGCTGGCAGTAAATTAATAAAAACATGTTTTATCATGTACAGAAATCAGATTTCAACACTAATAGTGGCCATGCTAAAGATAAAACCAAAAGAAAAAAAAATTAGTTGCTTTTATACTTACAACTTCTACAGAACTCAGCGGCACGAGTTCTGACGAGGACCAGGGGGAGGGAACAGCCATTTTAAAATCACTGCATTGGTTCCCTGTGCGTTTCAGGATTGATTTTAAGATTCTTTTAATGGTTTGTAAATATTTTAATGGTCTTGGGCCTTCTTATTTAAATGTTATTTAAAAGTATGAGCCCACGCAGACCCTGATGTTCTCTGGCACTGGCCTTAGCTGTTCCTAAGGTGGGGACCAAGACACACAGTGAGGCCTCGCCTGTGGAACAGCCTACCGGCCCGGAGAAGCTCAGGGTCGCAGAGTCTATAAAGTTTTTTAAGAAGAGGTTCAAGACCCACCTTTTTTAATAGGCTTTTACATGACTTTGGTAAGTGATTAATTATTTTACTCATGATCTATTTATTGATTTTTCTATTTTCTCTACCTAATACATTTTATTTATTTATTTTTTCATTGTATAAGGAGTATTATCATGATTTTTATGTTTTTAAAATACTACCCTTTCTTTGTTATTATATTTCTGATATTTAAGGTTACATTTTAATAATTTTAGACATTTTATTTTTTACATTTTTAAAATAATTTATTTCTTTTTAAAATTACTAATATTTATATATCTTATATTATTTTTGTTATTGCTATTTTATTATAATTTTTATTTTGATGTTTCATAATCCAGTGTTTCCTCTTGGGCATCTATTGTTCTGGGGCACTGCCGGCTCTGCCTGCAGGGGGTGCTGTTGCTACAATGCTTGTTCTCATTGGGCCAGCTGGGGTCCCTGTTTGTGATCTAATAGCCATGGAGTGGGCCCTAGGCTGCTCTGTGTTGGGGGGCGCTGTGGTAATGGCCCCTGTGTCGGGCTTGACCTCGGAATAAATGGATTCCCATGATATCGTTTCCTCACAGCAGTACCAAGCCAGACCTTTTCTTTCTGCTGCAGTTCTTCGTTTTTGTTCAGGGTCGTACTGGGGGAACTGGGTGGGTGGAGGGAGGAATCTGGTGAGGGAGGGGTCCCATCTGTGTGTGATTGTCCTGTGTTTTCTGTTCTAAATAGTTTTCATATTTTATGACTATTTTATCTGCTTTCATGTTAAGCGCTTTGTGTTTTTAACCAAAATGAAAGGCGCTATACACATCAATAAAGTTTGAAGTTTGAAAAAAAAAATCACAAAATAATAAACAAATAATGCTTTGGACTTTGTATAATTTAACAGAGGCGTGGCTGCCAGTGCGCCCCTAGGGCCCCTCTGACCATCACCGGGACATTCATATGCATTCACACACCAATGGAGCCACACTGGAGGCAGTGTCTTGCCCAAGGACACAACGACAGTTGACTGGGGGGAGCGGGGAATGAGCCGCTGACCCTTCGATCATTGGACGACCTGCTCAACCGCCTGAGTCACTGACTATGTCTGAATTCCCTTCCTACTCCCTGAACTACTACCGTGGTGACTTTCTAGTGCCATGGATTTTAAAAGCAATTTGGACAGCCTCACTACTTTTTTTTCTTTTCTTCTAAACAGCACATATGACATCACAGATATCCCAAAGTAAAAACCTAAATATGAACATTTTACGAAGATTATTTATGGTGTGAAAATGTAAAAATAAACTGTCAGCATTGCTGAATGTCCCTTCTCATTCGACAACGCCTGTCACGCTCTTTTGGGTCCTGTTCTATCAGGCCCCTCACAGGTGGTGCTGGACCAAGGCCCTCCAGGGCCCTGCTAACCCAACGCCCTGTAGGGCCCATTGTTTGCATCCTTCTCTGCTTATTGATATATGCTAATGTATATTAGGTTTTTACTTTATGAAACCTGTGATGTCACATGTGCAGGAAAAAAAAGTAGAACATAGGAAGGGAATTTGGACATAGCAGATTCAATTCAACCTGAGTCTTCATAAACTGTTTTTTTTAACTGGTTTGATACACATATTAACAATAACTTAAAAAATGCTAAAATGATGTATTGACAGAATAATTGACATTCCAGCAATATCACGTTGTATATGTTTTAGCTAAATATGAAAAAAATAAAACATTTAATACAAGAGGTATCAGGGTTTGTGCGTCAAGACACATGCCTGCAGAAAAACTGTGTTGGTACAAACAAGAGCCTGCTGTTATCTAACAGGCCCACATTGCCAGCAAACATCCTTTATTTTTACCCAGCAACAGCTCCACATACATCAAGCTGCCCCGAGATGAAAGCAGTTTCATTATCATTGTTGATAATGATAAATGTCTTTAACGTGAAACTCCGAGCTGTCATTACCCAGAAACAGATCAGTAATGGATCCCGCGGGAACCAGAGAGGGTGCAGCTATATAAAAATCAATGGAACAGAGGGAGAAAACTATCAAGAACATTCTATCACAGCATCTAAATCTTTGCAATCAAAACAAAACAAAACAAAACAAAAAAATTAATACAGCCGCCAGCTGGAATGACCTCAGAAACATGGAATATATATTGAGTTTCTTTTAAGCACTGTTCTGATTACATTTCCTACCTTTGAGATTGACAGAAGGTCTACGATGACACCTGGGATACTGCTGTCAGCTGCAGAAATGTACAACTTAGTGGTTTAAAAAAATAGTATTTTATTTAAACATGCACCCCTGTCTCTGAAATGTGGTAAAGTGCCAAAAATAAAATAAAATAAAAGTGATTACATTTAGTTTCTCTGTTAATTAACAGAGTAGTATCTGAGTTCATCTTGAATTGGTTGAAAATTGAGAAAAGAAAACATCTATTTTTGAATGTCAGAACAACATCTGAGATGTCTGCATTAAAAAAGTCAAGGTCTTAAAATTCTCCTGTTGAATAACAGCCTCCAACATCTATGTGACGGTTTCTAAAGAGGTCCTATAAAGTGTTTTTTTGCTTTTTTAAAATGTGCTTATGATTATTAAGATATTTGCTTGTATATATATGGGGCGACAGTGGCTCAGGTGGTTGAGCGGGTCGTCCAATGATCGAAGGATCGGCGGTTCGATTCCCCGCTCCCACCAGCCAAAATGTCGTTGTGTCCTTGGGCAAGACACTTCACCCTCCTTGCCTCCAGCGTGGCCCCCACTGGAGTATAAATGCGCATGAATGGTCCCGGTGATGGTCAGAGGGGCCGCAAGCGCGAACTGGCAGTCTGCCCCATGGCAGCTGTGGCTACATCAGTAGTTACCATCACCAAGTATGAATGAGGAGTGAATAAATAATGGACACATTGTAAGCGCTTTGGGTGTCTTGAAAAGCGCAGATAAATCCAATCCATTATTATTATTATTATTATTATTATATGTTATTTGGATGCTATAGTAAAATTTGAATCGTTCCTCATTTACAAACAGTTAATAAATGAGGAATAGCTGCAACTTAAAAAAAAAAAACCTTCCTGATAATATATAAAATAAATATTTTAATCTTACAAGTCTTTAGAAAGTAATTTACAAACAACTTCTTCGTGATCTACTAATTATACAGTCATAAATCATTGGTATATAGTTAATAGGTCATTTATTAACTAACAGCTTGTTAGTTGGCAACTGTCTATTCATGCCGCATTTGTAAATCCTTAACTGTTATTCAACAAGTTGTTTAGAACTAAATAACTAGCAGTTAATTAATGATTAGTTAACTAGATATAATAGGTGTTATTATTATAAAGTGTTACCAAATCTTTAACATTAGTTTTGTGGATATTTTACAAAATCTAAACCTAAGAAATCTGTAACGGCTACATTTGAGTCCAGTCTAGGTTAAATGAAATGATGCACATTTATTTTTATTTATATTTTATCACATATATTTATTTTCTTATTATTTATTAGCTTTTACTTTGAAACTATATCAATTTATGATGATGATCCGTGTTTTTTAATCTCTTTTGAGCCAAAGTACATTTATTCCTTACTAAAAATTCCAAAGCACACAACCAACCAAACATAAAGAAAAAAAAAGAAACTTTACAGACTATAAAAACAATATACAGTCATTCTTATCAAAATGTCTTAATAAGAATCACAAAACAAACAGAAAAACAAAATTTCTGAACTTTCATATTTCTACAGACTGTGACCATGATCACAGTGCTGATATTCTGGCAATAGTCAACACTTTTAGAGCAGTTAGGTGACATTGAATCATTTCCAACAACACACCTGTTGAAAAACACTTACATAGATCAAAACGACAACTGAACACTCTGAAAATAATTGAGCAAATCATCAGTAGAGTTTCAAACGTCATTAAGTTCCTGACAGAAAATGTACTTAAAACGTAAACATTTTGTGGATGTAATGCAAAGCTGCCTTTCCATTATGCAGATGCAGCTCAGCCCTAAATTTATCTCTATAGTGATTGCTTTTGACAGACTACAATATAGCCAAACACACATTATATTCAAGCTTTGCATCATTCCAATCCTTTTCTCCTGATGGCTGAAAATCAGCATATGTTATAAATGTTTATAGAAATCCACACAAAACAAAATCCTTGTTTTCACTGAAAGGTTCATTACTGAAATTGCAAATTGGCATCATTTGACAAAGTGTCTCCATCTATTTCTGACCAGAACACTCAGCTGGAACCAAAAACACCTGACAGCCCAATGTGTGACAATCATCCTTTCATTACTGCTGAAAGCTACGGTCTCTCCTGAGATCAAATTTAGAGAGTTTAGAGATGTTTTTGTTCCAGCAAGAAAAGTAGGTCAAAAGTATCATTTGAGTCAATCCATCAATTATAAGTATTTTTAGGTGTGACACAGTAAGATAAAGGACATGATGCATACAAAATAATAAATTCAAATAGTACCTGTCGATCTATGATTTTTTGTAACAAAAAGTGAACTTCTGTAAGCCTCACTTTGAACGTGTATAAAATAGACGCCAACATGATGTTCAGTTTAGAATGTAGAAACAGTGAGAATGTAGCTGCAGAACATCACGTTTCCCCAGCAGCAAATACTGGAGTGTTTCAACGCTGTCAATGCAATCAGATCTGGTCTGTTTCATCATTCAAGACATATTATATGGTACCTGCACGCTAAGGTCTCCAAACTGCCACAAAACATTCAGCCGCTTGCAGCATCTGCCCCTCAATAAAACGCCCTTTTCTGAAGCACAACAGTGGAGCCTGAAAGATCTGTTTTTGGCCATGCAGCGACCCCCCAGTTTCTGGTTATCTAACTGAAACCCCATTGGGTTCAAGCACCATGCTGTGCGGCGTCGACCAAATCCGATCCAATCCTTGGGGGTGAGGAAGAACTCGTTCTCAGTCAACACCCTGAGCACCAACACTCCACAGGGCTGCATCCTCTTTTCACTGATGACACACAACTTGGTTCTGAAAATGTAAACTTTTAAAGCTGAAACATAAAAAAAAATCCCTACCCTTTTTTTCTGAATGGCAAACATTTTTTGCTTACTCACTGCAACATGCAAACAATAATGAAATGACAACAAACTGATCATAGAGTCTCAAAGAAGAACATAGAGAATATTCAGCATTATTCTTGGATAAAAGACATTTGCAATGAAATTAAGGCTTAAATGGTTTGGTGTGTACACTGTGGGTGGTGTTTGTCATGTTAAGACTTAAGAGCATGAAAATGACCTTGTTTACCAGAAAGATAAATCCAGCAAGTCATGGAGGTGATGGATAGATTTTTACACAGAGCTAACTGTTTTCATAGAAGGGCTTAAATGCAAACAAATGGTTCGTAAATTAGCATTGGTGTGTTTATACAAGCATATACACCTGATGTGAAAGTGGTAGTGGATTATAGAAAACACATCTGTTTTCTTCATACATCCTCCTAAACCTTTAGGAAGAAGAAGAAGAAAAAAGATGATGGTTGTGGCTAATATAAGCATCAAAAGGAAATCCACCTGAAAAGATGGCCTGGCTTAGACAAACACAAACAAGGCTGCTCTGACCCCGTCACATGGTGGTCTCATCGGGCACATGCAGCACGTTTCCCAGATTACAACCACTCTGCTCTAATTCTGAGTGGCACGCCGCTCCGATATGATGCAAAGTCACTGTGCGCTGATTAAACTGGGTATAATCCCCGCCAAGCCATTCAGGCTGAGCTCTACAGCTGCTGTGAGGATGATGTCTGCTCATGAGGGCTCATGTGTGTCCAAGGTTGAGATCAAACAACATTTTCTGATAATCGGGACGCTAAAGTACATAGTGTCCTTTCCCATCTCAGGCATGCTCTGTGCCTCTCCTCCATTACTGTCACTTCATGTGACTGTCAGCCGTTGAGCGAAAGACAGGAGGAATTGCCTCCTTTTTCTTTTCTTTTGCTGCTTTTCCCTTAAATTTTTTAAATGACTTTCTTATGATGTTTCATCCTTCAATCCTGTCATTGTGCTCCACAATCTCATGGTATCATCTTTACTATTTCACTCTTAGTTTAAATAATAAAAGAAACAGAGCCTTTTCATTGCAACAAAAACTACAATCTCAATACCTTTCATTGAATTTAAACAATCCTAAAAAAATGTACAGGTAAAAAGTAAAATAAAGCTGAAGCCTTTTAAAAGAATTGCTCAGACATGAAGTGGAGGGAAAACAAGAGCTCCCAAAATTACAAATACAAGGAGGATTCTGGGTTGTTTTACAGCACAAACCCCAACAAAACTCTGTGGTAAAAAGGAAAACACATGGTTTTCTGACATATTCATGTTACAAAACTTTTCTTTTTTTAACTTTAAAATTATGGTAATAATAATGCAGAATGAGATTAGTGCACATTGATCAGCAAAGGTTTACATTTTACCCTTGCTCACTAATGTTTCCTATTTATTTTATTTTGTAACATTTTTGGAAAAACTAAAAAAAATCAGCACATAACTTTGAAAAAAAATCCAACTCATAACAGTGATAATCACCATTAAAGTCTCAATCTTTTGATTAACTTTAAAAGTGTTTCCAGTTGTCTTTTATTTATAATTATGCCGTTTTTAGCCAAAATGAAAAAGAACCTGTGTTGGTTTTTTATGACATAGTTTCTGCAGAGTGGCCCTGCCCCCTCCTCCTGTCATCTATCTGTTTACACTTTTAACATTAGCAGTGCAACAAAAATAGCGAGCAATGTTTAAGCTATCCAGCCGTAAAGTTTGAGCCAGATGTCAGCTCAGACCAGGAAATCAAAGACGTACATGGATCTATTTGTCCAAAAGGAAAGCATCAGAATGGAGCAGAGCAGGGATCTTACAAGCTTCACAAGATTTGAATAAAGGAATACTCCATTTTGAGCTTAACTTTTTTATATATGTCCTCCTTCAAGAGAAAATGTTACAAGAACATGTATAAAAAAAAAAGAAACATGATTTTCATCACAGTGGGTCTTTAAAAATTAGTGAGTTATGAGATTCAGAAATTTTTTCATTGACAAAATAATACAAAAAATGTTTAAGGTTGAAAAACAAAAATTTGCCCCAAGTCTTGTTTAGATTTTTAACTAGTATGTTTTGAATTTTGTAGGCTTCAAAAACAAATTTCTGCCTAAATCCTTTCACTCAGTAAATTCATTATGCTCTTTCAGTGTGAGACTAAAGAAACTACCACATTATGTATCATATTTCTATGACAAATTGGTTTGCTGGTGCACAGTGTGAAAATGAAAACCAAAGGCGTTATGTGGGTACAAATTCCTCATGTACTTTAATGCTTTGCTTGAGAAAGTAACTGTTTGGCCGCACAATTTGGCTCATGACCTCAGTTTGGAGAACGACCTTTTGCGCCAAAGCGAGATAGACACAACATACAGAGTGTGGCCACTCAGGCTGGAAATGCATCCGGACGAGCTAATTCAATTACAGAGCTCTTTATCGTAGGCATGGAACAATCTGAGCCTAAACAAAAGCTCATATCAGGTGGTAAAATGCTCTGAGGAGAACAAACTGCAGGCTTGTAGGTCATATTTTAGACTCATAATTGCTTACAGAAGGTCAACCATTAGTAGCTATTTGTATTTCTGATGGGTCTCTAACAGTAAATCTGGTGCTTAAAAACGGTTTCAGTGAATTTCCTTCTTCAGCAGCAGATCATCGTTTATCTCTCCTGCAGTGGCTGATGCTCAGAATACATAATGTTCAAGTTCTGAATAAAACATCATCTATGGCCTGAATACAGATGTTGAGACAGAGGCAGAGGCAGAGGCAGGAGGAAGAAGAGTCAGGACTGGAGAGAAAAGAAAGACACAAGGAAAGGCAACTTTGGATGCTCAAAAACCAGAACAGCATGCGCAACATATAAGCTGCAAGTTTAAAATAAAAACAACAACAACATTGTGTTTAAATTGGCAAAAGTCCCCCTTTAAGAAAAATATTCAGATATGTAGACATTTGAGACATCTGTTAGAACCACATAAAACAAAGGAATCCACAAGTTCCTGGCTCAGACTAAAGAACCATTTTAGATGATTGGCCTCCACCAAGCCATCAAATAATGGAGGAGGGTGTACAAACTAGAAAATACTGAGAAAAGGCTTGACAGGATTTTTATTAAAACATGGACACACAGTGTTAAACCCTTTTGTAAAAGAAGAATAAATTTTTTTATGGTGTAAATGGTTAATGACATATAGCACTTTTCTAGCTTCCTTGAAGGTCCAAAGGGCTTTAGAGTTCCATTCACCCATGCACACACATCCACTCTGCTGCCTAACACTGGCGCCAACCTATAACCACCAGGAACAATGTGAACACACAGACACATGGGCAGCCAAGGCGGGAACAGAACCCTTCAATCTTTCAACCAGAGGTCGGGCGCACCAGGGCCATGAAAACACAGCTGATAAAGGAGGCTTAATTTCAGGTGCCAGCTGTCTTGTGTGTTGACTGTGGTGTGGAAAATGACTCTTTCAGGCTAATCTGGATCTTTTACAAAGACTGAAAACATTTGATCCACCATCTTCCAGAGTCGTGTTCAAGTTAAGATTCAGCTTCATTAAAACGCAGAAAACATCAGATCAACTAACAACCTGAGCATACCAAAGGAAAGGTTTTTAATCAGCGGATGATCCTACCTGAAGTATTCTAGAAAGGTTTACTGGACTCATATTAGGAGGACTTCTTTCAGGGACTATGGCATGTTAAATGATGTGGCATTGCACAGGTTTGCTGTAATTATGTTGTGCTGAATGCAACACATATTTATGGGTAATAGCACTTTAACGGTTTTTGTAGCTCCTTCTCTTCCCCGTTGGAGACTCATGAACGAAGTGAAACAGCACAGCTATTATCCAGCACTGCTGGTCTTTACGCAAGTTTTGTGTTTGTATCCACGAGGTGAATGACTGATATAACACAGCCAGATACTTACCTGGAAAGAAATTAACTAAAAACAACAACCCTGAAATATCTGAATGTGTAAAGTTGGCAGGATCATTTTTCCATCCTGGCAGGAAAAATTCCTCCACATGTACCAATTTCCATAAGCAGTACCACTTAACTTCAACCATCTGACTTTCTACAGTGCCCGTTCAAGCATTTCCCTTCTTTTCTCTCTTTTTGCTTGCTCTAACTCTTTCACCCCGCTTCTCTTCTTTGTAATCTCCCAGCTGGATCTGCTTTACGCTGCACTGCAGTACTTCCAACAAGAATCCAGGCTGGATGAGTCACTGACTCACAATCTGCTGCCCCGGAGCCCCACAGGCGTCAGCGACATCCAAGGACCCCACATGGTCCCATACGTCCATGCAGGTTCAATCCATATTTCTATAAGGCAATGTGGAAACGTAAGATCACACTTTTCAGTCATGTGGAAAAAACCTCCTTAAACAATTTTCTTTCTGATCAATATAAAAACCAACTCTTCTAGGGACTAAAAACTAGGAATTGATAATCAGTACACACTCAGGGAAAGCTCCTGTCAGACCAAGGCTTAGGATAAAATGAAGCATTACTGCTGCATTACCCGCAGCAGGAGCACACTCCATTCAAATCTGATAACTGTTTGACAATAAGACTGAAGTAGACTCCAACAATCTCGCTGCTGCAGAGTGGCAACGGTTCACTGGATCTCCACACAGAGCAGACTCAAGACTTCAAGCTGTTTGTACATCTGTTCCACCATGATGGCCTCATTTCTCAGCTTTCTGTTGCAACACCAAATAGAATCAACAAAAAGATTGGGTTCTTTTAAGCACACCTGGAATCCAGATCAACCACATTGTCGAAACAAGCCAGTAAAAAAAAAACCTTTAAACTGTGAGTTCAAGTGCATCAAAAATGCTTAAAAAATATGAATTAGTGCATCATTGAAGAAGCAAAAAATTAAATTTAACTGTACAAATTGTGTTCATACAACAGATGTGTTTAGCACAGTGCTCAATCTAAAAGTGGTGTGGAATAAAAAATCCAACTTTAATTCAGATGGATGGTTTTTTGCTCCAAATATTATTAAATGCATCACAAATTACACCATCTACATAAACTTTAAGTGATTCAGGGTGAGTCACAGCACTAATAAAACTGCTGGTTGCAGCTCGACCAACCTCCAGATCAGATGCTTAAAACACTAAAAATAAAACCTCATGTTATCCTTTTTATATAGATGCTGCAGTTTATGTAATGAACAAAAAATGTGCACGCTTAAATCAATAAAATCCATGTGGATTTGATCAGAGAGATGGAAAATAAACCAAAAAAAGGTAAAACTGAAAACATTTCATTTAGATAAGCTGCAGAAGCTGAAACCCAAAGACATTTTGTTTTCTTCCTTAGTCACTTTTGCACCCAGCCTTGCCCTCCTGCTTGGAGCTCAAACTTACAGCGTGTAAATAAAACATGGAACTGTAGAAATGAACATAAATTCCATCGAAGTTTAAATGTAAACAGATGAAAAATGTCATGAAGTGTATATTTTTTAGAGCAGTTTGATTGTTTTCTTCATCATCACAAAACTACCTTCATTACGATGTTTTTTCCCCTACAAACTGTAGAAATAACAAAAAAAATCTGCCTATTGAACTATTAATTTAACATATTAAATGGCGTATACTTTTCTACCTTCCTTGAAGGCCAGAAGTGCTTTATAATCACGGTCCCCCTCACACATTCACACACTAATGGCGGCTCCGCCTCCGAACACTGACACCAACATTCCACCAGAGGCAAAGTGGGGTTCAGTGTCTTCAATTCAATTTTACTTATATAGCCCAATTATACAATAATAGTCGTCTAAATGGGCTTCTTACCACAAAGATGAAATCATAAAGAACATGAAGTAATAGAATTTATAGGTATTGGCTAAACTAAACTAAACAGTCTAAGCTAAACTGGGCATCCATGCCCTTAGACCTTCCTTCTTGCCCAAGGACACTTTGACATAAGGACAGGCAAGGCGGGAATTGAACCTGCAATATTCCAATCAGAGGTTGACCGCACAACCATTGCACCGTGTTTTTAAAAAGCATTGAAGTTTATCTTAATATTATCTACCTACTGATTGTCCATAAAATCAACTGAATATAAATCGAGTTTTTGGGAAAAGTTTACTTCATTAAATGATTCAGAGGCAAAAAAAAGAGGTAGTGCATATAAATAGGCAGAACTGTCTGTGAGATTCTTAGGACTTCGTTGTGCAATACTTGTGTAACAAAACCCCAAAACAGATTCAGATTATGTAAGGATCTCTGGAAAGGTGGCACCGACAGCCAATTATCCAGCATGGACGGATGTTCTTGTCCTGTGCAGCATCTGCACCACCAGACTGTGCTGTCCACACTTCACATTCTCCACCAAGGTTCTATAACCACAAGAGAACATTTGCTGCAGTCATCAGGAGAGAGACGTTTGCTGTACACTTGGAGGTAAAGCAGAACCCTTCACACCAATGTCGAAACTTGAGACGAAGAGAGGACACTATCATTAGTGTTTGTGCGTTTTAGACAAAAACTCCCCTACAATAGAGTAAACACAGAATAGACTCCTGGTGAAGGTAGATGTAGTCAAAGACAATATCTCTGATCTCCCTAAAATGACAACAACAATAAAAATCTGCATTGACGCCTGATGTCCTAAAAAAAGGAGTGACATCTTCTGTAGAAAGAGTGTGTGGTGTCAGTTACCCAGTTTTATGTAAGATGCTAAAGTTGATCATGTGTCATTCACATTTCTTTTGGAAAATAAAACAAAAAGGTAATCAAGAAGCACCGGACGCCTCCTCAACAATAAACACTAGTTTCTAAAACAGAAAATCATGACTTTGTTCATCGTTTTTTCTAAGAAAACATGTTCTGTAGGAAAAAAAACACCTGATATTAGAAGCTGTAAAATGTACAGATCCAATTTTTTATTAAAGAAATTAATTTGAACTTCATCAAACCAATAATCTTTTGACCCACCTCCCATCGGAGTGTGGTGGGAGGAAGAATGGCTGAACAGCATGAGTGGATATATCAGTGAACAAGTGGCCAGATTGTAGATAAATCTGGATTACAAGGCTGAGGCTTGAGAACAGAGGGGTTGAAGGGAACCGTCTGCCACTAGGGGTGTGGGGTGGGGGTGGGGTTGAAGGCAGTTTTTGTGTGTGTGTTTTGTTTGAGGGTGTGTAATGGTAAGGAACAGACGACAGAATACCACAGAGACAACCCATTCCTTGCTTAAAGCCATAAGAAGCACTCTGGGACTGAAGCTATCGGAGCTGTGAAAAATCCACAAACACTAGATTCTGCCTTTTAATATCCAAGCGCAACACCTATAATTCTTCATGCTCATACACCGCACTGTGTATTTTCTTCTGAAGCACCGAGATGCATTGTGTGGAAGCTGTAAAGAAACATCTGCAGGGACACAGAGCAGCCCCGGCTAATTGGTGACAACAGACTCATCGCATGGAGTTAACACAATCTGTGCTGCCATGTAATGCCTCACAATCTGATAAAATAAGGTATAGATTATTGAGAGAAATTCGTTTAAAGTACGGGTGTAGGGAAAAAAAATCGATTTGACGATATATCGATATTTGCCGATATTTGTGTCGACATAAAACGCTTTCAGGGCGATAGTTATTAAATTATTAATTTAATTTTTGTTTCCACTTCAACGCCCATCTACTGGTTGGAAGCAGAGCACACTTAGCCTCTTTTAGCAGCTTTACACCGCTCAAAACAACAAGATCTTGCAAGAATCAGCTTGTTTTGTTGTTATGAGACATGCACTACTTAGTTTTTACTTAGAATGGGTATCGAACCAAAACTGGGTCCCCCGTTGCTGCCAGTATCATATAAAAATGGGGATTGTGGTGCTTTTTAGCGGGCTCAGATAAGAACGAGTAAGGCAGGGCAGCTGCGCAGCAACTAATGCACAAAGCACCGGCCAAAAGGCTGTCGGCAAAGTGGGCCAAAGTTCTGCAGAACCTCAAAGGAATAGAGTCTAGTTCTGCGAAATTATGGTTTAGAGCGATGTGTAAAACGCTCTGAAAAATGGCCAACGTCGTGGCGATGAGCGGTAAAATCCGTGTTTACTTCCGTGTGTGAGAAAGCAGAGCAGCAGCGGTGCAGTGCAGACTGTGATGTAAACATAGCAGCTTAGCATTTTTTAAGCACCGTTGAGGCTCCTGAACTGTTTAAAAGAACTGAAGAAGCTACATTAAGCAATAATAAAAGTAAACAGCACTTTATTTCCTCAGTCATACTTTTAGAACCTAATTGCTTAAGGCACATTAATTCTATTTTTTCTCATGCTGAAAAATTTTGCTGTGGAAATCAGACAATTTTGACTCTTCCTTTTAAGAACAAATATATTTTAAGTTACCAAAATAAAAGCACTATGACTTTGCTTGGGTAACAGCAACTTATATGAGATACAGTTGCAGTGCTTAATATTGTGATCATTAAATTAAATTAATTTTACCATTTTATTTCAATGAAAGGCGTATTGATATTCAGGTAGAGTTGTTTCTAAGTCATACTCAAAAAAAAAAAAAAAAGAAAAAGTGTTCCAGTACAATATTGGGATTCGTATTGTATCGCCAGACTCTTGCCGATACACACCTTTAGTTTAGAGCAGATCAAAATGGTCGCTAATGAACCATTTTCTCAGCCACCAGGGCTCTTCAGGTCTTACAGTCTCAGATTCTGTTTGGGTAGAAACTGTAATTTCAGCACCTTAGACATCAGTGTGACATTATCATTATGTACAAAATATAAAAAATACAGTATTAATCTCAGTTGTGTTTTACCAAAAAACCAAACTGGAAACAGCATTAATAGAACTTCTGTTCCTATGTTCACTCAATGGTCACTTTATTAGACACATCTCTCCAATATCTTGTTAATGTCTAATCAGCCAATCAGATTGCAGTAACTCAGTGCATTTAGGCATGTAGACATGGTCGAGACGATAAGCTACAGTTTAAACTGAGCATCAGAATGGATAAGAAAAGTGACTTTGTATGCGACATAGTTATTGGTGCCAGACAGGTTGGTCTGAGTATTTCAAAAACTGCTAATCTACTGGGATTTTCATCCACAACAATCTTTTAGGTCAGAGAGAATGACCAGACTGGTTGGAGCTGATACAAAGGCAACAGTAACTCAAGGTCTGCAGAAAAGTATCTCTGAACGCACAACACTTCCAACCTTGAGGCAGATGGGCTACAGCAGCAGAAGACCACTCCGGCTTCTACTCCTGTCAGCTAAGAACAAGAAACTGAGGCTAAAATTCACAGACTCACCAAAATTGGACAATAGCAGAATGGAAAAGAGTTGTCTGGTCTGATGAGTCTTTATTTCTGCTGCAACATTTGGATGGTAGGGTCAGAATTTGGAGTCAACAACATAAAAGTATAGATCCATCCTGCCTCATATCAACAGTTCAGAATGGTGGTGGTGGTTCATGTTGTGGGGGATATTTTCTTGGTACACTTTGTTGGGCCCTTAGTACCAACTGAGCCTGGTTACAGCACCACAGGCTACTGAGTATTGTTGCTGACCATGTCTATCCCTTTGCTTTGTTTGAGTTTTGAAGCCAAAACTTAAAAAAAAAAAAATGTTAACCTTTCTTTTGCTAGGATGGTTTCTGTTTAAATACATGTTTTTCAAATATGCATCCTCTGACTGGATAAACTAAATCCAATAAAAACTTCATTTGGGAATGACAAAAATTCAAAGTACTGTATGAAGAGAAATCAATTTTTAACCTTTCATTTTCCAGACGGAGTGCAGTGAACTCAGTGTGGTATAATTTAAAATTGAGTGAGAAGTTGGCTTGCTTTGATCAGTCTTTGTGGCTAAACAGAAAACTAAAGGTTTCTTACATGAGATATTTTTAGACTGAGGTGAGCCCCAACAGATAAATTGCAACTGTTCAGCAACAGAAACAGAAACAGCAACATCAGAAACAAATTAACCAAAACAGAAAAGCAAGACGTTATTTTTAAGTTCTTTTAAGTCTTTTTAAATTGGCATATCTGGCAGGCTTGGAGCTCGCTGGTCAGATGATTTCTGGCTGTTCAAGTAGGAATGTTTGGCAGGAATGCTAACTGGTGACCAAGCTAATTTAGTAATGATGAGGCATGATGGCCAAGTCTCCTTCTTTCACTTTTCTTTTTTTCCTACCTTAAATTACTCACTGAGATAGGACACATATGCTAACACCCTGATTCGGTGGGGTGATTTTATTCCATGATCTCCTTTGGCATTCTGGTAGTACAGTATTCAGGATTTCAGATGAATTAGGAACTATTATCGGTTGTTTAATGAATGAAGTACAGGTGCAGACAAGTTAAGGGGTGGCAGTTCCTGGGATGTGGGAAAACACTGTTGAGTCTTCTCTGGTTTGGGTCAATTGACTGTATAAGAGAACTGGACTGAGGGACTCCTCTCCATCGCATTCCAAACAGGAAGTACATGCCAGCTCCAAGAAGCCAAAATCCCATAGACTTCTATCAAGAAATAAACAGCTATAACTCAGTCATTCTATATGTCAGAATAACCATTCTTGATCTGTTACATTTTTTATCATATTCTTGTTAATCCTATTTTTTTCTTTATTGTAAGTTATTCAACTTATAAACTGGCCAATCAGATACCTCGATAAAAGTATGTGGTGTCCGCTGGCCCCCACCTTCAACGTTCAAAATGTATGATTGACAGATTCTCCAGAGGCCCTCTTTCTAGTGGTAGGGCTGTGGCTTTCCAACAAGCTCACTCCTGATTTGAGAGGGCGGTTACCACAGAAACATTGAATTTGACCGATGAAGACCAACCACCTTATTGATCAGCACTTTTTTTTTTAAAATCATCAACCAGTCTCAGTTACATCCCTCTTTTTGGCTGTCATTCATCTAGGAAGAACAAAACCACTGGTAGGAGTCCTTTCAGGGATTAGTGGATGAGGACAGGCAGCCTGCTTCACAAGTGAGTGACTAAAGGTCCACGTGCCTGAAGCTGTCTGTCACTGTCACTGCGACCTACCCGTTCAGATCTACATCCTTCCCCGAGAACTAAAATGCTCTGAGTTGACATCAAAAATAACTTTAAAGCCATGGAAGTGGCTAAAAGCCACAGTAGCAGATCACTTGGTTTTTCTGATTTGAAATTAGTAAGGAAGACTTCATAATAATAATAAAAATCTTAGCCAAAATCTGAACTATTACAGACGTGGTGAGATGCAACCATAAGCAAGAATACCACTGAGTAACCTTGGATCAATATGTTTCATCCAGCATTGGTTGAAGATATCAGGCGGCTCACAATCAGATGCAGAAAATGTCATTGAATGAATCTGTTAAACCGCAAAAAGGGCGTATAGAGTGCGCTCAGAGTGCGCCAAGGTCATGGTGTACCGCCGTTGGCAGCAGTGGATTTCCGTCAAGGCGGCACTTAATGATTGCATAACATGGAACGCGTCGGATTTCCCCTCTGCGGTTGGCTGGAAGGAGCAGGGATTTAAAGCACCTATGTTCCAGGGAGACAACGTGTGTAGCTCAAAGCGCGAGCAGCTGCAGCTCTGCGGGGGTTTCTCCTGTGCGGAATGTCATCTGAAGGGTACAAAAAAAAAATCTACATCCCATCGGTGCGCCATCTGGCTCCCAGACGGCCACACACGCTTCAGGAATGCATACTGATGGTGTCTTCCCGTCACGCATTGAATAACCGCAAAGTGACGAGAAGGCTGCAGACTGGAGCAATGAGATATGCATGAAAGTGTTGGTGCAGTGCTGCACCACAACCCTCTCAGTAGAGCTGATGGTAGCGCCAAACCAGGTGGAGTGCATGGCTTCAGCTCTGACACGCACGGATTCATCATCACTGCAAACAAAGCTGAACCTCAAAAATCACGCGCTGTCACTACAGAACTATGCAGGACTCCATCATATAACAGCGGCGCGGCTTTTTACCTGAGTGGCTTTGTGGAATTGCTTCTTCAGTCCCGCCACAGACATGACTGCTACACGGCGATGCTGGCCTGATGCTGCAGGTGAGAGCGGAAACAGCAGACTCTGGTGAAGGTCTTGCGGGCTTGGATGTCCCCAATCTACGCTGGTCCTCTCCAGAAGGAAGTCCTGTGTGTGGGCGGCAGAGTAAAGCCCCGATCAGGCTATTGGACGGCCAGCCCACACGTCTTAAAAACGGCGCTGACGTCGCAGCCTGCTCGTTTTAAAGCGGTGGGGTCGTCATCACGGATAAATTAAAGAAGATGTTTTCTAGGCTATCAGAGCAGCAGTACTGGGACATTTTATTGTTGAGATTAATCCAAATCAAACAGAAATAATCTGCGTAGAGACATTGTAGAACACCTCTGAGGTGAAGATTCTGCAGGAGTTGTTGCCTCTTTAATGAGATGTACGTTACAGGCCATGTGACTGACTTCAGCACCCTGGACAGCGCCCATCACACTGAAACTAGCCAAACAGAAGACCAAAAATGGCTTTTTGGCACTCGTTAAGGAATACTCGTATAGGAAGTACTATAAAAATGACAAAATATGAGTTGTAAAACTACAGCAATAAAAAAATGAAACACACAAACAAAACAAATCAAAACAGGAATTTGAATTAATTTGCTTTATCTTCATATTTCACAGGAACATTGTGTTTATGTACACTCCTTCAGGTATGAAAAATAATATATAGACTCATATCAACCACACAAACAAAATTAGTCTCTCAACTTTATGAAATAATCTTAAAAAAATATAATTTAACATACGTGTTCTAAATTTTGCCAGAATGGAAAATTGAAAGTATATCAATAATGCTGGGGGAAAAGTACACATAAAGTAATTTTGCTTTGAAAGGGTTAAAGATCCACTCTAACGACAACTGTGCTTTTGGTGTTTTAACATGTTTTTGTAGCATTTTTCTCATAATGAAGGACATTGATAAAGAAAATTAATCTTAAAATTGCATTTCTGAGTATTTCATCATTTAAGCCAGAGAGGTTCACTTGACGTTTCCATTCTCTGATCGGGGGCCAGAGTCAGTTTGAAACAGAAAAAGTGTGACAGTCGCAGGGTTTCCGAAATGTAAATATTTATTGTTTCTCAGAAAGCCACACATAACCAAATATAAATAACCTGATCTGATATCAAATAATCCTCTTTAGGTTCCTCACCAAAAAAAAAAAGAAAATAATAAGAATCAGCAAACATATAATAACATCATAGCTCAATAGCTATAATTACTTTAAGAGTTTGTCTGCTTGCATTTGCAAGCTATCATATTTCTCTTTGTGACGGGATTCATAATATCGGTATAGATCGTCTTCTTTGAATACCGCCACTGACTAATGGCAGATGATACAAACAGCCTTTTCTTTATGTTGAACAAAAAAAAATATTTGTTTGTCCACCACAGGTTAAATACTCTGCACTCTCGATCAATTTTTGTTTTCCATAACCGTTTTGTCATTGTTCCATTCTGATTGGGGGTCTGTCCCAGTCGCCTGGACAGAGAGCCATTTGGCAGTTCTACGACTGGGACAAAGTGAGGTTGCAGTAGTTACATTTTTAGGTTGGCTGACATTTCAATTCAAATAAGCTTTATTGACGTGAGGAAACAATTCCAGGGCTTCCGATGGGCAGGCCCAGTTCACCATGCTTCACTTTTCTATGCTTCCATGAGTCTC
This sequence comes from Oryzias curvinotus, assembly GCA_023969325.1. NCBI lineage: Eukaryota > Metazoa > Chordata > Actinopteri > Beloniformes > Adrianichthyidae > Oryzias > Oryzias curvinotus. Next base: position 36,999,744 of record CM043706.1, read on the forward strand.
GATCACATGGCAATGCTAACAAAAACAAACAAAAAAAAAATGCGACAAAAAGAAAAGAAAAAGGGTCCTACTCTGGATCATTCGGGGGGCTGGGTCAAATACATGGGCGGGCCAGGTCCGTAGTTTGGGGACCCCTGATTAAAGCAATTGTAAATCAGGAACAGACAAAAAGAAAATGCTGTTGGACAAGGTTTGTAGCAATAATTTAGGTACTACAGTTGGAAAGGAATGATAGGAAATGAGTGCTGGCTTACTTCCTCGCCAACAGTCCTGCCCAAAACTCAGAGGTGAATTTCTAATGAACTAGTGCTGCTTTGAAGAAACTATGTCCTAGAAAACGACATTTGAATTTGGCTAAAAACGGCATAATCATAATTAAAAGACCACTGGGAATGCTTTTAAAAAGAACTCAAAAGATGATCGGAGTGAGACTTAAACAGTATTAACCAGCAGTTTCCTTGACTTAAAAAAAACAACTTAAACATTTGTATTTACATGACATTTTAGGGTAAACCCAAAATGCTGCATCATTTTCTTGCATTTGGTTATTTTAATCTAAATCTTGGCAAAGCAGAGAAGAATCTATTTATAAAACCCAAAAAGCAAAGTAAACTCAACACAGTTTTGGAGAGAAATTCCAAAATGAGAAGGACATACAAAGCAGGGAACAATTCCATGATCTTCTGACAGTGTTAACTTGTGTTGATAAGATGAACTAACAAGTGAGAATAACAAACTGAAGCAGAAATATTTGGTAAAAACCTAAAAACCAAATTCAGTTCACTCATTTTCATTTGTCAAATTTGTTTTGGCACAATTTTTGAAGCGACTGTGACCACTCCAGAACCTTCATTTATTTATTTATTTTTAAAACTTTTTGTTAGACTTGCTGATACATTTAAGATCATTGTTCTATTGCAAAATCATAGTCATATCATATTCAGGAAATTCAGTATTTTTTAAATGCTCTCTATTGGGATCTTTTTTAAAGAATGATGGGCCCATTAATCATATTCTTTTTCTGTTTGGTTTTAATGTCTGAGAATCCTTCCATTAAATTCCCTTTTTGCACAGTTTCTTTGCATTTACGCTGAAAATTGACCTCGGCTGAAGCAATAAAAGGGCTGCAGGATTTTAGATACAATGCTACCTCAGAGGCGACGTCTTGACTGAGTTGATACCATTTCTTCTCTTGTGTCAACTTTGGCTGACTGACCACTCTCCTTGGAGGGTTAACTACCGTTTCTTACAGTGTATAATGACTCTCACTGTGGCTTGTTAGAGTCTGAGGTTCTAATCAAGGCCTTTAATAAAAGTTGTGTGACCTGTAGTCAAATGTTGTTTCTCATTTCTGAATTTGGATGGATCACAGCATGATTTGCTGCTTTTAAAGATCTCACTGCCTTCTTTTTTATTTCAAACAGCTTCTGACAAAGTGTTTTATTTTTTGTGCAGCAGTGGCAGGAATCAGACCTCACAGTGGCTTGTGAAATTGAACCCTTCAGAAAAATGTAATGACCCACTTTTTATTATTGATATTATTTATTTATTATTGACATGCAATATCAATGGTTGGGGGGGTATTCTACCTTTCCTATTAAGTCATAAAGGTTTCAATAGCACCTTTCTTTTCTTGTTTTAAATTTAATCAAAACAAACTACATAAATATGGCCCAAGCAGACCCAGAGTGCAAACGACCATTTTACAGTTTTAACAAAGCAAAAAAAAAAAGAGCTATAAAGGTGAGAAAGAAAATAGTACGGTACCTGATTGTCAATGATACAGCACAGACTGACTCCATACTTCAGGAAACTGGTGATGTCATATAGTCTCACACTATGTAGTTTTCTAGTAGTTAGTAGTTTTCCTAGTAGTTAGGGATTAGGAAGTAGGGAGGGAATTTGGTGTTAACATATTGCTAACTCATTTAGCTAACGTTAGTGTTCTTGTGCTATTTGACACTTAATGTTTGAATTCCCACCCTAATCCCTAACTGCTTAAAAACTATACTGGGCTATCCAGTCCCCTGGATTTTGAAGGCAATTCAGCACCATGCTCACTAATTTCTTTTTTTTAAATGGTGTATATGACGTCACAGGATTCACAAAGTGAAAATCTAATTGATATGAGCGTTCTACAACGACTATTTATGAATCCATGCTCAGATGATGGAAATGTTGATGGTTTATAAAAAAGACATTTTGAACTTTTTTGGGGCAAAATTTGTTCAAAGGCAATGCATTGTGGTCTATATTCGCCAATCTAGTGAGCATCAAATACACTGATTTCTCGCAGAGATTTCAAGGAAATTTCTAGGGCACTCGATTTGGGAATTGTACCCTGTGTCTGAATTAGAGCCCTAACCCCTATAGTGCGTTCGCCATTTTGTAGTGCTTTCCAAGTCTACAATTCCAAAATCAAGTGGACTACAAATTCCCCAGAAGTCTGCGAAAACCAGTGTGGATTGATGCTCACTAAATTGGCAAATATAGACCATGATGTATTGCATATAGAGCATATTGCACCAGATGCATGCATTGCATTATGTAGATGTAGATTCGGACAGCACTACAAAATAGGGAATGCACTATGTAGTGCACTACAAAGTGTGTAGTGAAGGAATTCGGACATACCCTGGGTTTTAATGTTAGCATCATGCTAGCTTGCACTGCTAAATACGATGCATCAACACCAGCTCCACCAGCGAGGGTCCTGGTAAACAAGGGCCTGAGAAGGCATGGCAGGCATCAATGAATGCTAGCAGCTTTAATTTTTAATTATCACTTAAAGTTTTTACATTATTATCTAAATGTCAGTGTGACAAGTGTTAAAACAAGTAAAAAAATATAAATGAAACATGTTATATTTGCTACTTACATCTGACAGTGATGGTACAAATGTTTATGAATAAGTTACAGTAAAAAAAGAAAATCACAAAAATAATGTTTTTTAAATTACCCAAAATAAGTAAACCCTCATCCACCCTTTTGGATCACAAGCAAAAAAATAATTTTATTACAAAATATATCTGATCAAGAATAACTTTATTTGCCCTGGTGCTAAATAAAGAAATAAAACAAATTGTGTATTTGTCTGTTACTAAATCACTATGTCTGATTAAATCTGCATAGAACAGAAGAAAAGTGTGGAGATTTCAGTCTTTATTGTCTGTGGCGGTGGCCCTCACAGATTTTCTGTGGTCCTATCAAGGATTGCTGACCTTTTCAAACCCCAGTAGCAAGTATTAGATTAGATTTCCAGTCATGGGCTTCACTAGCACATGCCAACTGTCACTGATTGTGCCTAAAATAAAGTTTTCTGCTTCACCATAAAGCTGAGTATTACAAAAATAAGAAGAAAGTGTCTGCACAAAGCTGTCTTTTCATAGATGTCTTCTTTTTGTAGAACAAAACTTGTATCTACTGTAACTCTGTTTTTAGTATTAGTTCTACCAAAAAATCATGTTTTCCTTAAATAACTGCTAGTAGAAAACCCTCAAAACTTGATTGTAGTGAATATTTTAGTTGGATTGAAATTATGAATGTTTATTGTTGTTTATGTGTGTCCTGTTGTGTTGGAGGACCACAGATGGAGTGGTGTTAATGAACCTGGTAAAAAAAACAACAGATTTTTATATTTGTACTTGGTCCCTACTAAATAAGCAAACAAAAAACAAACCAAAAATGCTGACATTACATAACCCATGTACACCACTAATGGGTCCATTCAATTTGACTGAAAGGTTACGGTGTGATATTTAGTGTTTGTTGTGTGTCTACACACATCCAAGCCACCACTGGACAACTGGTGTGGTCCAAACTCAGTCCAGCAACATTTCAAAGCCGGCACCTGGCTGCAGGACCAATGTGGGAGATTTATCTGAATCATAGCCAAGGAGTCAGCAGCACACATCTGTCAGCACAATGGCATCAGCCTGCAGCTGTGGAGCTACATGGGCCGACTGTCAGAGATATAAACCCTGCAGGGCCTTTCTGGCAGTGCTTGAGTGAGTCAGAGCTTCAGACACCACTGTTAAGACTGTTATCCAGAAACGTATACATGAGGATAACTAATAAAAGGGTGCATCTGTTTGTTTGTGGTAAGACATGTGTTTGTCCCTTGAGCAAGGCATTCAGAGAAGTGCAGCAGGTAAAAGAAAAAGTGCAGTTGTATGTACACACACAATATACTATTATGGAAGTATATGCATGTAAAAAGAGAATTGTGGACAATTTTGCACATAAATAAATGCATTTTGTGATCAAATTCTCTTTTAGTCTGCCTATTTTTAGCATCTGTGCTGTTCCCTTTGGGTGCTGTAGCAGAGAGGACATTTCATGACAGCTAGAACAGCAGCGCCATCCTGTGGAGAACTGATGAAGACAAGTTTAAGTCTCCAGCTGATTGGTTTAATACTAAACTGCAACATGCCTTAATTCAAAATTTGTAAGGTTTAATTAACAGTAATCAAAATAGAAATACAAAAAAAGTTCATTTCCTCTCTAGAAGCATGTTTTATCGATACTCAATGTTTACTTAAAAATTTTAAATGTAAAGATTAAAATTGTTCATGAATGGCATGCTGTAATGTCGTACAAACCATGAGGCTCTGCTGCCATCTAGCGGTAAAATATGATGCAGCAAATAGGAGCCACAAATTGACAAAAGAGATTAAGATTTAAAAACAAGCAGTACTGAAAGCAGATAGATATTATCTTCACAGCTGCACAGCACATTATAAACAAACCAACTTTTGTTTGTGTGACTATTGTTAACCAGCAGAGGAGTCTTTCACACAGATGTTGTTCTTTTCTTTTGTGAGCAGCTCAGATAAACTGTTGGGTCCCACAGCTCGCTGATCTGCTCATCTGTGTGTTGACTGAGACAAGCATCTGTTTTTACCTCAACTCAGGACATAACACACCCAGGCTTTTCAGCCCAGCTGTGATAGTTGAGAGAAGGTTTAGTAGCTATTGTTTACATTTTTAACACTGATGGCCTACCTCAGCGTTGATCCTCCTCCCTTGAGCAAGAGCTGTTTTTCAGCAACCACTGTAGGTTTGATTAGCTTTTTATTTCATTTTTTTGTTACGTCTGGAAAAAACAAATTTTTATCAAATTTTTATGCTATTAAAAAATGTTGACGGATAACTAGATGAATCCCAGTATACTCATGACTATGTACTTCATGAACTTTTAAAAACAAGATTTATTTCAAATACTTTTTTACAACATATTTGTCAGATCATACAAGTTCTCTTCAACTAAAATGTATGTTTTGTCAAAAGCCATCATAGCCCTAAGAAACATTTTTAAATCAGAACAAAATCAGAGCAAAGATCAATGCATTGCAGGTTTTATTCTGCAGTGATTTGAAGTTAAGTGTTGCTGAAACAGAACTTGAAGGACACCAAGTCAAAATAAAGCTTTCTTCATGGCTGAGAGGTACCTCAAGCTTCTTTGCCAAAAGTAAAACAAACAAGAAGAAAATAAGATAAATAAAAGAAGAGTTTTTTTGTAACAATCAACTCTGCATTTTTTGAAAAGGTAAATCTCAACAAAAACAGTTTCCGTATTCCTGTCTATATAAAAAAAGTGAGTTAAACTGCTAAATTTGAACAAAAATCACGTGTTTTTGTTTGTAGAAACACCTTAATCTTCAGAGCTGAGAATTATTTAGGTGTTTAACCCATTCACATTGTATTTGACACTTGCATTTCTGAGAGTCCAATCTTGATTTGATTTGAAATGGTTTATTTCAAGCAATCAAAGCAAGAATACTGCAACAAACAATACAATCAGCAGATATCCATTAATTCAAAGACAAATCAAACTTAGGATAATTAATGGTGGACTGTGCAACCAAAGATTGCTTGAAAGGGAGTGGAAGGAAGCAAACTTATTGATTTCCACCCCTGTTCTACTGTACTATTTTTATTACATGATTATCATTATCCAGTTCATAACTTTTATCAGACAGAATTAAAAATTCTTAAGTATCAACAAATCATACGACAAAGATGAATTAAGTCATTATTATGTAAAAAATGACATAACTCTATTTTAGAAATCAACGTAGCACATGCAGATCAGTTATCTAAAATATGTGAGATTATTTTAATTAGAAAAATCCTAAGTATGAATTAAAATAACACTATATCAGCAAAAATAGATAAAACATTGTTTCAGAAATCTTCATAGCATATGCAGCTCAAATATAAAAAAATCTGGGTAGATTATTTTTTTATTAGTAGAATCATGAATATAATTAGACATAGCACTATTTCTGAAATCATCGTAGCTGCAGATCAAGTATCAAAAGTTACAAATATGTGCAGATTATTTCTCACTAGAAAATCATGAATCAATTTTTGGGGCAAGTGAAGTGATATAATTAGAGATCAATCGCTTTAACCATCTTCAACAATTGATTAAGCAATTTTGTTTTTAGAAGTATAAGGTAATGCTCATTAGCAAGATCCAAACGTTCATTAAAAAATCAAAAGCATGTTAAAAACATGTGAATCAAATATGAGTCACAGGGTATATAAGAATCTGTTTTGTTTATCATTATTGTACATATTTTTGCATCTTACACTAACACTGTTGTTAATAAAAAGCTTACCATATCAATAATTTATAATACTTACATATACATATATAAATTCTGTCAATTGTTTGATTTCTCTTGATTCTTTTTTGCTGCAAAAATTGTAGTCATAAAGTTAAAAAAGGCTGTAGGAATTTACACTTTCAATCAAACTAGCTAACAAAATCCTTAAAGAATTTGATTCGATCTTGAATACCAATCACTCAAACATGAGTTCATACCTGCACTTTTATGTCAAACTGATCTCAAAATTTGAATTTGAAGAAGCATTTATTAGCACCTTGAGACAAAAAAATGAAAACCATCACAAAAAGACTTTAACAAAAAAACTGGGGGCCTTTGTCGCACACGTCTGTAACACACGCCTGCCTGCGATTGTGCATTTCTGTGTACTTCACAAGGTCCAAAATCCCCACGCCATTCCACTCCACTCCACTCAAACATGCTAATGTACCTGTACTCTGCTCTAATTGGTCCCAGTGATGCTCGCCCTGCTCCACCTGTGTTCATAGGAAGCCTCTAGTCAGTCCTGAAGTCAGGCCCCCGCCACTGACTAAGCGCTGGGCCTGCTAATATTATGCAAACAAACACTTTGTTGTTTGGCGCTTCTTACGCCAGCCTCGCCACTGTGGAGGACCAGGATGGGGGGGGGGGGGTGTAGATGAAGAAACAAAGGTTGGATGGGTTGGGGTGGGTGCTTGAATTTATTAGTGTGATTACCTGAGGTGTGCAGCTTCATAGGGGGTAACCTGCGAGTCTGCTTCATACCCTCCAACTCCAGCCTGCGCTAATGAGAGCTTGGAAAAGTTTTTCAAGGTGGTGATGCGCTTTGAGGAGCTGCATGCCCCAAACTGATGTGAGACTTCATTTTCTGGAAGAGAGAGCAAAAGACAACTATGGGTCTTGTATTGTGTAACACAGAACAAATGAAGGCTGATAACGTTTAGATTGCAGATCTATACCGGTACATTAAAATATGTAAAGTGATTTAAATGAAACTGCAAAATAAATGAGCAGCATAAGATCAGCAGGTGCTACATACCACTTTTCTTGCCCCCTTTGACCCCCTTTACTCTCCCCTTCAACCTCTGCCACCCTGGTCAGACCTGCATGGGACAAATCTATGAAAAGACTTTTTTTTAAAAGTGGCTTTTCTGTTTGTTCTGTTTTATGTAATTTACAGAAGAATCTGCAAAAGTAAATGATTGGATTTCCTTAGCAACAGTTTTTTGTTAACCATGCCCAAATTCCTCATTTATTCATATTGTATGTTGTATCTTTTCGTTCACCTTGAGCCAATAATTTGTGTTTTAAATTCTCTCAGTGCTTTCAGTAAAAAATGTGAGCAGGAGGGAAACGCCACTTTTGTGAACTTGCCGCATACAGTTCAAAATCTACAACTTCAAATTTCAACAATTTTCCCAAGTAGCTTCCCAATAATGCTTGAGGAATTAGGGGGTCAATAGTTCAAAATTGCAAGGAGTTTAACTCTGTAGCTGGTACTAAAGAGGAGTTTAAAAAAAAATCAAGATGGAGGCCTCTTCTTGAGGTCAAAGGTCAACAAAACTTCAGTTGTGGTTTGATATTTAAGCAGCCAGCACGTGTTTGACATTTCAAGAGGATCACTCTGAAAAAAGTTTTCATTTCCCATATTGTGCAAAAATGTGAAAATTGCCAAATTTCACACTTTGCCACAAAAGAGTCGCCAAGCTATAGGGTCCAGGCCATCACATGATAATTTTAAAATTCCTTTGGATATCCCTGACATGTATGGTTTGTTTTTTGCTAGTGGACTGTTTTTTTTTTTGTTTTTTTTAAAGCTCCATAAATGTTTTTGAGCATGTGGCGGGGGCAACATTTTTGCTCCAAGACGAATTCTTACAATGGGAAAGAAAGAATGAAGAATTGCAAAAGCAATCTGGTCCTTGCAGTCCAGAACTGCTGCAGGCCAGACTTCTTTAAAGAGACATTAGCTGCGTTTTCATTGACTATGAAATTGCGCAAATAAAATTTGTGAGAATAAATACCCCGTATGGAAACACGACAACAAAAAAAACTCGTTTTTAATCATAAAAACATTTTAGCAGTTGGAGGTGGTTTTTGAGGCTTATCGAAATTGACATATTTTGCAAAACCACATTGAAAACACTTTACAGGTTAAATGAGTCAGAAAGCGATGGCAGTGCGCTTCTTGGTAGGAACTGGCTGCCTTGGACAGTGCACTGCGGGCGCTACAACAGATTCCACAGCATCACACAACTCATCAAAAGTTAAGTGCGTCATGTGGAATTGTTGGATCCAAAGCTCCTCTGTAAAATCACCGCTCCCACCTGTAAGGAGCTTACTGCTCTGTGGCCTGAATAAGACGCCAATGAAATAACAAATAACTCATCGCGTGAGTTGGTTTATTCGCATAATTATCATTTATTGGAAACAGTCTAATAGCTAAATTGTGTTTTTCTAACATTTCTATAATTTCAATAAAGTTTTGTGCATATATATTCATTCATTTTCTATTCCGTTTTATCCCTTTTGGGGTCACAGGGCTGCCGGAGCCTATCCCGGCCACTTACGGACGAAGGCAGGGTGCACCCTGGACAGGTCGCCAGTCTGTCGCAGGTTCTGTGCATATGTTTAATGGAAACCCAGCTAATGTCTAGTTTAAAAACATGGAATGGAAGGAGTTCAAGGAATCAAAGAAAAGATGTGTGCTGCTACTTTCCCATGTTTGAAAAAACAAAAGGACTAGAAACCAGATTAACCCCAAACCCAGTCTCTTTTCCTTCTGCCTCTCCAAAAGCTCAGATCACAGTTTTAAAGAAGCAGAGATGTAGGACAGTTCGTACAGATGGCAAACGTGAGAGTGCAGGAAGTCCAAGAAGAGCACCGGAAAAGCATCAGGAAGCCAAACCTGAAAAAAGGGATTATAAAGTATGGATACAGTGGAGAGCATAACGTTCCACTACCTTTGGCCCTCTGCCTCCACTTTATCACACAGCATCAAAACATAGCTTTATTCCCCTGAGTGGCTTTCCTTTTTATCTGCTCCCTAGCTTCCCACGGCGGGCTGCATCCACCCATAATCTGCTGCTGTTTCATGTCTGGAGCACAGTAGAGGAGGATAAAGGACTTGTTTGAGTGAAGATCAGTGAGGATGTGTACATAGCATATGTACATCAGGACAAGCCTTCCTTTTTCAAAGTGCCATCTGTTCTAATATTAAACATTATACATAAATAGATTTGGAAAGGGAACCTGTACGCTTCAATATTTACCACCAGACCGATACCTGGTTGAGGTTTGTGTCATCCACGGGGTAAACAGCATCTACCTCTCGTTTCTGAACCACCTCTCTGCGGATCTGAGGATAGACACAATGAAAACAGTAAACATGTTGCATTATACATTTTTCAAAAGCATATTTGGCACCTTGTTATTTATGTCGGTGCCAAGTGTCTGCAATAAAATCAGAGCAAATCGCCGTATTGGCAGCGATAGCTGGTGTGTGAAACTGTGTCAGTGAAGTGATGGAAACCACCAGCGGCCGTCTTGTGTTCATCCACAGCTGTCGAAGGAAATCTTCAAGGACTAATTGTGCATCAATTGGAGGCTTAAGAAATTCTCAGTTTGCGTACTGGTAGTTCTTTGTATTCTCTGTGCATCCTCCCACCCAAGTGGCATGCGCTCACACTAAACAAAAGGAACTCATAAGTAAAAAAAAAAACAAATAATAAAAAGAAGGGGATGCCTCTTTTTTTGACTAACCCGAAAGTCAACTTATGGCCCTGACCTTCTTCTGGAACATTTTACGGCTGAATCTGTAGAGAAAACAAAAGGCAAAAGAGAGAGAAAAAAAGGGATAAATGACACTTTCCCCCAAACAAATTAAAGTGGAAGAAAATAAAAACTTTTAATTTGATCAAAATGATTCCCAACGGAAATTTCTAATGAGAATAATACAAGAGAAGAAGGGAGGAAGACAAGAAAAAAAAAAAAAAAACACAAAAGAGGAATCATCCACGACACCTAGCGGGGAAAAGCTGCCGAGAGTGAAGAGTATTGGCTGAGACGAAGAGTGTTTTCAAGATCATTTGGAACATCTTCACTATGGGAGCATCAGAGGCAAGACCAGGTTAATTAAACCCGAGGGAGAACAAGCTGAAGGGGCCCGCATTTGAATATGTCACAGAAATAGCACAAGTGTGTCAGACTAGGCCGGATGGCGGGCTCGGCGAGCAAATATGTTGACTGTGCAGTAAAAGCTAAAAGGAAGAGAAGAATAAGAAAAAAACAGTCAGGGAGGGGTGGGATCATTTGCATTGCACTAATGTTTTGCTCTTTTTTTATCTGCCGTGCCACAGGATTTTTGACTTATTAATGTTTGTCGTTAGCTGCATTGTGCTGGAGGACAGTGACTGAAACAACACTGCAGAAGTTTATATGGGACAAATATTGACAATAGCTGGCTCCTGGGTATCCAGAAGAAAAGATGCAAACTATGTTAATGAATGGTAATTAACCACTGGGGTTCGTCTCTCCTGAATCCCAGCTAAATTGGTCCCCGAGTTGCAGCTAGAGACAGTTCTGGCCTAATCCTTTATTATAGAAAGATAAAGGAAAACGACATCATTAGCATATATTTGTGTGGGGAGGGGGGGATTATAAAGTGAAATTATTTCTTTTTTAATTCCTGAATGGAGGATTTCTCACATTATTGTTAATTATACATAGTAAAAATGAAAACAGGGAGGCAAAAAATGAGGAAAAACAAAACAAGGAAAAGGTAAAAAGGAAAAAGAAAATATTAAGGCCTCCTGTGCAGGATGCCAACTCAAGGATAGGAGCCAAAAATCATTCAATATTTAAAATAGTAATCACAGAGGAATGGGAAAATGAAAAATGTTTCTTGCTAATGTACCGCTGCTGTAGGTGTGTGTGTGCAAAACTATTCTTGTTAATGGTGTCAACGACAGGGGTCACTTGTTTCAGACAGAAACCATGCCAACAGGCACCTGTCAATCAGGACAGGTGCAGAACCCTGCACCATCAAGCTACGTTTACATCACCCCTGGCAATGCGTTTTCAAGCGACTACCTCCAAAAAAAGTTTATGTAAACAGGCGTATACGCGCGTTTTGAGCTTCCGCATACAAAGTTTTCATGTTTGCACATGTTTAGACCGTTTTCAGGCTCTAGGTACAAAATGCGCAGCCACTGAATGCAGGTTAAACGTTAAGCCAGAATAAACTTTGACCAATCGGTTACTTGGATTTGGTAGTGACATATGGATGATTCATGGAAGGGCCAACATTGATCATTGGGGAGAAATTATTAATTGGGGTTTGTGCCTGGCTGAAATTCTGTGACATCAAGTCTTTTGTGTATTGGAATAAAGCTGTGGAAAAAAAAAAGATTCACCAGATTTGCAGCGCTTTGACATCTCACACAGGACTCTTCCAACTGTGGCGGACAAGCCCTAGTGAACAGTATATAAGAAAAAGAAGCAAAAGCCCCTCCCTGCTTGTCCAAGAATGCACGACAATTTACTCCAGGCGGACCAAAACAACAACAACAAAATTTAAAACATTTTTTATTTACAAACAGGCATTTTGTGAGCAAAGTGACAATCCATGTTCAAAGATTTATAATATAATTGTCAAATAAATTATTAGGCGATCAAGAATAGAAGCCAAAGAAAAAGAAATCCTTCAAAAAATGCATCCTTGAAGAGGATTTGATGCACTCAAAAGCCTCTCTTTGGCTTTCTTTGGGGTTCTAACATTTGTGTTACTCTACCACAGTCCTGACTTGCCACTGCAGTGTTAAGCACCCCGATAATGAGCTTCTCAGTGTGTCAAAGAAAAAGAGCAGAGAGTGTCTGGTAAAGGTTTGGGTAAGCATATGTTTTATCACCTGGGTCTGAACTGTGTGAAGGAGAGTGGCTGTGCTGGAAACGAACTTGGCACTGGAGCACCTTGTCAGTTAGATGTAGTGCGGTGAGTACTAACACAGATGTCGAGGGCTCATTTACAAAAGCTGGAGTGCTGTGCTGAGCCAGTGGCCCTAAGGGAGGAGACTGCGCTTTTCTCACAAATATTGGTTCTGCCGCCCCGGCTCAGCTTGGCTCAGCCCAGCTCCCACAGAGGAGGAACCGGGTAAGGAAAGAGGGAGGCAAAAAGAAGAGGATGACAGTTTTCCCAGTCGTTGCCCAGGGAGTCAGGGTTTTTCGCTGACTGGTGTTGTGAGCGCGGCCAGCTCTTCTGTCAGCACTTTCCTCTCCTTCATCTTCACATGCACAGCCTGCATGAGCTGGCTGGCTGTGGGGATCTGCAGGTGAACAAAAGACAGAAATGAGACACGGAGAGGTGATTTCCGATAGAGTCCAGAAAAATGAGGAAAACACAAATGCACCACTGTTAAAAAAAAAAAAAAAAAAGTAAATAAAAGATTTGGGATATTTGGAAGTTTTTCAGGAGGTCTGTTTGCCATTTTGTGAAACAAGAGAGCCCCAGATGGAGCCTTTGGACCTGTGAAATGCCCGAGGAACCGTTCCTGCTGAATATTTTGACAAAAGAATTCCCTCTGCAAGCAACAGAGCTGCAGCTTTCGAGTCAATCCTGCTGCTAATTACATCTAAACCTACATTTTTGAACAATGATAACATGTATCCGTTGAATTGTGGAATTTTTTTTCACACATATCAAATTCGCATTTATATATTCCACCAGTAGCATCTATTTTGAAAGTAAACGCGCTTCCAGGATGTGCCTCTTTGACGGATTAAACTGGAAAATGATCAGAAAGGGGAGAAATTGAATATATTTTTTACAAAATATATAAAAAAAACATTATTTTTGAATGTCAGTACTGCCTTAAGACATCCATGAAAACCAAAGTAACCATTCTTTAGCTGCTAAATATAGAATCTATTGATTAATGCTTCTTTGAAACCTCGACACTAAACTGCCTGAAAGCTCATGAATATGGCTTTTAGCTTTATAAAAAAAAGAGCATATCTGGAGCATAAAATGGTTTGTGCAAGGAAAGGTCTCACTGCTGCAAAGACAGGAGTGTGACAACATGTGTCCAATAAATCATGCAATATTTAAAAGGTTAAATATGGAGATTGTGTGTGTGTGCTTAGTTGTTATGGAAACATAGGAAGATGCTAAGTGTGTAGCTGTTTTTTTTTTTTTTTAAATTAACATTCCAGGAGTAAAGTGCAGTTCATCAATCTTACTAAAATAACAAACGTTCACACCTTCATTAAAAAAGGCAAAAAAAAAACAAATCTATTGTTATTTTTTGGGGACAGCTATACTGGTGGTAAATGTTCAGGTTGTGGTGTTTGACTGACAAGGATCATTTTAAATGGCATTTTTCCTAAAAGGTCATATAACTATTGGAATAACATTTGTGTTTTAATAAAACAAAAAGTCCAACACCAGGATTTCATAAAATCATTTGTGGTCTGCCTGGAAAGCCATAACCTCGTGGAGTAACACTACTCGCACACACACATGTAGTTTTCCTACTCCATGACACCTTTTCCTCATTATTAAAGGGAATTCTGGGACGTGTGCGCTGTGAAGTTGTGTGTTTGTCCGTGTGTGTATGCACTAGCATAAATGTGTGAACTTCGGCAGCACCGGATGCATCAAAAACACAGAGCTGCTCCTCGGAGAACGCTACTCTCAAGTAACTGCTGAGACATCTTCCTCTGGCTCTGTCCTCCGGGGAGGATTCACCCAATCTTACACACACACATACACACATAAGAGTGTGCGCACACACACATGTCTTAATCAGCTAATTGCATTTAGAGCCACTAACTATGCAAACAAATGCACTAAAATAGAGACACAGCCACAACGCGGGGGCTCTGTGGGACGGCAAAGACAGACTCTGGATCATTAAGAGTCCCGATACGGAAATGTGAGTAAACAACACCAACAGGTAAATATGAGCTACATAAACTCAGAGTTCAATTGAAGTTAATAACTGATATCAAAATGATAAAAAAAATTCCTAATTTTACCCAATTTTTAATAATTTTATAAAGAATAGTCTCAGCTTTAGACACAAACTGGGGATATGAACCTTCACAACTACAATTTAAACTTTTTAAACATGTATTTTAAGTTTTTTATAAGACTGTCAACAAAAATACTGCATGAGGAATGAACAATCTTGCAGATCCCAAAGTTGTCAAATCAAAAGGAAAAAAATAGGCATTTTTTTATATTTCACACTTTCTAATGATTTTCTACCTCTGTGAGCAGATTTCTGGTCAAATGTATTCATCCACATGCTCACAAAAGGGACAAGCATGACCATCATCTCTTTTATCTAACCAGCACATTGGCTGAGGACTGATACCCTGCAGGATGGTTGGAGGTTAGCTCTGATGCAGCTGCTCTGCTGGATCCCCTGGGCTGCTTAAGGCTGTTTTAAGAACTGGCACTAATGTTATGCTACAGCTGATTTAGCTTGGGCCTCTGTCCCCTCTGGCAGAACTATCACCAGAACTAGCACTAAGCAGTCACTGTTTTGCAAGTGACCCTGTCCCCCTTGGCAAAACTACAACCGCTACAGTAGCATCATCCCATGCTAACTCCACATCCATTACTATTCAACAGGCCCTGCAGAGCAGAGCTTTTCTCTAGGTATGATTTTATGAGCGTCTTTCAGGAGCCAACTGTCGTGTAAAGGCACAGACAAGCATGTGCGAGCGAACGTGTGTGAAGATAAGATCGCGGACTGTGAGCGAAAAAAGTGTTTTTTAGGAGCCAATTAAATGACACTGCCATTCCACAGCCCTGGGGCGCACCTAAAGGCAAGGAGCAGCTCAAAGTTTCAGCCCTCCAGTGACTGTTGTGTGATAGTGGCATTACACACGAGAGTCTTCGCTTTTACATAAAAGATCGATCATTGCAGCTCTTTTGTCTCTGAAACAGCTCGGCACCGTCATTTCAAAAGGTCCAATTTGTAAGTCCCAGTGTCGAGCAGCTGGATATCATGAATGAAAAAAAGAGGGGAAATCAAAAAGCCTAAAAGGTATAAGATGAAACATCTGCATGCTGTCATCAGATAAAGTCTTTTTATGGCTACACTGCAAACTATTTCATACTTCCAAAGGTTTAAAACATTGTTTGTAGACAATTCAAGATATTTTACCAGGTTTAGCAATAAAGGCAATAAACTGGAAATTTATTGCAATATCAAGCAGTGCAATACGCATATCGCAAAAGATGGGGAAAATTGCAATAAATGATTACCTTAAATGTGCTAACAACAATCTTATGGCAGCTTGAGGCATTTAACGAATCAAATAAATAAGCATTTGACCAATCGGATGGAGCCATTGGATGTAGATTTCTGTCTCCTATGTAGACGAGGATCATTGGAGTATAATTTATGTTATATGTTAACGATTATTTAAATTAAACTGTTGCAGTGAAATTGAATTTTTGTTGTTGTTGTTTTGCTATTTGTTCATGTATCGCAAGTTATATCATCATCACAATATTGATCACTAATATTGCAAATTTTCCTCATATGGTGCAGCCCTATTTAGCACCTTTCCAAGCTTTTCTCAAAGCAGTTTGACCACTTTTTGTCCCATTAAGAGCTAGGATCTAGAAATAAGAAAATTAATCTAAGTCATTTTTTGTCATACACTTGACTACAGAACAACTTGATCAAAATACTGTAATTTTTGGTTCAATTATAAGGATGATATTTTTAAGTTCAATAAATATTGATACGTTTGACTGGAATTCTTTTTTCTGGAAGTCTTTTGCAAACAAAAAAGCAGATTTATGCTCTAATAATAAGTGCTAGTTTTTGATTTTAAGATGATCTATTAAGATGGCCCAACTTGTACTAAGATGATATTCTCATTTTGTTTCAAAATGAGTCATTTCCACTTATTACACCAGGTCTATGTCACTGCAAGCAAAATGAACTACAATTAGTTACTCACAAACCATTTGCCTAGAACTGGCAAAAAAAAATCCTGAATAGGTTGTTTAACATCTAATGTGAAGTAATCCTATATAACAGTTAGCTTTTTAAGCTTGTTTTTTCCTTTTTGAACATTTGTGAGTATTTTGATATCTAGAAATAAGATATCAAAATCTATCAAAATCATTTCACTTGTTGAGTTAAATTGTACTTGCTGACTGGATAGTAATGTTTTAAAACTTTCTAGTGATTTTCCTGTTTTTAGGCTACCTCTTTTTGTATACTCTGAATAAACAATAGATTTGGACATGATTGGGCATGTTACCAAAAATTTATGTTTTTATCATTTTTACAGTAATAATAAATAACCACTGATGCACACGGAAACTATTCTTGCATTAAATCTTTGTCCCTCGCAGGTGAGTTCTCACCAATGTAGGCCACTTGTCAAGGTAAAGAAAAAAGTAGGTATGGTAGCTTTCCCCTCATAGGGGAGAAAATAAATTTCTTTGATCTTTGATCTTCTCACTTTTGTTTGAAAATCAAATTTATTAAACTGGGGAATAACAACAACAACATTATAAGTAGATTAAAAAAAGCACAAAGGTACCAAACTAAGAAGCCTTGCATTTGATTACCTCCAATAATGAATGTGTCACATAAGCAAACAGGGCTCAGGTAAGAAAAATCACCAACAAGCCTATTCTCCTGCTCTCCTTCATAATTACCACTCCTCGCAGCAAAGAGGATCCCTCTCTTTTTCTCCCTTTTAGGCCGCCAGGGACTGATATGAAAGGGAATTGGACACTTGGGGCCACAAATACTGTAATTAAAAACCTCTCATTTTCTTGATACAGTGTTTGGAAACATCATTTCAATGTACAACATGAATTTGTTAGCGATCTGACCTAAATACACCCAAGATTAAACAGAGAAAGCACCAGTCTTTGTTGCAGGTTCCTACTCATTAGGTGAGAAAACTAGGTGATTTGGGCACGATTGGAGAATAAATATAGAAAAGAGGTAAGCGCGCAAAAGAGGTGCAACCTGCAGGTGAAATTCAGCGATCATCAAGAGGAAGTTTGACTCACTGGCTGAGATAAAGAAAGAACTTGATCTGAGAGGATGGCTGTGGTGCAAAAGTAGAGTGTTCGACCTCTGATTGGAAGATCCCAATTTCGGTTCCTTCCTTGTCTGCCCATGTGCCGAAGGGTCCTTGGGCAAGACACTGAACCCTACATTGGCACCAGTGTTAGGCAGTGGAGCCGCCATCAGTGTGTGAATGTGTGTAAATGGGAAGGTGAAGCTACGTTCACACCGCCTTCGGCAACACACGTTCAAGAGAAAGCAAAGAATAGACAATGCAATCACGTGTTTTGGGCTTCTGCATACAAAACTCTCACATATAAGTTTCTACAATCTTCAAGTCAAAGTTTTAGAGTTAGAGGGCCTATATCATGAAAAATCTATCTATAGAGCTTTTAAGTGTTTTATAAGGGCGTATACAAATGGCGTATACTTTTATAGTGCTTTTCTACCTACAAGGACAAAGCGCTTTACAGTCACAGACCCATTCACCCAGTCACACACACATTCACACACTGGTGGCCGCTCCGCTGCGAAAACACTGGCGCCTGCCTGCCACCAGAAGCAAAGTGGGGTTCAGTGTCTTGCCCAAGGACACTTTGACTCATGAGCGTGCAAGGCAGGAGTCGAACCTGCAATATTACGATCATGGGTTGATCCGCCCTACCGCTGCACCACAGCCGCCCCTGTTAATTTCTCACAAAAAACAACCCAATTAGGTTGACGTCATGAAATGGGCGGCCCCTACACAGAGCAGAAAGGCGATGCCTCAGAGATCGATTCGTCTTACTTCCGGGTAGGAAAATGAGCTGTGAAATAAACTAACACTTCATAAAAATGTGTTCATTTGTGTACCAAATTATACATTATAGTATATATGGATATAGTTTACATGCTACAGAAAAGCACAATATAGGTCCCTTAAAGTCCCATTAGCTGTCACGCACTTTGATGAGTTTTCCACATTTGACCCATCCCCTAGGGGGGCGCTGAGCTGCAAACACAGTCACGCTCAGAAACCATTTGGTGGTTTAACCCCTCCTCAATCCAACCCCATAATGCAGAGTGCCAAGCAGGGAGGCACCGGCTCCCGTTTTAAGAATCTTTGGCATGAACCGGCCTGGATTTGAACTCATGCGTCGGGGAGACACTCTTCCACTAGGTCACTGGGTTGGTTTTCAGGCTTTACGTCCATTTTGGCCTCTTCCAACCCTCTTCCAATGGTCGATGGCGGACATGCACTAGCGAATACTAGCAAAAAAAAGAAGAGAAAAGGCATCCCTGCTAAATGTGC
Source organism: Oryzias curvinotus (assembly GCA_023969325.1). Classification (NCBI taxonomy): domain Eukaryota; kingdom Metazoa; phylum Chordata; class Actinopteri; order Beloniformes; family Adrianichthyidae; genus Oryzias; species Oryzias curvinotus. Next base: position 37,018,700 of record CM043706.1, read on the forward strand.
ATTCAGGAATCTGTGTTTGCTGCGTTCCTAAGCACGTGTCACATGCTCTGTGTGAACATAGCTTTGCTGTAAAGTCCTTTGGACCTTCAAGGAAGGTAGAAAAAATTATATAACTAACTTGTTAAGTGGTTTTAACACATCTAGACAATTTTTTTCCTCCGAACATTAATATTAGTTTCTATGCTGCCTTTACTGTGCTCCAGTAAACTAGATGCAATCCGCCAGCTCTTTTCCCAATCCCCATTGCCGTTTCAGAGACACATTTACAGAATCAAGGCTGTGCTAAAGTCCCCTCTTCACACGTACAAATGCACTCACAGAGACAAAAAAAAAAGAGTGGATGATTTAATTTGCTCAATCATTAAATGAGGCTTAATTAGTCACTTTCCTTCAGAGAGAAGAGTGCGAGTCAGAGCCATTTCTTGTCATTACATTGCCATAATAGGCCACACAACACGCCGTCTGTCACCCTCACAGGACACAATAACAGAAAAGTTTGTCTGCACATTACAGCTGTCGGGAAATAAAACATCCGATGTGTTGAGAGCTGTTAGTTTAAGCACCAATGGAATAAGTGGAGCAACAAACTCACCATGTGATATTGCAATAACTGTTACTACCCCTAATGAGGCTAAGCAAGGCCTCTCTGAAATGATATCAGTCTTGGAGACCACCCATACAAGCCTAGCATATTATATAAGGTTATATATGTTTGGTCCTGGTTGGTCTGGCCTGTCTCTTCATCTCTCTTAATATGAGTTTACCTGCTTGTTATGTCTGGGAAGTTGATAAGAAGTGATGCTTGTACATCTCCCCAGAGTGTGATTGTGAGGTAAATATTAGCAGGCCCTCAGCGCCACCCCAACACCAGTAAACCAAAGCGCTGTCCTCTCATAAAGAAATCAACACAGTCAATGACTTTTTAAATCTTATTATACTGTCATGAGCTTTGAGATAGGTATACAAAATGAGTGTGAAAAATTATCTGGAGGAAGTGTGTGTGTGTGTGTGTGTGTGTTTGCAGACCTGAACACACACTCGTCCTTTCATTATTGGCCGGCAGCAGAAGCCAGTCATTTCCCTGTCTTCATAAAGACTCGGCCCATTAAATTCTACCTCCAGTCAATAATTAGGACTCCACAAATAAACCAAAGGCAATTAAATCAATGCTTCCCCGGGCTGGTGTTTGGAGCTCGTGGCCCACACGGACACTCCATCTTCACTGCTGGCCTTATTCATGGTATGCAGCAGTGGAGCCACGCCGTGCACTCCCTTGCCTACTCATGATTATTAGGTATCACTGTCCCTTGATCCTGGCTATGGAGCGCTCCTCATGGTGGCTCTCCCTTGTGAAGCATCCAGTTTGATTTCATTAACTCTCCAGTAGAGTTTAGGGAAGAGAAAATGAACACAATGTTTCATTTTGTTTTGAGCGGATATATGGGGTTGTGTGTGGGGGGATCTATGGCTTCTTTGACATACAGAGAGGAGGTGGTAAAGCAGCTCACATGCAGATACATAACTTTAGATCTCCGTCGCCCAATTTGCTGGCATTTCACACGGCTCTCCTTCTTGTTATGTTGACATGTGGCAGCGCATGACAGTGATTGCGAAAAATAACCCACACAGTGAGTTGAAGACACACATACCTCTTTTGGAGACTTATGACATTGTCAAGTAGACACAAACCTACACGCGCACACACACACACACACACACACACACACAGACAAAGTCGGCAAGTGATGGGTTTGGCCATTGACAGGGCCACTGAGATAATAAAGTGCTGTCCCACTGGCAGCTCCATTAGGCACTGACAGTGACAAGATGAGGCTGTTGTGAGAGCGCACGTGCTCGCGCACAAGTGTACACGGATCCGGACGTGGCACACACCAGCAGATGGACATAACCTCATCCTCTTTCAGTGACAGAACAGTCAGTTAAGGACATGGATCTCTCCCGTCTTTCTTTCCTCTGGATCTATTTCTGTCTCCCCGTCTTCATCTGAGGAAGAGTGTGTAGGTTCAGGTCTGCGCATCATCATTCCACCATTAGGAAAGTTGGTTATTAATGTCACAGGCAGGGTGACAAGCCAGGCTGTTAAACTTCACAGATGTTCTGGTTGGTGAGCTGTGCACTGGCTAGAAAAGAAGCTAGGAGTCCCTAAAGTCCAAGAGTTACCCAAATCACAGTCGATTTGTAGACTTCAGCAATGTGCGGCTAAATTCTCTTCAAGTCCCACTCCAATCATCTTTTGATCTATTGTAAAAGCGCTCCCAGTGGTCTTTTAATTATGATTATGCCATTTTTAAGCACAATCAACAGGCCTGTCTTTCTTGGACATAGTTTCTGCAGAGCTGGAGTAGCAAATTCGAAATTCGCCTCCAAGTTGTGGCACATAGTAAGCCCGCCCCCATTTCCACTCATCCCTTTGTTTACACTCTCCCCTGCTAGCTTACAGCCCATACCAGCTTATATATGTCTTCAATCATGAGAAAAATGCTATAATAAAATGTTAAAACACAGTTTTTATCAGAGTGGGTCTTTAATGCACCTATAATGATCAACTTTAACAATGCGCCTACCTAAAAAAAAATAAAAACCAGTTAATATTCCATTTTGGTTTAGAAATGTTCAACTGTACATAGGCAGAGAGCTTGGTGTCCATTGGATACAAAAGAACAATTTAAAAACAGAAAGCAAAAAGAAACTGGAAGACAGAGAGAAGTACATGTATATAAATAAATAAACAAAAAACAGAACAAGATGGACTTGAAAGGGGTTAGAAAAAGTCTGATTCAGTGAAGGGGGATGACTGTGGTGGTCCCAGCGGTCCCCACAGGGACCTGGGGGCAAGTCTCAGCCTTGTCATACTCGGCTCTTCTCCTCCTCCACTGCGTACAGCAGCTACAGCGCCCCCCCCCTTCCTTCACCACCCCTGTTCTGCCCACGGAAAACGTCGATAGCAGGCTGCCGGTGCCGAGGTCTCTGGTGGACACTAGCTCATTCTCCCGGCATCGACAGGCCCGCCAAATCAATATTTAGTTCCCCACTAACAAGCTGCCTCGGGGTCTGAGCCAGAGAGGGAGGGAGGGAAAGAGAGGAATGCGGGACAGTGGAGGACGAAAGACAGAGCAGGGACTGAGAGCTGTCCAGCTAGAAGGGAAAAACATGGATTCAGAGAAGTCCTGTGTGTGTGTGTGTGTTTGTGTGTGTGCGCGCGCACTAGTGTGGGAGGGGGAGAGGAAGGTGGAAAGGTCAGGAGAAGATCTGGGGAACAAGAGAACTGTGTCTGGTGTGTGTCGTGGTGCGGAGGCGACGCATGAGTGCCTGCAGCAGCTCCTGACATGAACAGAGACGAGACACACATTCGACACTCTCAATCACTCTCATACTCTCGAACACGTATCACAGCTAGCAGAGGTTGACAGTGCTCAAGTGAAGCTCCAGCAGAGCACTCAGAGATGAGTGGCTGAGTGCACACAAAAGGCTCCAACAGAGATGATGTACTCGCCTTTTTTTGTTTCATCTTTTACATCATTGTTCTTGAGCCTAGAGCACAACTACTGGGGCGGGATGGCAGTTCTGCGTGATCTATTGTTACTGGGTAAATCTTGATGCCCTAATTACATTTAGACTAATAAAGTGGTACATTTGTCAAACTAGTTTACAGAAAAGTCAAGACCTTGAGATAAAACACAACATTTTAGTCGCTTTGAGTAACTAATTATTAAGAATAAATAATTACCTACATTATTATAAAAGCCAAAAAATGTAACATCTAATAAACTGCATAATTTATCATCTTATAAACATTTTTACTTTTAAAAGCAAAAATAACATTAAAAAAACATTTGCACACTCAGAAAAAAAATGTTGAAAAAGATGCTTTTCTGTGATGACATTGTAGGTCCACAAGAGTTGCATCATGCTCCATGTCATAGAAAATTCCGTTTTCTTCTTTGCCCTTTTTTTTTAAACTTTATACTAAGGAGTTGAAAAGTGTCATTCTTTATATAAAGTTCAAGTAACTTAAAACTGTACCAGTGAATGTAAATGTGTGTGTTTGGAATGCCTTTTGAGGGTATAAAAAGTGGAAATCAAATTTATTTTTCACTTCTAGAACTACGTGTCGACTTTGATCACGCAGAGAAAAGTAACGTCAGTTATTAGTGGCAACTGAGAAAACGTCTTGAGTGATATTTAGCTGGACACACTGTCCAGCTAAAAAAGTTGAATGAATGTTAGGGAACCTGACCTTCTGCTGGAGGATGAGGTTTAGGTGATCAAGCCACTCCTGGTCTCTGGAACTCTGACCGTACCCCTCTGTAGTCTGTAAATAAAGACAGCAAACACACAACATTTAAAAAAAAAAAAAAAAAAGGGTACGATAAATGGTAGATACTAAAAAAGGAGAACTGTACTTGTGTCTGAAAAGATTTATTCTTTTAGGATTAGTAGTATTTACTTTGTAGACATATTACATAAAAAAAGTCAAAACCTTGGGTATCACAGTGTGATCCTTCCAGAGAGATAGTGCCACAGCAGCTTACCTCGGCCTGACCCTGCTTAAGGCTGAAAGGTAGCATCACATTAGGTGAGACCTTGAAGAAGCTCCCTAGAGGCACAGTGGCAGTGTATGCCAGTGCACCTTTGCATAGTGCTCTATAATAAAGACCTTAAAGAGAAGCAGCCTTGTTAGCGCTAATGAACAGGTGGGACTGCTGGCTCATGTGCACCTCAGCACTTATGCATTACCTCTTCACTGCAAGTCCTAGTGTTTGCTCACAAAATGATGTGACAGGGCTTCCACTGCTGTAAATTGGCACATGTGGAGGTGTGTGTGTGTGTGTGTGTGTGTGTAAACTTAGATGTAGCACCTGCAAATAAAGTTGTGAGGTTGTAGGCATCTGTGCAACAGAAATCTGCAAATTGGTTTAGACTGACATAACACAGCATTCTCCTTCTTTCAGACTCTGGTGCCTTGAATATTGACTAAAACTAGGTCTAAAAAAGGATGTGGTGGTGTGTTAGTAAAGACTGAGGGAAAATGCCATCTTTTGGGCAGTCTCACACAAACCATATGTGTTCAGTCTTTCTCTATTTGTACCGTCATGAACAAAATCCCTTAACATGCCAATTGTCACCAGCAGGGTTTACAATTTAACTTTTGACTTTCTTGCAGTTCATCTGAGACAAACACAATCTGAGTTCAGAGTGACAGGCTGAAAAACTTGCCTTTAATCAGAACTCTTGGATTTCCTAGAGCAAATCTGAGATTTCCAGATTAGCAAACCATGTCTTTCAGCTGTCACACCTACATTCTAGTTACAAAAGACAGTTAGGGTGTTAGTCTTTCCTCAAAAGACACCTGAATGATGCTTGACAGCAGAAATAATTTACCTGTATTTAAAAGTCTTGAGTCAGTACCACTTACTTTTAATTGTGCTTCTGATGAGCCAGACTTTACTATAATTTAACAAATATAATTGATAATATTAAAGTCTTTGTTAAAAGTTAGAAATTATTGATATAATTAACATTACCATTTTTCGTTTTTTATCAATTTTCTTCCTATTTTTTTTAGACCAAAGGATTGGTCTATAAAGAGTATGAAAAGAAACAGCAAATAGGTGAACTTCAAATTGCTCTTGTCCGTATAACTACCCCATCATACTGGGAACGTCTTCTTAGTCTAATGCAGTGTTGGATAATGACTCAAATTGGGAAATGTTTAACCCATCAACTGCATCTATAAATGCATCCAAAAAATTCTGGGTGCAAACGTAAACTTTTAGGACATGGTTAAATCGTTAATCAAAGAGTCAGGATGCATGGTGGTGCAGTGGTTAGCATTCTCGCCCAACAGTGAGAAGTCCCTGGTTCGAATCCTGGCTGGGTTCTTTCTGTGTGGAGCTTGCATTATCTCCTCGTGGGTTTTCTCCAAGCTTTCCAGCTTCCTCCCCCAGTCCAAAAACAGGTGTGTCTACATTATCCCTAGATGGAAGTAATAATAATAATGGATTGGATTTATCTGCGCTTTTCCGGACGCTCAAAGCGCTTACATTATGTCCATTATTCATTCCTCATTCATACTTGGTGATGGTAAGCTACTGTTGTAGCCACAGCTGCCCTGAGGCAGACTGACAGAGGCGTGGCTGCCAGTTTGCGCCTATGGCCCCTCTGACCTTAACCGGACATTCATACGCATTCACACATCAGTGGGGCCGCACTGGTGTCTTGCCCAGGGACACAGCGACAGTTGACTGGCGGGAGCGGGAATCGAACCGCCAACCCTTCGATCATTGGACGACCTGCTCAACTGCCTGAGCCACTGCCGCCCTATGTGAATGTGTGAATGTTTAATTGTAGCCCTATAACATACTGATGACCTGCCCAGGGTGTACCCTGCCCTTGCCAAATAGCAGTTAGGACAGGCTCCAGCAACCCCAGGATCCTGAAAAGGATTTAGTGGCTTTAGAAAATAAATTAATGTATCAAAAAGTCACCCAAAGTCTGAAACCACACAATCCTATCATTGTACAGCATATATATATATATATATATTGTTTAAAGGGTATTGACCAAAAACTGGGTTTACAATGGCGAAGAAGGAAATTAAGATGCGGATCTAAAAAAAAAAAAAAAAGAAAAAAAAAGGTAAAAGAAAAAAAAAATTGAAGAGACATGTACAAACACCAAATTTGAAATCTCAACTTCTGAACCATTTAGTCATGTATTACATTTAAAGAAATCCCTGACTTCATAAAAGTACTTGAATGCAGACAGTGTAAGAATCTTTCACAAAATTTGATTTTACTGCATTTTAGCAATTTCTAATATAACCAGACAACATGTATGGTGCATCTAAATCATTTGTGTAACAGTTTTCCCTAAAAAGAGCACTTAATGGGCCTAGTTTGATGTGTGAAGACATTTGTATAAAAACAGTGAAACATTTAGTATTTGGATGTAGATAAAGTTTTCTTTGTTTAAGTCCAGTTAAAGAGCTGGTTAATACAAATGTGTTTGGATAATTAGAGTAATCTTTGAGGGAAGCTTAACCCTGAACACAATCTGGTCTCTACCTGGGAGAATTTCTGCAGCAAAAAGTTTAAATTGATGATTTTTTTTTTTCTGACTAAGGTCATCACAGTAAATGCAAATTTGGCTCTCAGTGACCTTCCTGGTTAAATAAAGATTGGATGAAGAAAAAGATAAAACAAATGTAAGTCATAAAATCAAGCAATGGTGTTTATATGATCTAATTGGCTTCAACAAGTATGACTACAACTTGCTGACAGATAAAAGCCAATTTCTAGGATTTCTGATCTGAAAGGAAGGAACTGTACAACACAACTAGAGTCAAAGTAACCCAGTTAGACCTGATGCAACATGTGGGTATTGAAAGTTTCAACCCTTGGAGGAAGCCTCAGGTCTAAAGGGTTAAACCTTGTATGAGGTTTAAATATATAGCAGGCGCTGACAGGTTTCTGATTGAGTCCAAATTACAGACTCCTTTACGGCAGCGTAACTTCCCAAGCCATTAGCAACACACCTCGGCAGACATTTAAACCCCAACTTTGGATGCAATCAAACTTCACTCATCAATAAAAATTTGTACAAAAGACGAGATTTTTTGGGGAAGTTGGAATTGGTGGAGAAAACAAAAACAGACATCTACTTTCTCCTTATTTTGTATCTATCACACCAACAGGAATCAAAGTACCTCTACCCTGTGGCCAGAGCAAAGCACATTTTCGTCAGTGATTTTATCTGAACTGAAAAAAGTAGATCAAAGGTATTATGTTTAAATATATTTACACAGAAACAATTTCATAATAAAAGCTTTTAATAAATTCTTCTAAGTAGCAATAAGCATGATTTACTGATCAGAAAAACTGGTATGGAATGCTAAACGACTGCCTCTTCGCCTTACCTGCTCGGGTTCCATTATGTCTGCCAGATCATTCTCTGACATGTTGAGAATGGAGGCAGCAACCGACTTGGCTTTGATCATAGACTTGGCTGATAAGTTGTTCCTTGCTGCCATGGAGCTAGCCTGCTTCAGTCTCCTCCTGTTCATCAGCTGCTGCTTGACCTCTTGAACATCTAAAAGTATTTCGCTGGCCAAGGTCTGAGGGGGAGGGGAGAAAAAGAAATGAAATTTAAAAAAAAAAAGAAGAAAAAGGAAAAAGAGGGGATGATGAAACTGATGTAGAAAAACAAGAGGGATAGCGATGTCTAGCAGATGAAAAAATGAAATTGATCAAGCATGCGCCAGAGAGGCCTAGTACATTATGGAGGAATATTGAGTTTGACAAAGTCAGATTCTCTTGGTTTCGCCTCGCACTCTCCTGCAGGAACGTGGACCTGAGGGTTTGTTGCCCTGTCGATTGGAAGCTGAGGGAACACGGCTTTGATATTAAACACACCCCAAGTTTTGCAAAAATTCTCCACAGACAGAAAATGATGCATCAGAGAGAGGGCGAGAGCTACTAACACATAAAATACAGCCATTCATTTATTTATTTGCTTTCTGAATGTCTCACGGTACAACAGGGCAGCATAACGCAGTTAATAATTAAGCTATGAGGGCCGTTTCAAATGGTGCCCAAGTGTATGGCAGGAAAGAAGAGGAAGGCCAAGGATGGCACGGTTATTCGGCACTAAATGAGAGTTTGCTCTAAATACAGAGAGACAATTAAATGTTAAAACTGCCACTGTACACAGGAAAGTCAATAAAGTAAACTCCCCTTTGCTTCATTTTGAGCTTATTGATCGAGGCAATAATCTTCTATATCCATTCCCTTGTAAACCTACTGAAAAGCTGACCTTGGTTTGATGGTCAGATGAGAAAAGACTCGCCGTGGAAGAAAACTCAGGTAACACAAAAACAAAACACAAAGCAATGCGCAACATGTCGTACACGGGAAAAAAAAAAAATCAAATGTGTTATTACACATGCACACTGAAAAATGCTTTAAGAGACGTCATCACAAACAAAACCAGACAAACATCTTTGATTTTATTTTTGCTTCATACAAGTTTCTCAGGTGAAATTTGTTCTAAAAAGTCCATGCAGACTCTGGTTTTCATAGTGTTTTCAATAAATACTTTATTTTATAATTGTTTGGTCTTATCCTAAACCTTTTATTTACCTCTTGTTAAGTCCTAAATCTTTAAGACTCTGTGGCCCAAGTCGCCATTACTTGCAACATATTTTCATTATTAAAATTATTTTTTTAGGTAAAACAGAAGGTGTGTTAATTTTCTTTTTTAAGTTGACATATTTAGCACAAAGCATAAATCTTAAGCTGGTGATCTCAAAGCAAAGTTTAGCCCTAAAGGACTCAGATCTCATTAATTAAATGTTATTTTCTAGTTTATTTACAGTTTAATAGATGTTCAATGGCATCAGGTAAGAGTTACATCAAACTGCAGAAAACACAACTAGGGAAGAGATACAGGAAAATATTCCCTCATTAAATAATCCTTGAAATGATGATGGGGAAAGATGATGGCAAGCTAAAACATATTCTTTTAAAACTTATGACTTACCTTTTCACACAAGGAACCTCTCAGAATAAATATGAAAGTGCAGAAGGAGAATATAAAATATGCACTAAAACATGGGTCTAACTGATGAAAACATTGTTAAATCACTTTTAAGGTTCTTTAAGTCTTAGTTGTGCAAAAAAACGAAAGTAATTTGGCAGGTTTTTTTGTTTTTTATTTCTCAGTGGTGATGACTAGTTAAACGTGCAGAAAACAGATCCCGTTGTGTGAAAGTGTGTATTATGTGAAATAGTCACAGCACACGGTGCCACTGTTTAGCAGTTCAAGAGCACAGCTTACAGCCTAAGGCGAGCACAGGGGCCAAAAGAGTTTCTGGCACACAATAAAAAATTCTCCAAACATAAATACACACACAGTGCATACAGGCACAGAGAACAAAAGAAAAAAGGAAGAAGAAAAAAAAAACCTTATAAAAGACACATCTACACGCATGCACTAACACACATGCAGCCCTCCGGTCCTGATCAATACATGACAAGAGTAAATCTCCTCCGGACGTCAGCCAGTCCAATCAAAGGGCTTGGTGTTCTTATAGGGGATCACAAGAGCCAGAGGGAGACAAACAATGATGTGAATCCTCAACAACAGCAAAATGGCCACAACAGCTTAGGGTTATGGGAATGGAGGAGAAGACTAATAGAAGCATGACTATTTATTTAAGTGTTTTTTGTGAATAAGCCTTGATGTGTCATGCAGCTTTCATTTCAGGACATGAGGCTTTAATCACTATCTGACCCCAGATGCAGGTAAACACAGCATCACTTGGATAGATGAAGGTCGTGGGATAAAAATCACATCGAAATGAAATGAGGCAATTTTAGAAACTTTTCCAAATTGAAGCACTAAATGGTTAGCAAAATAAAGAGTTTATTATTTGTTTTTGTTTAGTTTTATGTGTGTGCACAGCAGCTCTGCCATGGTTATCTATCCGACAGGCCCTTTTCTACTCTGGTAGACACATGTCAGCCAAGCAGAGGAGACGAAAAGCCTTTATCAAGCTTTGTCAGACTCACAAATGCTCACGAAAACTAGACATTGAATTAAGCCTAGGAAACAATAATTGCAGTTTTCTTTAACCCAAAACACAATAGGGTTCTTACAGAGGTTCTAAATGAAAAAGGAGCTTACATAAATACATATACTACGCCAATGTGACTCATAACTGTGTTCAACTGTCATTAATGGGAATTAATTTTAGGTGGCTTTTGTTAACATTTTTTTAGGGATTTTTAATTTTCTGCTTTATTTACTTGAATTGATCATAAGAAGAATTAGGTCCAAATCTAGAAGCAGGTCAATGATCAATAATGTTCTTTCAACTCAAAAGTCAAGTTAAGCAACATTGTATGTTCCATATTCATGGCGTCCCTTAAGGTGACCGTACAAGCCTCAAGGTAACAGCAGAAACATCTGAGCTCCTTTTCAGATGCAGCAGCTCCTTTTCACTCTAAGGATTTTGAAGATGGGCAGGTGAGAACGGGAGATGATGATGCAGCTGTTTTAACATCTCCAACCAAAGATGAGTTGAGAAGGAGAATCAGGCTAAGGAGGTGAGACAAAGCTGTTGAGCCAGGGAGGTTCTGAGGTATGTGAGGCTACAGACAGTGAGGATGCTGAGCCTCTTCAGCTCAACCCACCAAAATTCCTCTGTCCCAGCATCTCTTTGGGTTTTTATCGGAAGATTTTAATTTTCAGTTTGAAGCTTTCACTCTTACCTTGACATGCTTTATGATGTTTTGCTAAAGATTACTTTCAAACCTCCCCCTTGATACCTTGATTTTTCTTCGTCTGCTTTCTTAAGGCCTTTCTGCTCTAATCACACCAATACGTTATGGATTTGTAAATAAATACAAGAAACATTTTATGAGAGGATTTTCCAAGCAGAGGACATGCAGAGGATCTGCAGAATGTGCAACTCTAATATTTGCATGAAACAATTTCAACTGGTTTCAGATACCTCAGTAGCTAATGTGGCTAAAAGCATTCAGTTCTTATCACTGACAGTAGCACACATTTTCTTTTTACCAAATAAACATAAACTTTTATGGTTCACTGTAGTCAAGACATAGTAAACTGCAAAGTCCAAGCCAGTGCAAGCAATCATGGTTTAATGTGTCGCCCAATTCCAAAAAATAAAATAACAAAAGGGGAAAAAAGAAATAAATACAGTAAAACTAGCTGGTTTGAATTGTTAACTGAAAGGTTCCCGCTTTTGTCAGCAGCTAAATGAAAGCTTAACAAAGCAGGTCAGGGATAACGACCAATAGGTACACCAGCAGGTTGTGTAAAGGTAAAACACCTAATAAAAACTTTCCTTTGTGTTTTTAAAGATGACAGGTTTGATTTATATTATCTTACTGGTCAAAACTGTGTTTTTGACATATTCCAGTAGCATTCTTCTCATGTTAGAGGATATATAAAAGCAATAGCAAATTAAACTTAAAATTGCATTTCTGATTTTTTTTATTCAAACTGTATCGTGAGCAGAGGAAAAAATGCTGTTTGAAACAGCTATTTGTGATGTAGAAAATATGCAAAATAGGCAGGCCACCATTTCCTTGCTCCAGGCTCTCAGCACAGGGTAGGGGAAGGGGCGGGGTTGCTCCGTGTAAACGGTTCCGCCCAGAACTCATAACTAATGCCACTCTGAGGTAACTATGTCCTAAAAAATGACAAGTTTTTAAAATGTTGGCTAAAACGGAATAATCACAATTAAGATCACTGGGAACGCTTTTAAAATAGATCAAAGATGATTGGGGTGAGTGTTCAAGGAGTTTTTAAAGTTACATTTAGTCATTACATTTTATAAAAAAAAAATTCTTGATTATTTTGAAGCAAAACTAAGTATAAAGTGAGACCACAAAGTACTCTCACTACTTTTACAGCCAAGTCTGAAATAAAGCAGATTACACCAGTCAGCAGATGCTGTTGACAAGGTTCTACTATATTTACAAGACTTAATGGAAACAGCATACAAAGTGTGCACTTTTCCTTTACTGCAGTACCTTAATGAAACAATGAAGCTGCTCCAGATGGGAGGAGATCTGGCCAAGCTGTCTCTGAAGTTTGGCAATGGTGTTGGAGCTCTGCTGGGTCAAACCCTCCATTTGTTCATGGGCTGTCTTTTCCAAAGCGGCCAAAGCCGCCTCACTGGCTGCTACGTGAGATTGCAGGGCTTGAATGCGCTGCTCCTGTTAAGAATAAATACGCAGGTGGACTTAGTTGCCTGATTTCAACTCAGCTCAAAAGTCTAATTAATTAATTAATTGAAACTCCAACAAATTATTTAATTTATAAAATTTAGTATAACAGATATTCAAATAAGCAACTGTATTTTGAAACTTTAAAACAAAGCTTAATTATTTTAAAGTCATCAGCTTCCATGAAATTTTTTTAACTTTAAAAATGAGTAGAATTGAGTATAAAGAAACGTACTTAAAGTGATTTTTAATGACTACAACTTTACCACTGTCAGAAGTAAGAAAATGTTGAATACTAACTTTTGTGTATTTCAGTCAGACAAATCATGCAGTAAGAAAGATTCATTTTCCATATTTTTTTTAGTTTGGCATAAGGCTTTGTTCAGATACAATAAAACCAAGATCTCCATAGAAAACTTCGGGTATAAAACTACCCCTAACACAGCTCACAGGTGGAAGCCAGGGAGGAGGGTGGGGCGACAAACACTGAATTGAATGAAGAGGGCTTGAGCCGCACACCTGGATCTTAAGTATGACGTTGAACAGGTGAATGAATTGGGCTGAACCGCCCGCAGGGAGCAGTAATCAGGTTAAAGCTGGCTCAAGCTGCCTGCCTGAAATACTCCAAAGGTCGTTCATTTTGATAAGACTTTGCAAATACCGAACATTCCACAATACTACTTAAAAACTAAAGATATGCTGCTGTCGGATATGTTCTTTTTTTATTTTACCTTTTTCCCAAGATCCTCTTTCAGTTTTGCACAGGAATCTTCACATTGGCTTTTCTCTGCTGTTGCCACATTTAATCTTCTCTTTAGAGATTCAATGAAGGATTTCCTGTTGGTGGCTTCCTCTGATAAAGCTTTTACCTGTCAGTTAAGGAAAATAAATATGCATTTGAAATTAAAATCAGAGAAATATAAAAAAGAGAAAGTCAGCCTTAAAAAAACTAAAAACAGAAACTAAATCCTCTAACACATTGTTTGCTGTTAAATTTGTTACAAAGAAGTTAGTATACACCTGTTATATACATTTAACACAAGTTAAAAAGCTCAATTACTTTGTGTCAACTAAAATGTTAAAAGAATATGTAATATATTTTCTGTTACACAATAAACATCAGGCTTCATAACAAGGTAAAAAAGGTCTAAATGTTCTTAATATTCTGTTAAGTGTCATTTGCACCAGATAAAAGCACAGAAAAGCTAGTTTATTTGTAAAGTAGTTTTCATACACAGAGACAACTTGTACTGCTTTACAGAGCTTGAAAAGCTTTTACAACATATATAAAAACTAAATGTTCTTTTAAGTTCTGACTGGTTCTACTAGCTGATTGCTTCCTGGACACCAAGAAGGTCTGATAATTATGAACTAGTAAAAGTTCTTTAGAATCAATTTTATCAAGGGACTAAGGTAAAAATGACCTGCAGATTTTTAGTCTTTTCAGGAATATCAAAAGGAAAACAATTACAATAGGAGGTTAATGCACTGTTACTGTAGGAGCTGAAGCCCTGAGCTGGTTCCTCTTATAATAAATGCCAATCACAGTCCACATCTTCCCTCCAATGTCTGACAAAGCCTTAAAACAATCTCTGCTTACTAGCATTACGATGAGTCGAGTGTGAGTACCTTCTTCTCCAGCTCTTCTACTTGTCCCCGGTAACTTTTCTCCATCTCCTGCAGAAACTTCAGTCTCGTCTTCAAGTCTTCCACCAGCTGCCGCTTCATGTGAACATCTCGTTCCATGTGGTTCATCCTAAAAATCAGGGATCCAAATATAAAACAAAAGCAGCTCAGATTCTGAATGGGACATTCATGCTTCTGCACAGAAATAGCCTTTGTGAATGCAATTATCTGCATAGAAGATTCACACAAACACACACACACACAAAGCTGGCAGCCACACTGTCCCCATGCGGTACATCAGGCATGACAGCTCATTATGACAACTAAATAGACTGGCATGCTGCTTGGGTAAGTGGAGGGGTGTGAAATAGGGATGCATATATAATTCTAACTGGCATATATTAGCTCAAGTGCTCTGGCAGGGAATGCTGCTTTAAGTGCGGCTGGGGAGCCCTTTTTGATAAACAGTATGTCGAATCAGCAGTGACATTACTTTAGAGACTGTAATCAAGCATTTAAATGTTTATTATCTTCAACTCAGCCTTATGGCGGTCATAGAAAAACACATCAGTGGGGACACTTTGCTTGGAAGGGACTATTTAGATGAGGAATCTACTCAAGAAGAAAGGACTGCTGAAACAAGTCTTCTGAAGCTTTCACTTGTTAACAGCTGAAAACAACAGCGACGTGTCACTTTTCATTTAAGTAACCCGCTGTGCAAACATGTTTATTACTCTAAGTTCTACACAAAGGCCTTCTTTTAAGTAGCCCAAGAATGTTAACATGTTTTATTCTGTTTTCATAAAAGCACATATAAGGAATTTTCATCGTTGATACCTCAGGGAACTGGAACAAATAGAATAAGGATCATAAGAATGCAGCTAATTAAGCAGTTTTGCTGTTTTTCTTAAATATCAAAGATTTTGTGGTGCACACATTAGGTTGTGCATGCTTTATATAAACAGATGATGCAATGCTGCACCAAACGCTTTCGTATGTGTAAATGTCCCTGCCTCTCTAGGTGCTCGGCTGCCTGAGGGTGGACTGGTTAAATAAGTGCGAGCTTGTCCTATTGGAGTGACATTAAATTAAATGAGAGAGGAGTCTAGCCTGGGGACTTTGGAGTGGGGGGTGGGGGGGGGGGGGGTGGTAGCACGAGTTGGTTACCCAATGGATTTGGCCATTAATGAGAAAACCCATATTGAACCTTTCAGATGACTGTCTGGTGTTGACTTAAAGACGGAGAGCAGCAATAAGAACCCCTGCAGCTCCCTCTGCCCCAATGCTAATGGCAATTAGATCGACAACATTTATTTTAGATGTTCTGGTCTCGCACACCCCAAAAAGAATAGAGGATAAAAAAGAATGAAGGATAGATGAAACTTCTTCTGGAGCTAGTGATTCCTATTTATGAGTGTTAGTGGAAAGAAAGAGAACCTCAAACTATATCCCGATCACTCGACCGTTTGTTCCTTTTGTTCTAAGCTTGTTGGCAATATCGTTCATCAAACATGCGTGTATTGTAATGATAACAGTCAGTGGTGTGAAGTATGTGTGCGTTAGAAAGGGCGAGAGCTGACTTTTCTGTGTATGTTGTTAAGATCGAGGTACGGGTGGATGTTTCATGTGGCTGATAGACAACGGGGCTAAAGATGAAAGAAGCAGCTTCATAAATAAGGCAGGGCCATAGTGCCGGATATTGACTGAGGACATGCCGGTGTACTTTGAAATTCATTTCTTTTTTTCCCCCCTTCTCTTCTTTAAGGCGAAGCAGCCTTGCTCCCTGTGTGTGTGCTGAGATTTATATTTCAGAGATGTCTAGACATGTCTTTCATTCTGAGAAGGGATCCCTCCATGGAGGCAAATGGAGTGGTAGACCAGAAGATATGGCGAGCTACTTGTGTGTGCGTGCGAGTGTGTGTGTGTGTGTGTGTGTGCATGACTGAGTGTGTGACAAGAGCTAAAGCAGAGGCTGAGGCGGTCGCACAGCCAGAGCTAAGGGATGCTCAGTCTGTCGAGTTGTGATCCTCAATGCCTTGGTCACGCACAAACACATATCCACTGTGATAGTACACATGCCCAGGATGCATTATTGAGACTAGCAGGCAGAGGACAGAGCATACAAGACAAAGACGACGAGAGAGAGGAAAGCCAAGTTGTTGCTTTTTTATTTTATTTTATTTTTTTTACCTTTTTCTCAGTTCAGATAAAAAATGCAGTCAAGATCTCAACAGTTTCCCTCAGTGGATTATGTATTACTATGCATTAGTAAGACAGCAAGCGCTGCTTTGAGTGAACCGTGTAACTCATTGGGGCTTATGGCCCGCAGGCCAGAGTGCTGCTGTGTAGGTTTTGGTGTCATGGGCCAAAATGGTCCTTTTCTGCAGCACAGCAAGAATCAATATGCTGCTTTGATCAGCATTCCTCATCAGCAACCCACGTTCTCATCTCCAAAACTACATGACACAAAAGACACCCACATGCACACATGTGTACGCATAACTGCTCCTTTGGTTATACGCTCGTCCGCCAGGACGCACATACATCCACTAGTGAATCACAGGGAGGAGACGCATGTGGAAGTGGAGTGCAGCGCATGGAGTTCTGCCACATGGTGGAATCAAACACTGCAGATGAGAGCTGAGCTCGGCGTCTGTGAATGCTTGCATACACTTGCATACAGAGACGCTGGGAAACAAAGGCGGTAAAAAGGGGTGCAGAAAGATGAAACAAAATTTAAAAAATAGGTTCTGCAGAACACAAGTAAAAAAAAAAAAAATAGAAGTTGAAGTAATAAAGATAAAGGTGTGACACTAACTTGTCTTGCAGCTGGCAGAGCTTTTCTTCCTTCTCTTGGAGTTGGCCACGCAGGGCTTTGTTAGCGGCCATCTGCCGTGTGACCTCGGCACTCGCACTCTAGGGAGAGGGCACATGTTATGTGTGTTCATTAATGTGTGCATAGAAGGTGGTGAGGTTGTTTCATGATACAGGTAATGGGAGGTCAAGCACAGCATGCCACCTCATTATAGTTACAGAGGGAGGCTGGACAACCCAAAAGGAGGTGAAGTGATGATACATTTTCAATAGAAATGATTGGGAAAAAAGCCTATAAACACACAACAGTCCCAACTTTATTTTAATTTTAATACAGAAACTCACCTGTAAGCCAACAAAAAGGGCCAGTAATATATAGCGTTAATTCAATATATCAGAAATAACATCTTTTCCTCCAACTTTTTCTGGAATATTAAATACCTGGTTAATTGTAAATCATTGGACAATGACAGGATTCTTGGAGATTCAAGTACACAGACTTCCCTTCAAATGGCCCCAACCTCTTAAGGGCATTGAAAAGCACCATCTTTTGAAAATGTGCTCACTCAGAGCGTGCACCCCCATTGCGTGTCTTCACCTCCCTTTCAAGCTGTCACCTGCCATGACTTCCTCAGACGTAACGACAGCAGCAATCTGTTTTGTGACACTGATGAGCTGGCTGCTGAGAGGGTGATAATGCTGTGTGGTGCACTCCCTCCTCGTTCCCCCTGTGATGTAGGGGCACGGCATCAAATACTATCAAATGTGGAAATCTCACATATTTTCAGGAGGTGGAAAGTCAAAGGCTCAAGTTATCCATATTCATTTAATCGTTCTTAAACCTCAGTTATTTGAAAGGAAAACTTTTACAAAGACTGATAACTTTTACCGTTCCTAAAGGCCCATTCTGATTATAGAAGGCATGATGAAGGCAAAATCACACTTCAGCTTAAAATAGTATGTCTGAGTATTTCTTTATTTAAATTGTTGTGAATCAGGAGCAGATGAAAAAAATTTGTTACACATAAAATGCCCTGGGTGGGTCACAAGCCTTCAACTCCACTTAAACAGAGAGCTCTTATCAACAGTCCACTCTGCAGAAACTATGTCCTAGAAAACAACAGGGTTTTAAAAAGTGTTGACTAAAAATGGCATAGTAATGATTAAAAGACCACTGGGAAGGTTTTTACAATAGATCAAAAGATGATCGGAATGGGTCTTTAAAGAGGGAGAATATGTTGAAATCCGAGAAAAATTAGAGGCTTTAATTAAATTCAAATAGAAGACTTTTAACTAAGCTTTCTTCTAAAAAGTAATATTTATAACATTAAATAACTGGACAGATTTTTGTTGTTGTCTAAACTTGTTAAACCACAGTGTACACCAAAAATAAAAAGATAGATTTGAGTTTTTAGCCTAGCCAGCTACTTATACCAATATATATTTTTTAGGCAACTGAAGTTTCATTTCATACTAATGTGGGGATTATTACAGTAATTCCTGCTATCAGTTTGGATGTATCTGTACAAAATGAAGGAACACTGTAAAGTCAGACAACAGTTGTGAAATTACCAACCTTCAGCCTGCCCTGCAGTTGTTTGACCTCAGCCTCCAGGCTCTTGGGGCCAAGGTTAGCTGAGGCAGGCAAAGTTTTGCCATGGCACTCAGTGTTTACCGGTGCAGCCGAAGAAGTTTGTAGGGGTAATGTGATCCGCTTCCACTGTTCTAACTCCATCTCCAAAACTTTTTTCTGCTGCTCCACACCAGCCAAGTCAGAGGTCAGCTTCTACAAATTAACCAACAGACACTACATGTTGGTGAGAACGTTAAACTTTTTCACACCAAAAAGAAAAAAAAAAACGTGTTTGTGTGTGCCGAATGGAAAAGCAATAGAAGCTGGAATGAACAGAAGAATACAATGACACAACTAATTATGCTGGTTAAAAAAAAGTGTCAATTACTTTTATATCACATCGCGTATGTCTTTACATAAAATACATAGACACATAAAAAACAGAGGGGTAAAAAAATCACATTCTAATAATATTGACTTTTGGCTTTAAGAATTGATTCAAATAAACTAATGACTAAATCATACTTGCATTTACACTTTCAGATAGAAAAAAATACCATTGAGTATTTGCTATTAAATTTAGTTTGATGTTTCCTATCTAATAACAGTAACTATATTTTTATGTATAATGTTTTTCATAGCTTGCAAGCTTTTTTTCTGTGAATGCTGTTAATTAACAGCAGGTTATGAGACAAAATATTGTACGTTTTCCGATTCATTGTCTAATATTCAATAATAAAGCAATCCTGCAAGGATCAGGATGCACTTTTTAAGCCCAACACACATTGAGCGGCTGGGTTTAGATTGATGAGTAACAACCATTTTACCTGATTGGGTGTGACTTAATGTCACAATATCTCTAAAAGCTGAGATAAATTATATTAACCACATATAAAATATATGAAAATACAAATAAAAAATTCTCACCTTTTTAGACCAAATTTTATAAAATCACATCATCACAACTCCGGTTCAATATTGCAACAATTAGCTGATATGGTATCATCTCAAAAATCAAGTATGCTTAATGGCACAAATAGGAGACATGATACATAGTAATATATGCCACACTCATAGAAAACACACATGCACACACAAGTGAAACCACAGATTCCCTGGGGTTTGCTCTATGCTCTGCATACATGGAGGTTATTGATATCTGGTTGCTGGCTGACACCTTTTAATAGAATCCCTCTTGTTTTAGGTTTCCTCTGCTCTGCTGAAGACACACATGCCACGTCCCCAGAGAGGGGGAGTGAGGGAGGTGTAGAGAATGAAAAGTGGGGCTATGGCCTCGGTGGCAGCGCTGAAAAGAATTAAGAGAGGCATTGATGACGCTTCCTGGAAGACGCGCTTTGATTTTCAGAGGCCATTTTCAGCCCCGGTGAGAGACGACACAGACATAAACGGATATACTGCCCCCTCAATTAGAAGAGGAGAGATGACACCACTTCTTCTCTGGTCTCACTCATGACATTGAAAGAAATCGTTAGTGAGCTGAACATGCAAATACAAGAATGAAAAAATGTGCCCTGCGCTAGAGAACATCAAATTCTTTTTTTTTTTCTTTACAAATGAACAAGTACAGGTAATGACAGTTAAGAATACTTTTTTTCTAGCATGCATCCTGAAGCAGATAAATACTTTAAGAAGTACAGTATTTTTCGCACTATAAGTCGTATTTAAAAGCTGTAATTTTTTTAAAAATGACAGTGTGCTTTATAATAGGGAATGTCTTATATATGGATTGATTCTGGTTGTGTTTACTGTTGTTGAAGTGATTTTAAGGGGAACACTGCTCTCTGTCTACATGTTTGGTTGGCTGTTATGTGAATATGTGTGTAGCAGTGTCGGACTATGGTTTTTTTTTTTACGTGTTACCAACGTGATTGGAAGTAAGCGTAATCAAAGTGACATTTATTTTAGCTCTACTATTCTATTATTTTACATGTTGCAAACAAGGTAGGGAATTACAGGTATTGTGAATACAATAACGCAGCTAATGCTGCTAACGCTGCTAATGTGTAGTATGCTACAAAATAGATCAAGACTTACTGTGAACACAGTTAATAGCCTAAGTGACTATGTAATCACACATGAGCGTTTCGGACTTTGAGTAACGTCTTTTTCAAAACACTGAAGCCACCAAGTCTTTCATTTTGGACTAGAGCTGTGCAAGAAAAGGCCTAGAGCAAGATTGGCGAGATTTGCACCTCTTCAACATTTCAGACCACGTCTATTCCAACTGTGAGTGCATGCGCTTGGACCAAGTAGCGACAGCTTAGTGGGAACACCGTATGCTAAAAACGTGTTCAGGAATGCCTGTTTAGCTTGTTCTTGAACACGCATCACATGCCCGGTGTGTACATAGCATTATAGTTTGGTGCACCTTATATATGACTTAAGTACAAAAATAGACCATTCAGTGACGGTGCGTCTTATAGTTCAGACAATATGGAACATAAAAACATGGAACATCAAAGTTAACAAACTGCTTAATAACACTAGTTATTTCTTCAAGTCAGTTTTTTTTTTCACTCAGCCTAAGCCCTTATCAGTTTTAAATGATGTGTGCAGCTTTTCTTTATGATATTATACCTGTTTCATCTGCTTAATCCTGTTTTAATCCCTGACACTAAAATGTTAGGAGAGGGCAGGACAGATCCCACTTACTGAGATAAGGATAGTGAACTTCGGAGGTAATGTCAGAAGTTGTGGTATGACGATTAAGGGAAGAACATCCAAAGCTACCAAATAATCCTGTTTTTAGATATGCGTGAGTAGAGGCTTTACTCATCTGTTATACTTGGAACAGCCTAGCGTGCAGGTTCAATTTCGTGTTTGAATGCATACATATCTTTTTTCAACTGAGACCTTCTATTTCTTGTTTTCTAAACCTACTGTATTGTATTTCAGTTTGTTTAAGTATATCACACAGAGCATGGTATTCAATTATATTTTCCTAACTGTAAATGTGAACCCAAAAAAACAACACTGGACTATCAAAACAAGACGATGAAAATATATTATATACCTTGTTAATAGAACATTAGAAAATCAGACAAATAAAAATGCATTACAGATGACAAAAACAAAAAAAAAAACTGTAAAGCAACAAGGACTCATCTAGCACACTAAATAAGTGACTAAACTTTATCACAAAAACTCTAGGAATTCATAACCTTGTGCCAAGATGTCATCATTGTGTACAGAAAAAAAGAGGTGATGCATCATGGGATACTGTCCCAACTATCTTAAGACTTTCAGAAAGTTATGTTAAAAACACATAGGCATTTCTCAGAACATTTTTTTGTTATATACCATTATGTTATTTGATAGACTTTTAGTTTTGGTTCTTTTAAAGGAAAAACACTTTTAAGGAGATTGGAGTACTTTAACCAACACCTATGTAAATGCAATCATTGTAAAATGTATTTATTTCTATTTGTTTATGAATCTAATTAGGCTAACTCATCAGGAGAAAGAAGAACAAACTTGAGTTAATGAGGACAATGGGCAAAGAAGGAAGCAACAAAAAGGACAGAATGGCTGAAAGATCAGGAGACAAAGCCACACAAACAAGTCTCTGTGAAACTGCCATGCTACCTCTCACATGATGGCCCCTGTGGAGGCTGTCCTAAGCCAATTACAAGCAGAGAGTTTTAGTTAGAGACTTGGCCGGGACCGGCTGGAACAAGTCCAGAGTCCATCACCTCTTGCCCTTTCCAGAGAGGGAAACAAGACCTAGCTTTGACCAGTCAGTCAGCACCAACTTTCTGTAGTGGAGTGGCATTAATACTGCACGAGGAAAGAGGAAACAAAGAGGAAGACAACAATTCCCCCTCTGTCCACTCATTCACTCAACACAGTGCAAGTTTGTGTGTGAGCGTCCACGTGTGCCTATACTGCTGTTCTGAGTCTAAGGTCTGGTTGGGTTTTAGCAATCGGATGCCTGGATAGAGAGGGACCACTTCCTAGGCAGCAACTTTATGAAAGATGCACTATGATCTTTGTGTACAATTCCACAATACCGCATTTGTACTATTTTGCACCAAAACATTCAGATGAAAACATGCACTCAGACATGTGTCCTGTAGGTCTTTGCTGCTTGCAGCTTTGTCTCAATTTACCTTTTAGCTTTATTTCAATATTGACCACCTCTGTTAAAATGCTGCTTTGGAGTGTGTGCGCAACTGCAGAAAGAATAAAGACTTAAGAGATTTTAAGAGCAATGCACATTCGAGAACACACTACATGCGGGTTCAAGAACAAGCATTTAGCACATGGTGTTTACATTGAATGAGTAGGGAGGATATTCTCCTTTTTGTTTTCTACTCTTTACTAGCGCATATCATGGTTGCTTCTACAGTTGGAAGAGGCTTGGTGTGAAACGCCAAAGAGGTATAAATCTGAGTTTCTGACGTGTTTGCAGCAGAAAAGAAAACTTACTAAGTTTGGAAGTTGAACCTCCAACCAACAAATCGGGAGGTCAGCCACTCAACCCACTAAGCTATATTCATCCTTACTGTGTGTGTCTGTGAAAGGGAAAGCAATTTTTGGGATATGTTGACAACCAGACAGACAATTGGCTAAAAAATAACAAACCAGAGGAAGAATCGATGTAACAATCAGGGGGACAAAAAGTGCTTTGTTTTCAATTCTATTTGGATGAGGTTAGGCCTGTCAGCTTACTCATTAAATAGATGCACTCTACTACTGAGAAAAAAGATATGCCATAAAAAAACTTAAAAAAAAAACTTGGTAATAAGACATTTCCAAACAGAACTGCCCTTTTCCCTTTGCACATCTCCTTATTTCTCCCCAGTTACCTGTGTTTGCTGCTTGCTGCTGTGGAGTTTCTCAGTGAGTGTGTTGAGCTGTGATGTGATCATCTCATTGGCCCTTCGCAGCTCTCCGGCTGAGAGCAGAGCATCTTTCCTGGCACTTCGCAGGATGTCAATGTGGCGCTGTAGGGACTCGACGCGCTGCTGCAGAGAAGAGGTGGAGCAGCGCTGGCTCTTCATCAGCATCCTCTTCTTCCTCCACCTCCTTTTCTCTCCTCCTGTCCCTCGGTCCCACGGCTCATGCTGTTTATCATCTAACAGGAGGAAACGTGTACTGCTGCCTGAGAGTCGAAGTGCAAAAAAAAAAAAAAAAAAGTAAAAAAACTCCACCGAATCTTTGGTTGTTACGGCTGGGAGTTAACAGGGATATGTAAAATTGTTTGTGTATTCACAAGTGAAAACTGTGATATTTTTAACCACTGGAATGATTTACATATCTATTTACAACCAATTTATGATTGTCAAGCTTAGGAAAAAATCCAAAACAGGTTCAGTTCTCAAATATTCGTAACTGATCGACAGCGTGTAAATACATTGAGTTTTCTATCTGCTTTAACTAATAGCTGATTAGGTTTTTGTAGTCAAGCAAAAAAAGGAAAACTTGTGCTACCTTGGGCCAGAACATGAGGTTGTCTTCTGTTAGATCCAACGGAGATGGTTTCTAAGTTTGAGCTTGATGAACACCTGTAGGACTAGAAAAAACCCTGAAAAGTCAGTATGATGAAAAGCAGCTTAATCCAACACAACAGTTGACATGCTACGCTTCCTGAGAGGAACTTGCGACGACACGATGATCACAGCGTGCGTTCAGCTTAACGTGGCACGACAAATCACCCTATGCTTAAATAATTCACCTGAGCATGTTCAACAGATTCTAACTTGAACAAGTCTCACTGAGGGCATTACTTCTGACACATGCTCGCAAACGCCGCCTTTGTTAAATCACTGTCTGAGAACCCCAACACACTCTGACGGTATGACAGGTATGAGTGTATCGATGTGTATGCAAGTGTGTATGTGCCACGTCCCCAGTGCACCACCGTTTGTAGTGACATCAAAGGCTCCCTCCCTCCCCCCCAAAACCACCGATTGCACCCTCCTTCCTCTCTGCCTACATCCTTTGGATGTGATCAGTGCCAGGTTTGATCACACATGCAGGGAGGAAAAGGAGATGAACCCTTTGGTTTGTGACGTGACACGTTTTGAGGGGCTCGGGTTGTCACAGCGATGAGCTCAGGAGGAGCTGATGGGCATATTTAGTGGATCAGGAAAGAGGAAACTGAAAGGGGATCTGAGAGAAGACTCCCGACAGCTCCCAGGTTACATTTACAACAACAACAACACCCTTTTCTCCTCTCATTGCGAATAAACAGAGGAGGGGAGAAAAAAAAGGCATAAACCTTTTAAAGACATTTCTTTGGCTCTTGTCTCTTGACTGACTTTTTCTCTCTTGGGTTTGGAGTTAACATGTCCTGCTGTGAATTGGTTTGATGTGGACTAGCGCAAGATTTAAGAGCCCATTGGATTCAAAGTAAGCAAAACCTTTAAGAGGATGTCAAAATATGCTACAGTAATATATTTATATATATTTTATATTTATATATATAAATATGTATATTTCCATTTTAAATTTGTGTCAGCATAAAATAATCAAACGGCATTTGCTCAGAAAACAGTTTATGTTACCTTTTTTTGGTAAAGATCCAGTTTGATGTTGTTCATGCATTCTTGTGGCATTTTTTATATGATAGAGGAAATATATTTAAAAACATAAGTTTAAAATTGCATTTCTGAGTTTTTTTTAATAATTGTAAATCAGGAGAAGACGAAAAAATGCCATTTGAAAAAGAGCCAATTTGGGACGTAGAAAATATGCTGGATGGCTCACTAGCCGCCCTCTACCCCTTTGTAGCAGGCAGGGGAAAGGGGGCGGGGTTGCTCTGTGCCAACAATCCCGCCCAAAACTCAGAGGCAAATTTCTAATGAACGCTCTGTAAAAACTGCATCCTAGATAATGACAGGTTTTTTTGATTACGGCGAGAAACAGCATAATCATAATTAAAAGACCACTGGAAACGCTTTTGAAATCGATCAAAAGATGATCAGAGTGGTTCTTTAAACAGTCTACTGATAACCTGGGAACCCACTTCATTAACAAAGTTTAATTATTTTAGACAAATTATTAACAAACATACAAACATCTTCAAAATTGATACTTTTCTTTACAAAGCAATACAGATAAATACATATTTGTACAATGATTTTGTTATTTAACAACTTTTGTATTTGTATAAAAATATAAGATTCAATGTGTTAATATTATGGTGAAGTAATCAGGCTCAAATACTAAATCAATTTAAATTCACAAAATCTATTTGCTTCAAGACAATTTAATTGTAGAGATTTCCACTCAAAACCAAATTGTTTTGATATTAGAAAAACACTTTTAACTAGTTATATAAACTAGACAAAGGTAAACATTTCCTTTGTAAAATTCAGAATTCTTACAATGAAAAACCAAAATTGGTTTCTTGCATGAAAAAGGAATTGAATGAAAATCCTTTTAAGGATTTCATGAATCAATAATGATTCCTATCGATAGTAACACCTCGGCATGGTGCCTGCGTTTTGCCCATGAACACAAACAACATCCGAACTTTTTCAAAGACGGATGTGCATATTGTGCATTAAAAAAAAAAAAAGCGTTTTGCCGATCCCCGCTAGCTCCATGGAGAAAGTGGGTGTATGTGTTAGCCCGAAGGTGGTGCTGACTCTTCCTGGAAGGGGCTGTTCCTCACTTTGTGACATCACAATGTGTTTGTCATAAACACATTCTTTATCATGGATTAGGAGGGGCTGGTGGTCAGAGCACAGGTTTTTAGAGGACTACTCAGAAATGGATTATAATACCACTTTGGGGGTGTTTTTTGTGATCAATGAACATTATAATACACTTAAAAAGCTCAAAAAGTTGATTTTGCATGATATAGGCCCTTTAAACTCCCTTTCTCATAACGTCTGCTAAAAGGTTTTCTAGGAAAAAGATAAACGGATCTGAAAAATATTGTTGGTAGAAAAAAATCATAGTGCCCACATTTTCTAATTATCGTTCAACATGTCATCAAGTAATAAACAAAAGCCAACCTTTTTAGTTGAGGGTTGTCTATGAAGTACAGCCCGCGACGGCGTCCTGTTGAGACTGTCTGAGAACTCTTCTCCACTGTCGCTGTTGAGAAAGGTGACGTTTATTACGCAGCAGAAGTTGAACCAACAACCCTGGCTGTTAAAGTACCACCCTTGGACAAAAATCCAATTTACCTTTTATGGTTGATTTAGTTGACATCAAGCAAAAATATGTGCATTTCGCCCTCCTCCTTCAAACAGAAAATCAATGTCCCATCCAATTTCTGAGCTGGAAGTGTAAATGTGGGTGTAAATTAAGTGAAAAGCTGCAGTGTCTGATGCTGTTGGTGAATGCATCAACATGTATGAGAGTGGCTGTGGCCTTCATTAGCCCTCTTGGTGTGACAGACATGTATGAGAGGCACGGTTGAGCAGAGCGCAAAGTTGCATCTGATGGGCGCATGGTAAGGGCTTCCAGAGGCACACAAACACACCACCACACACACACCCCCAACACAGGTTTATTGACAGTGACCTTTGACGTGAAGGTGGAAGCCACTGACATTTACGCTGGCGGGTTTATTACGGTGGGGCCTGGAGGAAGCAGCAGAGGTAAAGACCACAGAGAGAGGATCTAACTGGAAGATGACATGGCTGGGGGCTAGTTGGGGTTAAAATCAGTCTGGTGGGGGCGCAGGGACCTTCTGAGCAGTACTAATCATCATTTTTAAGTGCTCTACAGCATTATAGTTGACAATTTAGAAAAGTTTTTAAACTATACATCTTTAAACTATTTATTTACTATTTCTCATCTTTTGAGCTATTCTAAAAGTGATTGCATTGGTCTTTTAATTATTAACATGCCATTTGCTGCCCAAATAAAAAAAAAACGTGTGTCACTTTCCAGGACAAAGTTTTTGAAGAGCAGCAGTAGTTTCTTAGGAACTCGCCTCTGAGTTGTGGGGGGAACCTTTAGTGCAGAGCAACCCACCCTCCTTCCCCTGCTGTTGCTGAGAGCTTGGAGCAGGGAAATTGTGGCCCTCCCAGCTTATTTCCTACGTAACAAATACACTCCTTTTCAAACTGCATTTTTTACATCTGCTCCTGATTCAAAGTGAGTTGAATAAAGGAATACTCGGAAATGCAACTTTGGACTTATTTCTCTTAAAATACTGTATGTCCTCCATCCTTAGAAAAATGCAAAAAGAATGTGTCACACATCAAAAACACAATTTTCATTGGAGTGGGTCTTAAAACCAATAGATGAACCTGTTCAATCTAGGTTCATCTATATTGGTTACAACTAACTGCCTTTCAAATCTAAAAAAAAATTAATAACAGTACTCTTTTAGCCTGCAACAAAATGCCTAATACTACAAAAATAAAAATGTCCTAACTCATTTCACCTAAGTTAAAGAATTAACAGCATAAAAATGACACTATCACTCGGGTACTTTGGTAGAATGCCCATGCTCTTTGAAACAGACAATAACAGTACTATTGTTGGTGCACTGAAGTCATTTGACAAAAGTACCTGGGACAAGGCCAAAGTCAACGAGAAAAGAAACGGGAGGGAAGAAATGAAGCCTCATCTGTGGCCTGATCAGGTCTGACATCTATATTTGGCACAATTTAGGCCTCTGCTCCTCAGGCAAGCGTACTGTAAATCTGGGAGCGTAGAGCAACATATCCATGAAAATAAGACACACGGAGGGCTCTACAGCAGCAAATCACCTGACAGGTGCCTTAAATAAGACTATATCTCAGTTTAGACTCCTTCACAAATCCGCTTAGATCCACCTCTCAGGTAAAGCGTTTATTAGACTGCTGCTTATTAGCCACATAGAGAGGCATTAGGAAAGCAGGGCATTGCTGCACCCAGTCCCTGCTAACTGGCCTCATGTGGATACAAGTGGATTACAGTGTGATGAATTAGTTGGTGGAATACTAGTGAGTAAGCAGGAGTGTGATAAAGACAACAGATAGATAAGGCATATTGGAAAAAAAAAAAAAAACAGGGATAGAAGAATATCCATTTATGTGTCGGAAATCAGCAGCTATCACTCAATAAATGTTGGCTCAGTA
This sequence comes from Oryzias curvinotus, assembly GCA_023969325.1. Lineage (NCBI taxonomy): Eukaryota > Metazoa > Chordata > Actinopteri > Beloniformes > Adrianichthyidae > Oryzias > Oryzias curvinotus. The sequence goes on from CM043706.1 coordinate 37,047,544, forward strand.
GCTTTTTTGCATAAAACATACATGGAATAATTACTGTTGATGGTTCTTAATTTAGAGGGTGTTAAACAGCTTGTAGACATCTGGTACAGATCCGAGTTAGGTCATTCAAAATTTATCTAACTAAATTAAGGTGAATAGAGAGGAGAGGAGCATAGGGTGGAAAGGATTTGTATGTGTGTGTTGGGAGGTGGTTAAGGGGTGGCTGGAGGAAATGAGAACACCACACACACACATTTATGAATTGACATACCACAAAATAGCCAACATAACTAGACACAAGGTGGTTGTGTGCGTGTTGGGGGTGGTGGCTTTTAGCTGGGGGATCCTTGGAGCTGTCAGGGGGGTATTAGTAAATATGCAAAGAACCAGTAAATTAAATCAAACTGCCAAACTGTCAGTTTCAGGGTGGCGTGACTTGTGCATGAAAATGGTATCACTGGAAGGTATCAAGGCTTCGGCGGCCCCCTTATCCCTGGGCTTTTCTGGCATTGGTTCAACTTTGTGTAGAGAGGTGGCTAATTTTGCATGCAAATTTCAGTCAATGAGCTCCAAGCACAGTGTCCCAGGATATTTCAGAGGATCTGACAGTACATTCCCCCTCCTCTCAGCTTCTCTCTATCATTCTTGCTCACCTTCTTCTTTTGGCTCCTGAATATAAACTAGACAGACAATGAAATTCAATCACCCATTTGGTTATGGTTTTGCATATGCACGTTGTCCCCTCGATGCTACGTACCCCCACAATTCAGTCATCCTATTCTCTTCTCTCCAGCCTCCTAAAAATAATGAGGGGGAAGGACAAGTGAATAAGTATATTTGTGCATGTGCGTGTGTATCATTACCTATCTATGCTCATGTCCTCCCACTCATCCTTAGTGGGACTGGGGCTGCGGCCTTGCCAGCTGGTAGCTTGATTAGGACTGACTGTTTGGTGGCTGTGCGGGTGAAGAAGACGTCTACGCCTGGTTGCCTTGAATTTGACCTTGCTGTTCATCCTGGTAGAATTCCCAGTAGTTCGTGTTGGTCCTGCTGCGCGATTCCTATAGAAGTCCCTAGCTGCTCTTAGGATCCCCAGCTCCTGTCTCAACTTCAGCAACTGATGATGAAGCCTGGTGATCTCTTTCTTCGATTCACCAAGCTGGACTTCGAGAGCCATGATATCACCACAATGCTGTGCCTCCTGAGCCAGAGCTGCCTCTTCCCGGACAGCTTCTTGCACTCGTTGATGATCCACCGAGGCATGGAGTCTGCGGCAGCTGTGGGCCAAGTCTTTGTTGGCCTCCAGCAACTGCTCTTTCTCGTCTCTCAGCTTCTCATTCTGCTCCTCCAGGAGAAACATCCTGTGCTCCAGCTGTTCAATCTGAAAGTATCAAATATGAAGCTTTCATGGTTCAAAGATTCCATCTTTTTCCATCTGTCCGTCAATCCATTTAGATATGGAAGTCCTAAATATACTTCTAGAAACTGGGGCCTAAAGCATGAAAGGCGCGCACACACAATAGAAATGCTGCATGTTCTATGCACAGGCTGGGAAGAACAAAAGGAAACTAAGGATAGATTTAAAACCATATTAAACCAAATTTTCCCACTTATTCTATGCACTTTCTGTATTCATGACACATAAAAACATTAATACATACTTAAATTAAAATCTAAAGAGATAAACCAGACCCTGGCTTAGTTTACTGAGTGTGATACAGTAGAGGTATTGTCCTAATGCATTACACAGGAAGAACAGAGTCTGATGGGTTTTTATTCTTCTATTTTTTTTTTAGGCTACCGTACATTTTTGGCTCAGTTTGCAGTCAGACTGGGAGCCTAAGTTGCTTCAAATCAGTGGGCCTCCCACTACAGGGTTGAAGTGAACCTTCTGGCCTCCTTACGGCGCCCAACAGCTGATGCACACTAGTAGATGGAGTCCATGACACTCACTTACTGTGAATAACAGCAAATTTAAAAATCTTTTTTATTTACCATATTTTGAAATGTGTTTGAACTTGTCATGCGTTTGTAGGAGTGTACTTGCTCAGATCAAAAACTCCCACTCACTCCTGATTTTAGCTTCTGTCTTCCTTCTGAGGCAGCAACACACCCATCAGTAGCATGCTGCAGTCACAGACGTCCTCATTTAACACCAACTTTGGTATCAATCCAGCTGTTAGTTATCCTAACTGTCGCAAAACCTGCTGTGTTCACAGCATTCTTTCCATTTTCCTGTTTCATTTTTTAAAATGTACCTTTTATTGCCACAAAGGTGCATAAAAAACTAAATTAATTTTACATTTGCTGACATTTCTGTGTTGATTTATTTCAATGTTAGCCATCAAAGCTACTTCAAAGCAATATGATCAAGTATGAAACAGTTTGGATAAAACGTTTAATAAATGTTATATAAAATTAAACATGGGATGTATGAAGTAAAAGTGGCCAGTGTACGTAAAGATTCATCCATTTAAAATTGAGCTATGAGCTTGTGAATTTTGGGTATTTACAACAGTTTATTACAAATATGGGCAAACGTCTTCACGTGCAGCCCCAGTTGTTTTGCTCCTCATAAGCGTTCCAGCTAACATGCTAAAGAAGGGTGGGGGCCAGGTATACAGCCCCTTATTATGATCTCCTTTAACTACACAGCAACCAGGAGAACTTAGTCTTTTTGTTAGATCTTCAGTGGAAACTGTTTAGGAGAACAGAGGCTGCCTGCTGGGTTCATGCCTCCAGGCGTTTTCCCCCCTGTTTTGGTTCCCACTTTGCCTGGTGGTGAAGTTTGATACCTTTCAAACAAAATTAGAATGCCACACAAGCCACTGATGATTTATGAAAGCAGAAGTGGGAGGCAAGCGGTATTTGAACTCATTAAAGCACTGTTTTAAAACCACACGTTAAAAAAACAAAAACAAAGTATAGTTTGTTTGTTTGTAAAGGTGCAACTCAACAACAGTAAATATGCATTACACTGCTTTCACCAAGGTCCTATGATATTTCCCACAATTTCGTTTTTTATCTTCAAAAGAAAAACAAACTCCTTACTTGAACGAACAGCAAAGACCTTTGAAATATTTTCAAAGCAAAAGCAAATTTTCTGAAAGAAATCTTCCTGGAGATGGCCCTGTCTAGTTTTCTTTCATTGGTAATAATAAAGAGCACTTAGTGGCAGCACAGTGCTGTACCTTTTTAAATGATTGGTCCATTCGGCCTGAAGAAAGCGAAGGCTTTTTTGGAGTGCTGCTTTTGACCTGCTGCTCCTCTGCCATTTTGTAAAGCAATTCTGCAAAGAGGAACAAAGCTCATTATTGTGACACACTGTCGAATTCAGTCTGCTCAATCAACAGAATAATGATAAAAAGATCTACATTAAATCAATTAACATTAGTAAAGTCTAATTTCTTCTCTGTGGTCCACTTTCTTTGTTCTTCTTGTCAATCACATCCCTACTGTTGTTTTCATGTGGCCCTGATTTACATCGCTAACACTCTCCCCACATTTTGACAAATGTTAGTCTTCTTTTATTTGAAATTAGTTGAAAGGTGTTTTGTTTGGTGGTTCATATGGGAAACGGTGCTCCATGTGGAACCCTCTCTAAGGGTCTTAAACAATCCAAAAGAAGTGCCTGAATCCCCAGTGAACACAGCCCCAGGCTGCTCTGCTTTGTAGTCCACACTGCTTCCTCAAGGAACCAATAGTCCCTATAGACAACTCTGATGCTTTCTTGTGGGAAGTGTATTGATAGAGATGAAAAAAAAAGTATGGTTTAGGGCTTATGATTAGAAAATAAGAGTTCAGGAGCATAGGGATTTTGCATACATGTATTTTGGGGAAAAAACAACTAGATTTTGCCACCAAAGAGGAAGGTGATTCTTTGTTCAGCTATTTGCAAGAGCCAATACAAAACAGTATGATACTTCCTGCCTTTCACTCTTTCCACTTAAGGATTCATGACAAGATGACCAAAATAATTGGTACAATGAGCCTGAAGACATCAAATATTCAGGATGATGACTCCTCAGGTCAGTCGATTTCCCAGCCAGCGTGCTTGGAGAAGGTAACAGAAATAGAGAGTAGAATGAGAGGATTTTGCTGTAGAGAGCTGCAGCTTCTTTGCTTTGCATTGACACCTTGCCCAAGGAAGTTTGTTATATTGAATTAGGCTGCCCTTTTGTCTTTCTAACATGTCACATTCAATCCCACAGAGCAGCAAATAGTATAGCAGGGCTGCTGTGTTCACTGGGTACATAACCAGGTTGAGAGACAATTATCCAGTACCAGTGCTGGTGGCATGGGAGTTGGCACCTCAGCACTATCTCGATAAGATGAAGTGGTGGCTCCCTAGTCACACTGTAGAAGGAGGTTCTGGCACTGTTGCATACATTAATGTCTCTCTCATGTCTCCTCATAGGATACAGCTCAAAGGCCCTCTTTCTTTCATCTGCTGCTTTTTGTTAGCATGATCCATGTGTGAGCTCCTAAAGCCCATTTGATCAGGTTACAAGAGTTCCAAAGAGTAAACGCTCTGACCATTTATTAGATTGTCTTTCTAAGTCAGTGGCATATTAGGCTTTAATTATTTTTTCTTTCAATTTTTTCAGAATGTTGCTTAAGCAGGTCTGAGTTTATATTGTTTGTGCCTTACTAAGTGTATGTGTGTTGTATTAAGTCAAACTGATTTTATTGTAGATTTTTATTAATGATTGTTTGTCTCTGCTCTGTACTCCCACCAGCACTGGAAAAATAAAGCAATTTTGATTTGATTTGAGATGTTGGTTGTACTTCTTACTTATCCACAGAAAAGCAGAAGTTCTATTCTTTTAGAGTGATAACCATTTATATAAAACGCAGAAGTAAAGGAACATGATGTTTTGGCCAATTTTGTACTATGAGTTTATGTAAAAACCATTACGACACAGTTTTAAGAGGACTCATTAGAATAATACAAACCTTTTTTTAAACAATTATGGGACACATTTTGAAGAAAGTGTGAGCTACAAAGTAGTTCATAAAATAGGCCAGCACAATATACTGCAAATTTATTGTTATCGCAATATCCAGCTCTGCAATATGCATATCGCAAAGGACGGTAAAAATCGCAATAAATCGTAAACCTTAAATGTGTTAAGACAATCTTATGGCAGCTTGAAGCATTTAACGAATCAAATAAATCCCTTTATGCATTTGACCAATCGGATGGACGCCTTCAAGTTGTTGACCAATTGGATGGAGGCCTATTATGTTAGATGTTTGTCACCTATGACCTCGAGGATCATTTGGAGTATAACTTTTAATTGTTGCAATGAAATGGGAATGTTTTTGGTTATTTTGCTATTTGTTTATATATAGCAAATTATATCGTTATCGCAATATTAATCTCTAATATCGCATATCGCAAGTTTTCCTCATATCGTGCAGCCCTATCATAAAATAAAAACATGAATACAAATCAATATTTACTGACAGTAAATGAGAACTGGACTAAGCAATCCCTCCCCCCTCGCGTTCCAAACAGAAGGTACCCGCTGGCCCATCCTGACTTCTATAGAGAAACAAACAGCAATTACTCAGTCATTATGTTCGTCAGAACAACCATTCTTGCTCTGCTAGCTTTTATTTATGTTGCCAAACCTAATGTTTTTTTAGGATTTTTTTTTTGCTGTAGTAAAAGTTATTCAAGTTGCAAACTGACCGAGAAGTTGCATCGCAGTCGAATCGTTTGATTGACAGATTCTCCCAAGCCCGCTTTCAGTGGTGGCCTTCTTACATGTTCACTCCTAATTGGAGAGAGTGATTGCCATAGAAATGTAGACGGACCGATCACGGTGTCCTGAGGACGTCTGGCTCCAATATGGCGACAGATATATCACGGAAAAATGGCTGCTGAATTGACTTCAAGTGGTTGGAACTGGAAGCAAGACATTTTCTTTGGTTGACGCCACACTCACTCAGTCCAGTCATATCTTATACAGTCAATGGTCACAGCTGCCCTTATGGGTGGATATTGGCAAACCTGTACGAGGTATGCAGGTATCCTGCATGATTTTTTAAAATCGAAGACCACTCGGTGAGCCCGTAGAGAGAAAATGTTCATGCACATGCACAGCGATAGATCATAGCAAACACTTAAACAGCATGTAAGATAAGTAAAGGTAAAGTAGGTGAGATGCACCTTTCTTTTTTTTCAACCTTCAAGAAACCTGTGCACTGTGCAGGGAGCCTGTTAGTTCTGTTCAAGTGAGAAGTCCGTGCTTCAAGTGTGCAACCTGACTGTTAGAAATAAGGAAATTAGACAATCAGAGTGTAGTTTTTGTGGGCTTCCTATGGGTACCTTACCGACATTCATGTAACCTGTACACATTCCGTAAGTGCAGCATTTGCACATGGTCAGTAAGGAGCCAATGCGTGCACCTTACTAATGACTAGAGTCCTGCGTTAGAGCACCGTACAACAGCATCAACTATACATCATAGGTGCAGGCAGCTTCCATTATCCTAACAAATACTCCACGATACATTTACCACACGCACAACAACTATACATTTCATTTACATGACGTGGCTTGAGGTGGCCCGCATGAGTCTCAAGGGAAGTACGAGACACACCTGCGCTCCCTTCAATTTGGGGGCATGCCTTTCTACGACCCTCCATGGACAACCCAAAAATCTGCAGCACCTGTACGGGTCAATTCCTGTATGGGTTTGTGTGACTAAGACATAAAGAAATGGAAATTTGTACTTTAAGGAAAATATATGATAGGCTCAGATTAAAAAATGATGTTGGCAGAAAAGATGGATATTATCTACTGCTCTTATCAAATTGCCAGCAGCTGATTGGGTCTTAATTGACTTGTTCAACTAATTCTCCAGGGAGAAGTTTAATGAATTCTGCACACCAACACACGGGTCTTATGTGGAGTTCTATCCTTATGTTCATACTGTTTTGGTAAAACCTAACTATAGTTGGTACAATTTATTACATGTCTCCACACTATGAGAGAAAAAGCTAATTTAAAGAATAACAGCCCCCACTTTAAGGCCAATCATTCACTACCGCTCCTAATTAAATAAAAGTTACTTTACCTTGGTGTTCTTTAGCGAGGCAAATGTGTAGCTCCTTCACTGTGGCCCTGTCCATCGCACTTTGAACTCGCAGAATGTCCAATTCTTCCTCCAAGCTGGCCCTGTGAACACACAAACAGAAATTTGTTCACTAAGCAAAGTCACTAAGCAAATAAGAAAAATATAATTTCTTTATAAAATCAAATCATGTCTGGTTGATATAGCAGATTAACCAAACCTTTGAACTAAGCAAACGTTTATTAGAAACATTTAAGTATGGTTGCTCCAAAGCCAAATTTAGGAGCAATTTATATTAATTCTAATAAATGACATATACTTACATAGCGCTTTTCTACCTACAAGGCCAAAAGCGCTTTACAGTCATAGCCCCATTCACCCAGTCACACACACATTCACACACTGGTGGCGGCTCCGCTGCCGAATACAGGCGCCCGCCTACCACCAGAGGCAACGTGGGGTTCAGTGTCTTGCCCAAGGACGCATCGACTCATGGGAATTGAACCTGCAATCTTACGATCATGGATCGACCGCCCTACCGCCCCACAAATGTTTAGGAGAAGCAGTGAATCAATTAATGCCAGCAACCTAATAAAGATACTAAAGCCTAAGATTCTGTAAAATGTCCTTGTTAGACCAAAATTTCCCTTTTAAATCTTACATCCATGAATGGAAGATAATTTGTCATTTCCTGTGGAGTACAGAGATTTTTTTAAGCTTTATGTCCTGAAGGAAGGTATATTTGCTCCCGAAAGGGACAAAATGGGTTAGGAAGACGAATGAATGAAGGATATGAAGGGGTTCACTTTAGCAGAAATATTTAGAATGTTTTAAGGCTCCATAAATTTTACTCTGAAATTTAATAGAAAACCCTCACTCTAAAAACGTGGATGCTAATTTAGACTCAGTTAACAGGGCATACCCTGCTAAAAAACATTGCACAGTAAAATAATAAAACTAATTAAAATGTAATGTATGTGGAAATCAAAATGACAAGCACAAAACACCATTATAGAAGAGAAAGGTGCACATTTGTGTGTATGTGTACATGAATATAAAAACCTGTTGTAAAGGATGCCCAATTACCTATCTAGGAATTATCTTGATTCTCGCTAAAGGCTAATTATGAGGAGCCACGCTTCAGACTTTGCACTTTCAAGTTATTATTAGGACCCCAACTGGAGTCTACCGAGGATACACAAAAGCTCACTGACACATCTACACCTGAAATGCACACCCAACTTCCCTCCCCTCTGCTTCTTAGAGTCAGGGAGAAACACAAAAATCGGGCTTTAGCTAGTGTAGTGGCAGTGTTCCCAGAGTTGCTCTCATTTACAAACTCTTTATTTTTGATTACTTCTGTTGACATGCTTTATGGTACAATTTCTTAAGCAACTAACAGGCAGTGGTGTCAATGACAATGAAATTGAGTTTAACGTTAAATATTGTTGATTCACTCCAATGTTGGAACATCCACTCGAAGCTTCTTTCTGTACACATGATCAAATATTTGACATAGGAAAAGCTGTTTACACAGCACAGAAAAGGGAAATAATTAGCATTTTTATCACACACAGTCTAGAGGTCTGGTCTAATGGCTGACTGAAGCTTAAATAAATACACAAATGACTCTCCCCTGAGGCGTTAAAGAAGCAGATGGACATGTGTCGCTTCTCAATAGATCTTTTTTTCATAAATGAAGAATAGTCAATGACGAACAGGCTCTGTTCTGAATGACCTGGCTATTAATGAGGCCTATGAGCTGAATCTCCAGTATGTAGTGCGATTTTTCCATCTCATGTTAGTCTTTTAGCCTGTTTTAGATGTTGATAGTATTGATGCTCAAGCCGAGCTCATAAGCAAAAGATTCAGTTTTGTTGAAGGTGAAGTATGGGCTCCGAAATGGAAAAAGATTAGTAATTTAGAGACATGAGCCACCAGTTTACAACCCTGATAATTTGGTATAATGAACAGTTTAACCTTACTTCCCAAAATCTGCTTTTTTGGTGCAGTTCTATGAAAAAATAATTAATATACAGTCCATGGAAGGGCTGGCTTACCATTAGAGTAGCAAGGACTTGGATGCTATATGCAAACATAGACTTCAATGTAAAGCTGCCCAGATTCCTCTTTCCTTGCAAAGCTTTCCATCAACATTTGAAATGTTTCTGTGATTGTACATTTTGTGAGACATTCCATGTGTTCATGCACTTAAGTTGGACTTGTAATCTACCTTTACAGTATGATGTTTGATGGGTTTGAGGTCATGGTTTTTGAGATTCTCAATTAATTCAACCTGCAATGTCTTTATGGACCCTACCGTGTTTAGTGCGACACCGTTATTCCAAAATAGAAAAAGGGATCTTCCCAAACTATCTCCAAAAGGGTGAAACATTGTCCAAATGCCATTTGGGAAGACAAATGGGAAAGATGGGCTCCATAAATAGGAATTCAATGTATTCATGAAGCAGTAAAAGTCGTTATATTTTCTTCAGTAGAATACTTTGCAGAAACACGGAGAAAAAAAATGTTTGCAGATAATTCAACTTGGCTGACTTTATGTTTTGAAATACAGTGGGTTACATTTAGTCAAAAAAATGGTTCAGCTAAATTGTCTTAGAGCAAAATGTGGACGGCTAAAGTAATGGAATGAGGTGAATCATTTAAATTCTGTATTAATTTACCACTTTATTAAAGGCAGAAAATCAAATCATGTGGCAATTGGAAGAAAACACACATGGTAATTGGTAAACACTAAAGGCAACAAAAAGATGATGCATTTGGTAATGATGCAGTCTACAGCGCATGACTGCATCTCACAACTCGCTTTTATTCCTGCTTAATAAACATATTTTGCTCACATGTAGCATAACGGGTTTAGGCCCTGAGCCATCCACCTCATGTCATTTGATCTCATCTGTACCTGATTTACACAAAACAGCTTAGAGCAAAGTTTAAGCTCCACAAGGTTGTACCACATAGCTACAACCATCGTGCTTTAGCACCCCTGCCCTTGTGTTTCTTACTGCAGACAGAGAAAAAAACAAAAACAAAAAACAAAAAAGAGCATAAAAAAGCAAAAACACTACTGGGATTTTTACCTTTGGGGTTATTTCTACTTTGGATCAGGGTAATGGATACATTTGGGTAGATAAACCACCTGTATTAGCAGAAATATTGACTAAAGTACTTTACTTACTCTCATCTACTTTATCTGAGGGCACTCCAGTAACAGGAGATAACACCCGGGGCTTAAAAAACTAAAATGGTTTCTAATAAAAAAAAGAAAAAATTTTAAATCAGCTACAGACACCTAAAACAAAAAGTTTAAACAATTCCTTTTACATCTATTGACTATCAAGAAGAGTGGAAAATTTTCAACAAACAGAAATTGAAACTAGTAAGCTCATTTCAAAAAAGAGAGTACTAAATATTGTCGTATTAAATTCTAAACTGGACACCTTTTAGTCAAATTATTTTTTTCATTGTCTCGAACAATAAAGAATCTGATTAAAAAATGACATTTTGATCATCATTAAAAATCTGAGAAAAAAAATCCTTTTTTCGTTTTGACATGGTAACTATTGCCCCAAATAAATAATGAGGATAAAACCTTGGCTGTCTCATTTAGAAGCATGCATAAAACATTCTGCTGGTGTGTGCATGCAAAAATGTGTCCCTCCTCCAACTAAGCCCTGGTCTAGGGAGCAAAAGACTCATTACATCTAATACCTTTTAGCAAATCAGGATGAAACGAAAAGAAATAGTGGAACATGAGGAACATTAGGGCAAACTTTATTAAACTTAATTAGAGTCAAAGTCGTTTATTGGGGAGGTTCACGTCCATAATGGTCACTCTTTACACAGGAGCACTGCAAACGATCTCAAAGGCTTTTTCCCCAGTAATAGCGATTTAATTTATGCTTTGATGTCGTCTGAGTGCATCATCTTAAGTCTGAGGGTATATGTTTTATGTTTATGGAGTCCAAATAAACCCTGCTTCTTTTTTGCCAACACACCTTTAACAACAATTAACAAGTTTAGCCATGAAGTTTAGCAGACGGATGCCTAATGATCCACATAATTGTGACTTTTTTTGAAGTCCACATAGTGTCTGTTTACTAGGGGTGTAATTTATTTTAAGAACAATTCAATTCATTTGATATGATTCATTGTCAATCTTGGTTCATTTTTGAATGAGCCGATTCAATTACATAAAATCAATCTTTAGCCAAAACTCAACCAGTGTGACTCAGAGATAAATACCTGGTACTGAACAGTGCAGGTGAAATTTTCCAGATTCCTTGTATTTCTTGTTAGATAATTAAGTGTAAATTAAATGTTTACAAACAAGCAAGTAAACAAGGAATAATGGCAAATCCATTAACATTTTGGCTTCATAAAGTTCAGCCCACTGTTGTTGTTTTTTTTTACAACAAAATAATGCAAAGGGAACATTATTAGAACATTCCACCACACTGTGGTCACGTTTTGCTCAATTCAAAGTGTTTCCACACATTGGACTGGAATGATGGACTGATCTTTTTATTTCAGCCATCACATGTGTTGTCTGCTGTGACGGTACTTGGTTGTTATTACTGGTACGTTCTAGTAGAATAAACGTACTTTGTCTCAATCCAAATGGTATTTTCCCATATCGATATAATCCATTTATTTCATTTTGAAACTATTGATCAATTCAACTAACAACTTGCCTCAGATGGATCGATCTGGTTGGATCGTAGGAATATAAATCAATTAAGTTGATTGATTGTTACACCCCTAATTTTTGCCACAACAAAAATAAGCTTATATTTAGTGACAAACCACAGGTAATGCAGCAGAATACTGGTAGATTGTTCTCACTTTCTGAAAAAGATTCAGGGAGAAGGAGAAAAACTTAAATACTGTTTTTTGTTTTGTAAGTGTGTTTTTTGGGGGAGGGGAGAAGGTGAAAGAAAGCATCTGTGAATATCATTATGACAGTAAAATGAGGCAAATGAGAGTTTAAAGAGAGAGAGTTTTCTAAAGCCCGCCACTAGGAATTTAAAGCCATAAATATTTCAACTGCCATGGGTTAATTAGTCATTAGTGGATCATTGCAAACACTTATCTAGCATAACCTTCACAAGCTGATTATTATGGTACGGTCAGTGGAAAAAGAGGATTTAACTGCTTGCCTCATGAGCTGCTTGTCGGTTAATAACAGACTTACTGAAGCTCCAGGTTTCATGCGCTTGGAAAGGACCATTTTTTCTACTTTTTCAGTTGCTACCAGATGACAGTTTCTGTTTTGTGCTGAATGAAAATAAAACACTTTGGTTAGGAGTGATTTTCCACAAGCGTAACTTTTCGCTCCAGCTAGCTCAAACAACAGGTACAAAGTGCTTTGTACAAGTGCACATGTGTGGAAAGATAATACAAGGAATGAAGTTTTTGAAAAAGAAAATAGAGTTTAAAGATCTCTGCCAAGTGTGCTTCTGCACCAGCCACCTAAGTATGGAGAGGCCAGAGTGGCCATCACTGAAGGAAATGAGGTGGAACAGGTCAGGGGCACAGAAAGGGGATCAACGCCAACCCCAGTGGACGGGCCAGACCATTTACAAAGCTAGGAAAAAAAAAGACCAGCCCAAGTCAGTCCTATGTGGTTTTCATAGCAGGTCAGTTCCAAGGACCTTTCCTGTTCACCATGGTCTCTTCACCTCCACATGCCCCGCCCTCAGATCATCTAATGCTTGGATCTGCTCAGTTGTAGTCGGGGGCCTGGCAAGTGGATGGACATCCCTTAACAGGCAGCAACGGCGGCACTAGGGCTGCTAGCCTTTAATTAGCTCGGACAGCTCAAGCTTGGAGAGAGGCAGCCGGGCTATATCATAATGAGTTCAGCTGGGATTAGGAGGACAGGGCAGGGGGGTGAGCAGAGAGGAAAGCTGTGGAGGGGGGCAAGTACCAGAATTCTGGCCTCAACCTTCTGCTGCATCACAGCGGGCTGGAGGGAGGCAACTGGAAAGAAAAGTAGGAAGAAGGAGAGATGAGGATAAAAAGGCACAGGCGCGAAAAGGGAAGAGGTGAGGAGAGGTGAAGGCAAGGGAAAACAGGAGAGGAGGAGACTTTAGCTTTAGGCCAAGCTTTGTGTAGAATCACAGGAGTTAGTGTTTGTCAAACAATTACTGTTTTTTCTACAGATAAAGACAGAAAATGGCTGTCCTTCAGACAGAGATAAAGACAAATATCCAAACAAAACCAGACGGGGAGAATAAAAAGAAAAAAAAACAGAAATAAATATAGCTTTTATGCAATAAAGGTTGCTGTCTAAAGATAGTGGCAGGAAACAGAAGAAAAGGCTTTTACAAAAGTAAACCCCAAATGTGTGCATGGACAATACATAGCTGCATGCATCTTATAAAATACATTTGAACTAATCCTAACACCAAGCAATGACTTCAAAATTAACATTTTAGCTACATTTAGAATCCCACGCGAATTTATGAATTAAAAAAGCATGTCATCATACTTCAACTAGCAACACAACCAGCCTAGTTTATTGTAGCTTTATTAGAAACCACTGTTTCTCCCCAGAAAGACGTAGTCATGGATTCTGACATTGCCTGTTTGTGATTACACTTTTTGGCAGTGTAAGTTTAATGATCTTGCCTTTGCCCCTGCTGGCTGATAATGATGGTAAGAGTGGACGAATGGTGTAAAGCTTGGAAAAACTAAAATTTTAACTCTCACCAACCAAGGGACAGTAGGTTAGGTAAGGATTAAAGTGTTAAACATTTGTTAAGGAACCAAATTCTCCGAATGGTGGCATCCATGTTTTTTTTCCCTTAGGCAGTTTTGATTGCCACTTACTTTTCGATGGAGAGTTTAGTTGTAAGGTTTTTTAAGTAGGTCAGCTCGTTCCACACAGCATCACTGTTCTCTTGTCGTAGTTGCCAAAACTCTGCCCGGTGTGCCTTTCCACTTGCCCTAGACATTGAAACACACATACATAAAAAAGAAAACGCTCATATAAAAGCAGAAGTGACATTCTAAAGCCAAGGAAAACAATTAACATTTAAGATGAATGGACAAACTACCTCAACTGATAAGTGACCCTGAAGGCAAGAGTGTAATAGGAGACAGTTATTTGTATAATAAATCACTTAACTCCCTTTAGTCATTTCATTTGAATCTAGTCCTAATTCTGATTTTGTTATTTAGATATGATTAGCCGCATCATGTACACATGTGCATAATGGTTTGAATCCCAGGGCACGATAAACACAACCTTCACAGCGCGAAGGCCCTGGTTCGAATCCTTGCTGGACCTTTCTGTTTAGTTTTTGCCTGCTCTCCTTTTGCATTTCTGGGTTTTGTTCACACACTCCAGCTTCCTCTCTTAGTCCAGAAATATACATTGACGGTCAATTGGTGGATCTAAATTGTTCTTAGGTGTGATTGTGAGTGTGTGCGACTGTGTGTGGGCTTGTGCTGGACTGATATAACCGGCCTTCGCCAGATGGTAGCTTAGATAGGCGCCAGCTACCCTGTGACGCCAAATAGGGAAAGTTATCACCTTTTTTTGTTGTTGTGTACAGTGCCGTACTATGTCCAGCCTGGCGTTCCAACTATGCTGACTTGAGCTTTGGTGCAACATCTGTCTGTCTGAAGAACAGAATAGGGACACCCAAAGTGTTCTTTGGTACTCTCGTTCTTAATGGTTGCATCAGCATGAATCAGGGCATAGTCCATCCACATTTTAACTGTTTGATTTAACATCTTTACTGAAAGCAGGACAAAAGCGAGACCCAGCAGCATTACCATTGTCTCAATTTTCTCCTCTGTTTACTACAAAAAACTTGCCACCTTTGAGGCTGGATTCGAAGGTAATGGTAAATGGTGTATACTTATATAGCGCTTTTCTACCTTCATTGAAGGCCCAAAGCGCTTACAGTGACAGACCCATTCACCCATTCACACACTGGTGGCGGCTCCACTGCTGAACACTGGCGCCAACCTTCCACCAGAGGCAAGGAGCGGTTCAGAGTCTTGCCCAAGGATACTTTGACACATGGGCGGGTAAGCCGGGAATCAAACCCACAGTTTTCCGATCGAAGGTCGACCGCCCTACCCCTGCACCGCGGCCGCCCCACCGTGGTGTTTCTTTAAATCAAAATTCAACTTAAATCAAGGCGTGTCTTGGTGTGCAGAGCAAAACTGTAAAATAGAAAAAGAAAAAAAGATCCTATTGAGGGCTACAGGTTCCCTCACTCACAGTGAGTGTGCCAGAAATGCTCCAAATAAAGTTATAAATACACACACACACACACAGACAAAAATTACTGCCTCCCAGCTACATTTCTGCAGAGATACAACTCATCAATCAGTCTTAGTCCAACACATTCAATTCCAATTAGCCTTTCATTTGCAAACTAAAAGAGGATTTAGTGATAAATCCACAAATTGCAAAAGCAGCTGTTAAGAATATAGCGTCTCTCAAACGTCCTCTTTCTCACAAGCACAGTTACTAACACATGTTTATCATTTTACCTAATCAATGTGATAGGGCAAGAGAAATTGGCTTTAAGGGTCATTGCTTTTGTCAAGGATTCCTACTTTAGTTATATTGCGTTTCAGCAGTGCCAAAACAAGTTTAACACCAGTAACTGGAAGTAGAACGCTGCTGAAAAATGGTAAACCTTTATTATTTGCTAAACTGCAATTGCTCCTGCATAGTGTAAAGTCACTGGACTACTTTGTTGTGTTTGTAACAAATACATTCTATGTATTTTTTTAGACACTAAAGAGATTTTTCTTCATGTTACAAGCACAGCAAACATAACCAGGACAATTTCTAATGTGTACTGCTGCAACAGTATTCTGTAGAAAAATACATTAATAGAAAGGTATGGAAAAAAACCATACAATTTAAATTGTTTACCGTAGACTTTAAAACTGTTGAACATGGAGTCAGAAGACGGTTTTCTTCTTTAGGCCGCAGTGTATGTTCCCCTATGGTATTTTAGTTTCCATTATTAAGCAGGAGGAGATAGAGAGAACATTTCCATGCTGCTGCAGCTAATTGCTCTGAATCAGGGGGAATGTGTTTATGGGTGCAACTTTGATCAGAGTACGGATGCTTTAATAACCTTTAATTTTATTTGCTCATCCCCATCATCCCCAGTCTGATTAAAAAACTTTTTCCCCTCTCTAATATAAATAAGAAGTTGGATTTTTTTCCCTTTTTCCTTTATGCCAGTTTGGGAAAATACAGTGATGCTGTAATGGTGATTGGCGGCGGTGGGGGTGGGGGGTGGGGTTCAATGGGACTGCGCGGTAGCTGCATCCTGATGAGCCAAGTGATCTTACGTCTGCTTTGCAACTGGCTAAAATTTGTGTCCAAAGTGTGATTGGTGAATACATACTAATGTCACTTAGAAGTCAAAGAAGCTTTAAGGGACCACAAGCCTCCGTTATTTGAAATGATACAAAATGATTAATATGAGGAAAGAAAAACTGCAAAAATATTGATACAACATCCTAATAATATTTGGCTTATGTGTGCAAACATAATATATTTGATTGTATTTTAGTTTATGAATAAAGTACCAATAGAGCTATTTTGATTTAAACATATAAAGCAGAAGCTTTAGTCAGAAAAAAGTGAAATGATAAAACAACATTTGCATTTTTAATTTAGAGGAAATGATTTTTTTGTAAAAGGGTGTGTTATGGCGGGGATCTATTGTAACTAAACTACAAATATTTAGAAACTGAGGCAAAAACAATTAATTGTTTATCTGACTGTTAATAAGGTTCTAATACACCCAAAAAGAAATGGGCAGAGGCTTCAATCTACACATTACTACCTCTAAGTAATGAATTTAAGTAAACAAGTGAAGAAACAGCCTTGTGCTTGACCTAATATGAAACCATATTGCCAATTTAGCTCTAAGTGACAGCCACCACAGAAGTCTGTATCTGGAGTGGTCACACCCTCTCTCTATACACATATCCGAGGTTGCATCAGTCAATAATAAGAACAGCTTTATCTTAAACTGAATCTCCACTAGGGTCGGGTCGCCTGGTGAATTTGACCACTGATGCTGTTTGGGGAGCCAGAATTAGACGCATTACCTTTTGCTGAGCTCAGCATGCAGATCTTTCATACCCATCAGAAAAATACCTCCATGTGAAATGTGCTGGCAGAACAGCCACTGGCTGAAGACCTCTACTGCTACAACCCAGTGGAAAAGACAAAGTTTAGAGAAGGTCTTCCTATATGATTTTGCCAAAGAGACAAAATGGTAACCAAACTGGTGACCCAATGTCATAGTTTGAGGTCCTTTTTTAAACGTGTGGTTGTCACCATCTTGGCAGAATAGATAATCAAACCCTGATAAACAAGTCAAGTCTGTCATGATATTTGTTGAAACACACCCTGTAAGTTTGTTTAATTACCCTAGTAAGTAGTCCTCTGGAAACCAGACTACAATATTTTTGGTAAGGGGGATAAATAGGAATGTGATCATCCAACGTTTTTTGGTGAAACATTTTTTGTGGGAAAACTCTGTAAGAGAGGCTTTCAGTGTTTACCATTTGTTACTTTATGTTGATAGTGTCTGACTGACTTGCCTTTGCAAGGCATTTTTAACCTGGTGAGAAAAACAAGGATTTTATGTACATGTATGTATCCGTATTGAGGATGAACACACAAGTTCAGGTCTGTTTCAGTTTTTCTTTATAAAAGATTCTGGTAAAGACCAAGTCAAAAGCATTCTCCAATTCTCACAGATGTTCATACTGTGAATAAAGATTCACAACATTCAGAATTGGGAAAAAATATAAACTTTAATATAGATGTATATGTAAGAAAGAGATACATCAATAGAGCAACATCATGGAAAGTATTAGGAGATTCCTAACAAGCGCAAAATTGACCAAGACTAGACTCCTATCCCAACTGACTAGTTAAGGCTCCAATTTGAGGCATTGATGGGAATATTTACGTCCTTTTTTAATTGTGTCTTATTCAAAGCAGGGAATACCCCAGCGGTTCGGAATGCTATTTAAGGATGTGGCTTAATGCCAATAAATGCCAAGATCATAAAATTGAATGACTGACTGCTGCCAAGAAAGGTTCTGATGGAAAAGGGCAAAGCTGCCTATTGCATCAATTTCTGTCAGATTGAAACATGGCACTGAGACACAGTAAGGGAGCAAATTGTTGCATAATGCTTTCTGAATTAAATCATGGTGACGTTAAACAAATAAATATATGAAATTAAAGTAATTATACGGTCTTTAATAAAATATACAATATTACATTAGCTAGAAAATTACTTTCTTGACTTAATTAATATGCCGTAATGGTTTTTCTGGTGCTGGAGCTCTCTTGTTAGTCTAAAGATATTCAGTTGAGCTGTTTTGAGCTAGCATAAGCAGAGTCAAGCCTAAAGATGAACGTGCTCCCTGACTTTCTCCACTTTCACACAGATTTCCATTGCACTGGTGTTTTCTTTAATTAACCCTGTGAGAAAACAGCTGACAAAGTTAACACTCCGCTCCCACAAGGCCAACAGGCAGCCACACCTTCAGCTTCTCTTTAAATGGCCTCAGTGGCACTCAATTGCTAAAAAAAGAAGTATTAAAGAGGTTAAAGGGAGACAATAGAGAGAACAAGAGACATATGTTAATGACATATTGTAGCACACTTACTACTTTGTGTAAAAAAAATCATGTGGTTTCTGTTGAAGCAGGAAACGACTCCCCTCTCATCCCTCCCTCCACAGGCCTGGAAAGAAAAACCCAGAGGACTAGACACCTCCAGCCTCTAGCTCTCACATCTTAATGAACGCTGAGGGAAAAGAGATGCAGAGGCACAGGGACTGTCCAAGCAACTAAAATCTATGAGCAACAAAATTGTTTTTGTAAAGGCATGAAAGAAAATTTACTCACTTTCCCCAAACTAGCAGTAAGTCCTCGTCAGACCTCACACAAAGAATGAGTCAATTCAGTTCATCTCAGTTTAAAAAACGTATAGAGCACCAGTTCACAACCACGCTTCACTCAAAGCGCAACTTAAAGAGCAAATAGTATCAACAATTAATTTTATTACAGTTTTTTTTCCAATTGCTAAAACTCATTTCCAAAAACATTAGACCAATTTCACCGAGCACGTTTTCAAAATAAAAGCAAAACATAGAAAATACTCGACTCTTCAGCCAAAAGCTCACTTTAAAGTCACAGTAAATACTCTATCATCACAACTAACTTGACACAGTAGACAAAATGCTTTATAAATAATGGTAAAGCCCCCCAAAACAAATTAGAGTAAAATAGTATTTGGGATTTTATTTTTATTGTAACTCCAGGTTCACATCTATAGCACTTCACTGTCTTGCCTCTGTGCCAGGTTGGGTCAGAGGATTTCATCCACATCAGGCAATGTTCCCCCCGGCCAAACAACAGGAAAAAAATGATTTTATGTGCCTTATCCAGCCTTTACAGGACTCAATTCAAATTAAAGCCGCAAGCGGCGTTGTATGGCCCGCAGACGCAACCCGCCTTCCACGCCAGACTCTACGCACCAACGCCGCCCTCACCGCCCTCACCGCCCACCTTTGATGAGGGATAGAAAAAGCTGCATAAGCTAATAATGCTAACTATGCTAATCATGCTAGCTATGCTAATTTGGCTAAAAGTGCTAGCATAGCGATCAGCATCATCAACTCGTTCGGAAAAACATATTACCTAAAATGCTAATTATGCTAACTATGCTAGCTATGCTAATGTGGCTAAAAGTGCTAGCATAGCGATCAGCATCATCAACTCGCTCGGAAAAACACATTACCTAAAATGCTAATTATGCTAACTATGCTAGCTATGCTAATGTGGCTAAAAGTGCTAGCATAGCGATCAGCATCATCAACTGGCTCCGGAAAAACACATTACCTAAAATGCTAATTATGCTAACTATGCTAGCTATGCTAATGTGGCTAAAATTGCTAGCATAGCGATCAGATCATCAACTGACTTCAGAAAAACACATTGTTTAAGATGCTAATTATGCTAACTATGCTAGCTATGCTAACATGGCTAAAACTGCTAGCATAGCGATCAGCATCATTAACTTACTCAGAAAAACACATTGCTCCATTGGTGAAAGCTACATGTCATGAGTTGACAAAAAACCCACTTTTTTCAAAATGGCGGCTTTTCTGTTGATTTTATCTCCATAGCAACCATTTTATGTTTTGTTTGCCTCGGGAAGACGAACGGATTGACGTCAGTTTCGGACAAATCGGGAAAAGTAAACTTTTTGTTGTCCTTAGCAACAGTGGTTTTATGCTAACCACGCCCACATTCCTTATATGTCCTTGTCCAGTGTTTTTCAATGTATTCAGATCCAGGCATAAATGCAAGCATTCAATTTTCACTGTATTGTATTGAAAGGCATGGGAGTTATAACAGTGCGCCACTTTGCTAGCTCGCCACGCGCACGCCGTTCAAAATCTACAACTTCTAATTCCAACATTTTTTCCACAGTAGCTTGCCATTGATGCCCAAAAAGTTTCGAGATGATCGTTGAAAATTTCAACGACAAGTTTACGTTTGAATCTGGTGGTAAAGGTGTTTTTTATAGAAAATTCAAGATGGCGGCCTTTTCCCGAGGTCAAAGGTCGACGAAACTCCAGAGGTGATTGTAGACTTACGCTAGGGACATGCGAGTCAAATTTCGTGAAAATCGCTCGAAAAAAAGTTCATTTTTCCATATTGTGTAAAAACGCGAAAATCTCAAAATGGCCGATTTTGGCACAAAATGGCCGCCAAACCATAGGTCGTGTCGCCATCACGTAATGATTTCAAAAGTTTGATTGGATATATCCAACAAAGTTATCTGGGTTTCGTTAGCCGATTCTTAAAAAAAAAATCCGAAATTTTTTTTTTTTGCCGAGTCAGCACTTTTTTTTGCGATCGTTTTTTGCTTACCACGGCCACATTCCTTTATCGATTTTGTCGTATGTGGCATCGTTTTGTTCAGTGTGGGCCAGGGAATCGCATATTTCATTTTCACAACATTCCGATAAAATATGTGCGAGCTAGCTAAAATCGCGACGGTTGCGAATTCGCCACGCGCACGCCGTTCAAAATCTACAACTTCTAATTCCAACATTTTGTCCACAGTAGCTTGCCATTGATGCCCGAGAAGTTTCAAGACGATCGAAAAAAATCCCTAGGACGAGTTTTCGTTTGTATCCATTACTAAAGGTGCTTTTTTCGGAAAATTCAAGATGGCCGCCCCTTCCCAAGGTCAAAGGTCAACGAAACTTCTCTGGTATTTGTAGAATCAAGCTGTTGGCATCTGTATCCGATTTCATGAAAATCGCTCAAACAAAAGTGTCGTTTTCCCATATTGTCAAAAAACACGAAAATCGCCATTTCTCAGAGTTCGCCACAAAATGGCCGCCAAGCCGTAGGTCGTGTGGCCATCCCATAATGATTTCATAACTTCTTTGGGATATCTCCAACACGTGTGTTTTGGTTTCGTAACTGTATTTCAAAATATTTTTTTTTGGCCCCATAAGCGATTTTCGGCCCATTCATTTTTTTACGGGAACGCTCGCCGTGATGTCATCGACTTCGGGGGGGTGACGTTCTCTTTGCCGAAAATTCATTTTCAATTTATCCTAGGTGTGTGCCAATTTTGGTGAGTTTTCGGGTATGTGGCGGGGGTCAAATTTGAGCTCAACGGATCCGTTAGAAACAAGAATAATAATAAAGCCGCAAGCGGCGTTGTATGGCCCGCAGACGCAACCCGCCTTCCACGCCCAACTCTACGCACCACCGCCGCCTCACGCCCTCACCGCCCTCACCGCCCACCGCCCACCTTTGATGAGGGATAGAAAAAGCTGCATAAGCTAATAATGCTAATATGCTAATCATGCTAGCTATGCTAATTTGGCTAAAAGTGCTAGCATAGCGATCAGCATCATCAACTCTCGGAAAAACACATTACCTAAAATGCTTTATGCTAACTATGCTAGCTATGCTAATGTGGCTAAAAGTGCTAGCATAGCGATCAGCATCATCAACTGCTCGGAAAAACACATTACCTAAAATGCTAATTATGCTAACTATGCTAGCTATGCTAATGTGGCTAAAAGCTAGCATAGCGATCAGCATCATCAACTGTCGGAAAAACACATTACCTAAAATGCTAATTATGCTAACTATGCTAGCTATGCTAATGTGGCTAAAATTGCTAGCATAGCGATCAGCATCATCAACTGACTCAGAAAAACACATTGTTTAAGATGCTAATTATGCTAACTATGCTAGCTATGCTAACAGGGCTAAAACTGCTAGCATAGCGATCAGCATCATTAACTTACTCAGAAAAACACATTGCTCCATTGGTGAAAGCTACATGTCATGAGTTGACAAAAAACCCACTTTTTTCAAAATGGCGGCTTTTCTGTTGATTTTATCTCCATAGCAACCATTTTATGTTTTGTTTGCCTCGGGAGGACGAACGGATTGACGTCAGTTTCGGACAAATCGGGAAAAGTAAACTTTTTGTTGTCCTTAGCAACAGTGGTTTTATGCTAACCACGCCCACATTCCTTATATGTCCTTGTCCAGTGTTTTTCAATGTATTCAGATCCAGGCATAAATGCAATGCATTCAATTTTCACTGTATTGTATTGAAAGGCATGGGAGTTATAACAGTGCGCCACTTTGCTAGCTCGCCACGCGCACGCCGTTCAAAATCTACAACTTCTAATTCCAACATTTTTTCCACAGTAGCTTGCCATTGATGCCCAAAAAGTTTCGAGATGATCGTTGAAAATTCCAACGACGAGTTTACGTTTGAATCTGATGGTAAAGGTGTTTTTTATAGAAAATTCAAGATGGCGGCCTTTTCCCGAGGTCAAAGGTCGACGAAACTCCAGAGGTGATTGTAGACTTACGCTAGGGACATGCGAGTCAAATTTCGTGAAAATCGCTCGAAAAAAAGTTCATTTTTCCATATTGTGTAAAAACGCGAAAATCTCAAAATGGCCGATTTTGGCACAAAATGGCCGCCAAACCATAGGTCGTGTCGCCATCACGTAATGATTTCAAAAGTTTGATTGGATATATCCAACAAAGTTATCTGGGTTTCGTTAGCCGATTCTTAAAAATAAAATCCGAAATTTTTTTTTTTTGCCGAGTCAGCACTTTTTTTTGCGATCGTTTTTTGCTTACCACGGCCACATTCCTTTATCGATTTTGTCGTATGTGACATCGTTTTGTTCAGTGTGGGCCAGGGAATCGCATATTTCATTTTCACAACATTCCGATAAAATATGTGCGAGCTAGCTAAAATGGCGGCGGTTGCGAATTCGCCACGCGCACGCCGTTCAAAATCTACAACTTCTAATTCCAA
Organism: Oryzias curvinotus; assembly: GCA_023969325.1. Lineage (NCBI taxonomy): Eukaryota > Metazoa > Chordata > Actinopteri > Beloniformes > Adrianichthyidae > Oryzias > Oryzias curvinotus. The sequence continues at coordinate 37,071,025 of CM043706.1, forward strand.
CATTTTGTCCACAGTAGCTTGCCATTGATGCCCGAGAAGTTTCAAGACGATCGAAAAAAATCCCTAGGACGAGTTTTCGTTTGTATCCATTACTAAAGGTGCTTTTTTTCGGAAAATTCAAGATGGCCGCCCCTTCCCAAGGTCAAAGGTCAACGAAACTTCTCTGGTATTTGTAGAATCAAGCTGTTGGCATCTGTAGTCCGATTTCAGTGAAAATCGCTCAAACAAAAGTGTCGTTTTCCCATATTGTCAAAAAACACGAAAATCGCCATTTCTCAGAGTTCGCCACAAAATGGCCGCCAAGCCGTAGGTCGTGTGGCCATCCCATAATGATTTCAAAACTTCTTTGGGATATCTCCAACACGCGTGTTTTGGTTTCGTAACTGTATTTCAAAATATTTTTTTTTGGCCCCATAAGCGATTTCGGCCCATTCATTTTTTTTACGGGAACGCTCGCCGTGATGTCATCGACTTTGGGGGGGTGACGTTCTCTTTGCCGAAAATTCATTTTCAATTTATCCTAGGTGTGTGCCAATTTTGGTGAGTTTTCGGGTATGTGGCGGGGGTCAAATTTGAGCTCAACGGATCCGTTAGAAAGAAGAAGAATAATTAAAGCCGCAAGCGGCGTTGTATGGCCCGCAGACGCAACCCGCCTTCCACGCCCAACTCTACGCACCACCGCCGCCCTCCACCGCCCTCACCGCCCACCTTTGATGAGGGATAGTAAAAGCTGCATAAGCTAATAATGCTAACTATGCTAACTCATGCTAGCTATGCTAATTTGGCTAAAAGTGCTAGCATAGCGATCAGCATTATCAACTCGTTCGAAAAACACATTACTAAAATGCTAATTATGCTAACTATGCTAGCTATGCTAATGTGGCTAAAAGTGCTAGCATAGCGATCAGCATCATCAACTCGCTCGGAAAAAACATTACCTAAAATGCTAATTATGCTAACTATGCTAGCTATGCTAATGTGGCTAAAAGTGCTAGCATAGCGATCAGCATCATCAACTGTATCGGAAAAACACATTACCTAAAATGCTAATTATGCTAACTATGCTAGCTATGCTAATGTGGCTAAAAGTGCTAGCATAGCGATCAGCATCATCAACTGGCTCGGAAAAACACATTACCTAAAATGCTAATTATGCTAACTATGCTAGCTATGCTAATGTGGCTAAAAGTGCTAGCATAGCGATCAGCATCATCAACTGTCAGAAAAACACATTACTAAAATGCTAATTATGCTAACTATGCTAGCTATGCTAATGTGGCTAAAATTGCTAGCATAGCGATCAGCATCATCAACTGACTCAGAAAAACACATTGTTTAAGATGCTAATTATGCTAACTATGCTAGCTATGCTAACAGGGCTAAAACTGCTAGCATAGCGATCAGCATCATTAACTTACTCAGAAAAACACATTGCTCCATTGGTGAAAGCTACATGTCATGAGTTGACAAAAAACCCACTTTTTTTCAAAATGGCGGCTTTTCTGTTGATTTTATCTCCATAGCAACCATTTTATGTTTTGTTTGCCTCGGGAGGACGAACGGATTGACGTCAGTTTCGGACAAATCGGGAAAAGTAAACTTTTTGTTGTCCTTAGCAACAGTGGTTTTATGCTAACCACGCCCACATTCCTTATATGTCCTTGTCCAGTGTTTTTCAATGTATTCAGATCCAGGCATAAATGCAAGCATTCAATTTTCACTGTATTGTATTGAAAGGCATGGGAGTTATAACAGTGCGCCACTTTGCTAGCTCGCCACGCGCACGCCGTTCAAAATCTACAACTTCTAATTCCAACATTTTTTCCACAGTAGCTTGCCATTGATGCCCAAAAAGTTTCGAGATGATCGTTGAAAATTTCAACGACAAGTTTACGTTTGAATCTGGTGGTAAAGGTGTTTTTTATAGAAAATTCAAGATGGCGGCCTTTTCCCGAGGTCAAAGGTCGACGAAACTCCAGAGGTGATTGTAGACTTACGCTAGGGACATGCGAGTCAAATTTCGTGAAAATCGCTCGAAAAAAAGTTCATTTTTCCATATTGTGTAAAAACGCGAAAATCTCAAAATGGCCGATTTTGGCACAAAATGGCCGCCAAACCATAGGTCGTGTCGCCATCACGTAATGATTTCAAAAGTTTGATTGGATATATCCAACAAAGTTATCTGGGTTTCGTTAGCCGATTCTTAAAAAAAAAATCCGAAATTTTTTTTTTTTGCCGAGTCAGCACTTTTTTTTGCGATCGTTTTTTGCTTACCACGGCCACATTCCTTTATCGATTTTGTCGTATGTGACATCGTTTTGTTCAGTGTGGGCCAGGGAATCGCATATTTCATTTTCACAACATTCCGATAAAATATGTGCGAGCTAGCTAAAATGGCGGACGGTTGCGAATTCGCCACGCGCACGCCGTTCAAAATCTACAACTTCTAATTCCAACATTTTGTCCACAGTAGCTTGCCATTGATGCCCGAGAAGTTTCAAGACGATCGAAAAAAATCCCTAGGACGAGTTTTCGTTTGTATCCATTACTAAAGGTGCTTTTTTCGGAAAATTCAAGATGGCCGCCCCTTCCCAAGGTCAAAGGTCAACGAAACTTCTCTGGTATTTGTAGAATCAAGCTGTTGGCATCTGTAGTCCGATTTCAGTGAAAATCGCTCAAACAAAAGTGTCGTTTTCCCATATTGTCAAAAAACACGAAAATCGCCATTTCTCAGAGTTCGCCACAAAATGGCCGCCAAGCCGTAGGTCGTGTGGCCATCCCATAATGATTTCATAACTTCTTTGGGATATCTCCAACAAGTGTGTTTTAGGTTTCGTAACTGTATTTCAAAATATTTTTTTTGGCCCCATAAGCAGATTTTCGGCCCATTCATTTTTTTACGGGAACGCTCGCCGTGATGTCATCGACTTCGGGGGGGGTGACGTTCTCTTTGCCGAAAATTCATTTTCAATTTATCCTAGGTGTGTGCCAATTTTGGTGAGTTTTCGGGTATGTGGCGGGGGTCAAATTTGAGCTCAACGGATCCGTTAGAAAGAAGAAGAATAATAATAATAATAAACATTCGAAAAACAATAAGAAGTTTTTTCCCAGGGTGCTTCCTATGTATTTCAATGCAGCCAGTCTTTTACTATAGGCTGGGCATGTCTTTTTGGCTTTAAACCCGTCCTTTGAGGGCTTTTTGGGGCTTTTTCGTGTTTTTGTCGTCATTTTTGCGACTACAATTTTGTCGTTTGTGCGTTGGTGTTGTGCGTGTGTGTGTTTTTTTTTGTTGCGTTACACAATTGTCGACTTGTTTTGTGCTTTGGGCGACTTTTGACCCCATTTTTTGGCGTTTTGACGCGTTTTTTTGACGTTTTGGGGCTTTTTGAGTGTTCGACCCTCGTAGCAGTTACAATATGGTCCTTGCAGTTGTGACTGCTGCGGGCCATAATTAAAGCCGCAAGCGGCGTTGTATGGCCCGCAGACGCAACCCGCCTTCCACGCCCAACTCTACGCACCACCGCCCTCACCGCCCTCACCGCCCTCACCGCCCACCTTTGATGAGGGATAGAAAAAGCTGCATAAGCTAATAATGCTAACTATGCTAATCATGCTAGCTATGCTAATTTGGCTAAAAGTGCTAGCATAGCGATCAGCATCATCAACTCGCTCGGAAAAACACATTACCTAAAATGCTAATTATGCTAACTATGCTAGCTATGCTAATGTGGCTAAAAGTGCTAGCATAGCGATCAGCATCATCAACTCGCTCGGAAAAACACATTACCTAAAATGCTAATTATGCTAACTATGCTAGCTATGCTAATGTGGCTAAAATTGCTAGCATAGCGATCAGCATCATCAACTGACTCAGAAAAACACATTGTTTAAGATGCTAATTATGCTAACTATGCTAGCTATGCTAACAGGGCTAAAACTGCTAGCATAGCGATCAGCATCATTAACTTACTCAGAAAAACACATTGCTCCATTGGTGAAAGCTACATGTCATGAGTTGACAAAAAACCCACTTTTTTTCAAAATGGCGGCTTTTCTGTTGATTTTATCTCCATAGCAACCATTTTATGTTTTGTTTGCCTCGGGAGGACGAACGGATTGACGTCAGTTTCGGACAAATCGGGAAAAGTAAACTTTTTGTTGTCCTTAGCAACAGTGGTTTTATGCTAACCACGCCCACATTCCTTATATGTCCTTGTCCAGTGTTTTTCAATGTATTCAGATCCAGGCATAAATGCAAGCATTCAATTTTCACTGTATTGTATTGAAAGGCATGGGAGTTATAACAGTGCGCCACTTTGCTAGCTCGCCACGCGCACGCCGTTCAAAATCTACAACTTCTAATTCCAACATTTTTTCCACAGTAGCTTGCCATTGATGCCCAAAAAGTTTCGAGATGATCGTTGAAAATTCCAACGACAAGTTTACGTTTGAATCTGGTGGTAAAGGTGTTTTTTATAGAAAATTCAAGATGGCGGCCTTTTCCCGAGGTCAAAGGTCGACGAAACTCCAGAGGTGATTGTAGACTTACGCTAGGGACATGCGAGTCAAATTTCGTGAAAATCGCTCGAAAAAAAGTTCATTTTTCCATATTGTGTAAAAACGCGAAAATCTCAAAATGGCCGATTTTGGCACAAAATGGCCGCCAAACCATAGGTCGTGTCGCCATCACGTAATGATTTCAAAAGTTTGATTGGATATATCCAACAAAGTTATCTGGGTTTCGTTAGCCGATTCTTAAAAAAAAAATCCGAAATTTTTTTTTTTTGCCGAGTCAGCACTTTTTTTTGCGATCGTTTTTTGCTTACCACGGCCACATTCCTTTATCGATTTTGTCGTATGTGACATCGTTTTGTTCAGTGTGGGCCAGGGAATCGCATATTTCATTTTCAAGACATTCCGATAAAATATGTGCGAGCTAGCTAAAATGGCGGCGGTTGCGAATTCGCCACGCGCACGCCGTTCAAAATCTACAACTTCTAATTCCAACATTTTGTCCACAGTAGCTTGCCATTGATGCCCGAGAAGTTTCAAGACGATCGATAAAAATCCCTAGGACGAGTTTTCGTTTGTATCCATTACTAAAGGTGCTTTTTTATGAAAATTCAAGATGGCCGCCCCTTCCCAAGGTCAAAGGTCAACGAAACTTCTCTGGTATTTGTAGAATCAAGCTGTTGGCATCTGTGTCCGATTTCGTGAAAATCGCTCAAACAAAAGTGTCGTTTTCCCATATTGTCAAAAAACACGAAAATCGCCATTTCTCAGAGTTCGCCACAAAATGGCCGCCAAGCCGTAGGTCGTGTGGCCATCCCATAATGATTTCATAACTTCTTTGGGATATCTCCAACAAGTGTGTTTAGGTTTCGTAGCTCTATTTAAAATATTTTTTTTGGCCCCATAAGCAATTTTCGGCCCATTCATTTTTTTACGGGAACGCTCGCCGTGATGTCATCGACTTCGGGGGGGTGACGTTCTCTTTGCCGAAAATTCATTTTCAATTTATCCTAGGTGTGTGCCAATTTTGGTGAGTTTTCGGGTATGTGGCGGGGGTCAAATTTGAGCTCAACGGATCCGTTAGAAAGAAGAAGAATAATAATAATAAAACATTCGAAAAACAATAAGAAGTTTTTTCCCCAGGGTGCTTCCTATGTATTTCAATGCAGGCATGTCTTTTACTATAGGCTGGGCATGTCTTTTTGGCTTTAAACCCGTCCTTTGAGGGCTTTTTGGGGCTTTTTCGTGTTTTTGTCGTCATTTTTGCGACTACAATTTTGTCGTTTGTGCGTTGGTGTTGTGCGTGTGTGTGTTTTTTTTGTTGCGTTACACAATTGTCGACTTGTTTTGTGCTTTGGGCGACTTTTGACCCCATTTTTTGGCGTTTTGACGCGTTTTTTTGACGTTTTGGGGCTTTTTGAGTGTTCGACCCTCGTAGCAGTTACAATATGGTCCTTGCAGTTGTGACTGCTGCGGGCCATAATTAAAGCCGCAAGCGGCGTTGTATGGCCCGCAGACGCAACCCGCCTTCCACGCCCAACTCTACGCACCACCGCCGCCCTCACCGCCCTCACCGCCCTCACCGCCCACCTTTGATGAGGGATAGAAAAGCTGCATAAGCTAATAATGCTAACTATGCTAATCATGCTAGCTATGCTAATTTGGCTAAAAGTGCTAGCATAGCGATCAGCATCATCAACTCGTTCGGAAAAACACATTACCTAAAATGCTAATTATGCTAACTATGCTAGCTATGCTAATGTGGCTAAAAGTGCTAGCATAGCGATCAGCATCATCAACTCGCTCGGAAAAACACATTACCTAAAATGCTAATTATGCTAACTATGCTAGCTATGCTAAACACACTTACCAAAAATGCTAATTATGCTAACTATGCTAGCTATGGCTAATGTGGCTAAAAGAGCTAGCATTGCGATCAGGATCATCAACTGGCTCGAGAAAACACATTACCTAAAATGCTAATTATGCTAACTATGCTAGCTATGCTAATGTGGCTAAAAGGGCTAGCATTGCGATCAGCATCATCAACTGGCTCGGAAAAACACATTACCTAAAATGCTTACTATGCTAGCTATGCTAATGTGGCTAAAATTGCTAGCATAGCGATCAGCATCATCAACTGACTCAGAAAAACACATTGTTTAAGATGCTAATTATGCTAACTATGCTAGCTTTGCTAACAGTGCTAAAACTGCTAGCATAGCGATCAGCATCATTAACTTACTCAGAAAAACACATTGCTCCATTGGTGAAAGCTACATGTCATGAGTTGACAAAAAACCCACTTTTTTTCAAAATGGCGGCTTTTCTGTTGATTTTATCTCCATAGCAACCATTTTATGTTTTGTTTGCCTCGGGAGGACGAACGGATTGACGTCAGTTTCGGACAAATCGGGAAAAGTAAACTTTTTGTTGTCCTTAGCAACAGTGGTTTTATGCTAACCACGCCCACATTCCTTATATGTCCTTGTCCAGTGTTTTTCAATGTATTCAGATCCAGGCATAAATGCAAGCATTCAATTTTCACTGTATTGTATTGAAAGGCATGGGAGTTATAACAGTGCGCCACTTTGCTAGCTCGCCACGCGCACGCCGTTCAAAATTCTACAACTTCTAATTCCAACATTTTTTCCACAGTAGCTTGCCATTGATGCCCAAAAAGTTTCGAGATGATCGTTGAAAATTCCAACGACAAGTTTACGTTTGAATCTGGTGGTAAAGGTGTTTTTTATAGAAAATTCAAGATGGCGGCCTTTTCCCGAGGTCAAAGGTCGACGAAACTCCAGAGGTGATTGTAGACTTACGCTAGGGACATGCGAGTCAAATTTCGTGAAAATCGCTCGAAAAAAAGTTCATTTTTCCATATTGTGTAAAAACGCGAAAATCTCAAAATGGCCGATTTTGGCACAAAATGGCCGCCAAACCATAGGTCGTGTCGCCATCACGTAATGATTTCAAAAGTTTGATTGGATATATCCAACAAAGTTATCTGGGTTTCGTTAGCCGATTCTTAAAAAAAAAATCCGAAATTTTTTTTTTTTGCCGAGTCAGCACTTTTTTTTGCGATCGTTTTTTGCTTACCACGGCCACATTCCTTTATCGATTTTGTCGTATGTGACATCGTTTTGTTCAGTGTGGGCCAGGGAATCGCATATTTCATTTTCACAACATTCCGATAAAATATGTGCGAGCTAGCTAAAATGGCGGACGGTTGCGAATTCGCCACGCGCACGCCGTTCAAAATCTACAACTTCTAATTCCAACATTTTGTCCACAGTAGCTTGCCATTGATGCCCGAGAAGTTTCAAGACGATCGAAAAAAATCCCTAGGACGAGTTTTCGTTTGTATCCATTACTAAAGGTGCTTTTTTCGGAAAATTCAAGATGGCCGCCCCTTCCCAAGGTCAAAGGTCAACGAAACTTCTCTGGTATTTGTAGAATCAAGCTGTTGGCATCTGTATCCGATTTCAGTGAAAATCGCTCAAACAAAAGTGTCGTTTTCCCATATTGTCAAAAAACACGAAAATCGCCATTTCTCAGAGTTCGCCACAAAATGGCCGCCAAGCCGTAGGTCGTGTGGCCATCCCATAATGATTTCATAACTTCTTTGGGATATCTCCAACAAGTGTGTTTTGGTTTCGTAACTGTATTTCAAAATATTTTTTTTTGGCCCCATAAGCAGATTTTCGGCCCATTCATTTTTTTTACGGGAACGCTCGCCGTGATGTCATCGACTTCGGGGGGGTGACGTTCTCTTTGCCGAAAATTCATTTTCAATTTATCCTAGGTGTGTGCCAATTTTGGTGAGTTTTCGGGTATGTGGCGGGGGTCAAATTTGAGCTCAACGGATCCGTTAGAAAGAAGAATAATAATAATAATAATGAAACGATCGAAAAACAATAAGAAGTTTTTTCCCCAGGGTGCTTCCTATGTATTTCAATGCAGCCAGTCTTTTACTATAGGCTGGGCATGTCTTTTTGGCTTTAAACCCGTCCTTTGAGGGCTTTTTGGGGCTTTTTCGTGTTTTTGTCGTCATTTTTGCGACTACAATTTTGTCGTTTGTGCGTTGGTGTTGTGCGTGTGTGTGTTTTTTTTTGTTGCGTTACACAATTGTCGACTTGTTTTGTGCTTTGGGCGACTTTTGACCCCATTTTTTGGCGTTTTGACGCGTTTTTTTTGACGTTTTGGGCTTTTTGAGTGTTCGACCCTCGTAGCAGTTACAATATGGTCCTTGCAGTTGTGACTGCTGCGGGCCATAATTAAAGCCGCAAGCGGCGTTGTATGGCCCGCAGACGCAACCCGCCTTCCACGCCCAACTCTACGCACCACCGCCGCCCTCACCGCCCTCACCGCCCACCTTTGATGAGGGATAGAAAAAGCTGCATAAGCTAATAATGCTAACTATGCTAATCATGCTAGCTATGCTAATTTGGCTAAAAGTGCTAGCATAGCGATCAGCATCATCAACTCTCTTCGCCTAAAAACACATTACCTAAAATGCTAATTATGCTAACTATGCTAGCTATGCTAATGTGGCTAAAAGTGCTAGCATAGCGATCAGCATCATCAACTCGCTCGGAAAAACACATTACCTAAAATGCTAATTATGCTAACTATGCTAGCTATGCTAATGTGGCTAAAAGTGCTAGCATAGCGATCAGCATCATCAACGCTCGGAAAAACACATTACCTAAAATGCTAATTATGCTAACTATGCTAGCTATGCTAATGTGGCTAAAAGTGCTAGCATAGCGATCAGCATCATCAACTGCTCGGAAAAACACATTACCTAAAATGCTAATTATGCTAACTATGCTAGCTATGCTAATGTGGCTAAAAGTGCTAGCATAGCGATCAGCATCATCAACTCGCTCGGAAAAACACATTACCTAAAATGCTAATTATGCTAACTATGCTAGCTATGCTAACAGGGCTAAAAGTGCTAGCATAGCGATCAGCATCATCAACTGGCTCGGAAAAACACATTACCTAAAATGCTAATTATGCTAACTATGCTAGCTATGCTAATGTGGCTAAAAGTGCTAGCATAGCGATCAGCATCATCAACTGGACTCGGGAAAACACATTACCTAAAATGCTAATTATGCTAACTATGCTAGCTATGCTAATGTGGCTAAAATTGCTAGCATAGCGATCAGCATCATCAACTGACTCAGAAAAACACATTGTTTAAGATGCTAATTATGCTAACTATGCTAGCTATGCTAACAGGGCTAAAACTAGCATAGCGATCAGCATCATTAACTTACTCAGAAAAACACATTGCTCCATTGGTGAAAGCTACATGTCATGAGTTGACAAAAAACCCACTTTTTTTCAAAATGGCGGCTTTTCTGTTGATTTTATCTCCATAGCAACCATTTTATGTTTTGTTTGCCTCGGGAGGACGAACGGATTGACGTCAGTTTCGGACAAATCGGGAAAAGTAAACTTTTTGTTGTCCTTAGCAACAGTGGTTTTATGCTAACCACGCCCACATTCCTTATATGTCCTTGTCCAGTGTTTTTCAATGTATTCAGATCCAGGCATAAATGCAAGCATTCAATTTTCACTGTATTGTATTGAAAGGCATGGGAGTTATAACAGTGCGCCACTTTGCTAGCTCGCCACGCGCACGCCGTTCAAAATCTACAACTTCTAATTCCAACATTTTTTCCACAGTAGCTTGCCATTGATGCCCAAAAAGTTTCGAGATGATCGTTGAAAATTTCAACGACAAGTTTACGTTTGAATCTGGTGGTAAAGGTGTTTTTTATAGAAAATTCAAGATGGCGGCCTTTTCCCGAGGTCAAAGGTCGACGAAACTCCAGAGGTGATTGTAGACTTACGCTAGGGACATGCGAGTCAAATTTCGTGAAAATCGCTCGAAAAAAAGTTCATTTTTCCATATTGTGTAAAAACGCGAAAATCTCAAAATGGCCGATTTTGGCACAAAATGGCCGCCAAACCATAGGTCGTGTCGCCATCACGTAATGATTTCAAAAGTTTGATTGGATATATCCAACAAAGTTATCTGGGTTTCGTTAGCCGATTCTTAAAAAAAAAATCCGAAATTTTTTTTTTTTGCCGAGTCAGCACTTTTTTTTGCGATCGTTTTTTGCTTACCACGGCCACATTCCTTTATCGATTTTGTCGTATGTGACATCGTTTTGTTCAGTGTGGGCCAGGGAATCGCATATTTCATTTTCACAACATTCCGATAAAATATGTGCGAGCTAGCTAAAATCGGCGACGGTTGCGAATTCGCCACGCGCACGCCGTTCAAAATCTACAACTTCTAATTCCAACATTTTGTCCACAGTAGCTTGCCATTGATGCCCGAGAAGTTTCAAGACGATCGAAAAAAATCCCTAGGACGAGTTTTCGTTTGTATCCATTACTAAAGGTGCTTTTTTCGGAAAATTCAAGATGGCCGCCCCTTCCCAAGGTCAAAGGTCAACGAAACTTCTCTGGTATTTGTAGAATCAAGCTGTTGGCATCTGTATCCGATTTCATGAAAATCGCTCAAACAAAAGTGTCGTTTTCCCATATTGTCAAAAAACACGAAAATCGCCATTTCTCAGAGTTCGCCACAAAATGGCCGCCAAGCCGTAGGTCGTGTGGCCATCCCATAATGATTTCATAACTTCTTTGGGATATCTCCAACAAGTGTGTTTTGGTTTCGTAACTGTATTTCAAAATATTTTTTTTTGGCCCCATAAGCGATTTTCGGCCCATTCATTTTTTTTACGGGAACGCTCGCCGTGATGTCATCGACTTCGGGGGGGTGACGTTCTCTTTGCCGAAAATTCATTTTCAATTTATCCTAGGTGTGTGCCAATTTTGGTGAGTTTTCGGGTATGTGGCGGGGGTCAAATTTGAGCTCAACGGATCCGTTAGAAGACAAGAAGAAGAATAATAATAATAATAATTAAAGCCGCAAGCGGCGTTGTATGGCCCGCAGACGCAACCCGCCTTCCACGCCCAACTCTACGCACCACCGCCGCCCTCACCGCCCTCACCGCCCGCCTTTGATGAAGGATAAAAAAAGCTGCATAAGCTAATAATGCTAACTATGCTAAGTATGCTAGCTATGCTAATGTGGCTAAAAGTGCTGGCATAGCGATCAGCATTATTATCTGATTCAGAAAAACACATTAGCTAAAATGCTAATTATGCTAACTATGCTAGCTATGCTAATGTGGCTAAAAGTGGTAGCATAGCGATCAGCATCATCAACTCGCTCAGAAAAACACATTAGCTAAAATGCTAATTATGCTAACTATGCTAGCTATGCTAATGTGGCTAAAAGTGCTAGCATAGCGATCAGCATTATTAACTGATTCAGAAAAACACATTAGCTAAAATGCTAATTATGCTAACTATGCTAGCTATGCTAATGTGGCTAAAAGTGCTAGCATAGCGATCAGCATCATCAACTGGCTCGGAAAAACACATTACCTAAAATGCTAATTATGCTAACTATGCTAGCTATGCTAATGTGGCTAAAAGAGCTAGCATTGCGATCAGGATCATCAACTGTTTCAGAAAAACACATTACCTAAAATGCTAATTATGTTAACTATGCTAGCTATGCTAATGTGGCTAAAAGTGCTAGCATAGCGATCAGCATCATCAACTGACTCAGAAAAACACATTGTTTAAGATGCTAATTATGCTAACTATGCTAGCTATGCGAACAGGGCTAAAACTGCTAGCATAGCGATCAGCATCATTAACTTACTCAGAAAAACACATTGCTCCATTGGTGAAAGCTACATGTCATGAGTTGACAAAAAACCCACTTTTTTTCAAAATGGCGGCTTTTCTGTTGATTTTATCTCCATAGCAACCATTTTATGTTTTGTTTGGCTCGGGAGGACGAACGGAATTGACGTCAGTTTCGGACGAATCGGGAAAAGTAAACTTTTTGTTGTCCTTAGCAACAGTGGTTTTATGCTAACCACGCCCACATTCCTTATATGTCCTTGTCCAGTGTTTTTCAATGTATTCAGATCCAGGCATAAATGCAAGCATTCAATTTTCACTGTATTGTATTGAAAGCTATGGGAGTTATAACAGTGCGCCACTTTGCTAGCTCGCCACGCGCACGCCGTTCAAAATCTACAACTTCTAATTCCAACATTTTTTCCACAGTAGCTTGCCATTGATGCCCAAAAAGTTTCGAGATGATCGTTGAAAATTTCAACGACAAGTTTACGTTTGAATCTGGTTGTAAAGGTGTTTTTTATACAAATTCAAGATGGCCGCCTTTTCCCGAGGTCAAAGGTCGACGAAACTCCAGAGGTGATTGTAGACTTACGCTAGGGACATGCGAGTCAAATTTCGTGAAAATCGCTCGAAAAAAAGTTCATTTTTCCATATTGTGTAAAAACGCGAAAATCTCAAAATGGCCGATTTTGGCACAAAATGGCCGCCAAACCATAGGTCGTGTCGCCATCACGTAATGATTTCAAAAGTTTGATTGGATATATCCAACAAAGTTATCTGGGTTTCGTTAGCCGATTCTTAAAAAAAAAATCCGAATTTTTTTTTTTTTGCCGAGTCAGCACTTTTTTTTGCGATCGTTTTTTGCTTACCACGGTCACATTCCTTTATCGATTTTGTCGTAAGTGACATCGTTTTGTTCAGTGTGGGCCAGGGAATAGCATATTTCATTTTCACAACATTCCGATAAAATATGTGCGAGCTAGCTAAAATCGCGACGGTTGCGAATTCGCCACGCGCACGCCGTTCAAAATCTACAACTTCTAATTCCAACATTTTGTCCACAGTAGCGTGCCATTGATGCCCGAGAAGTTTCAAGACGATCGAAAAAAATCCCTAGGACGAGTTTTCGTTTGTATCCGTTACTAAAGGTGCTTTTTTCGGAAAATTCAAGATGGCCGCCCCTTCCCAAGGTCAAAGGTCAACGAAACTTCTCTGGTATTTGTAGAATCAAGCTGTTGGCATCTGTATCCGATTTCATGAAAATCGCACAAACAAAAGTGTCGTTTTCCCATATTGTCAAAAAACACGAAAATCGCCATTTCTCAGAGTTCGCCACAAAATGGCCGCCAAGCCGTAGGTCGTGTGGCCATCCCATAATGATTTCATAACTTCTTTGGGATATCTCCAACAAGTGTGTTTTGGTTTCGTAACTGTATTTCAAAATATTTTTTTTTGGCCCCATAAGCAGATTTCGGCCCATTCATTTTTTTTACGGGAACGCTCGCCGTGATGTCATCGACTTCGGGGGGGTGACGTTGTCTTTGCCGAAAATTCATTTTCAATTTATCCTAGGTGTGTGCCAATTTTGGTGAGTTTTCGGGTATGTGGCGGGGGTCAAATTTGAGCTCAACGGATCCGTTAGTAGACAAGAAGAATAATAATAATAATAATAATAAACATTCGAAAAACAATAAGAAGTTTTTTCCCCAGGGTGCTTCCTATGTATTTCAATGCAGCCAGTCTTTTACTATAGGCTGGGCATGTCTTTTGGGCTTTAAACCCGTCCTTTGAGGGCTTTTTGGGGCTTTTTCGTGTTTTTGTCATCATTTTTGTGACTACAATTTTGTCGTTTGTGCGTTGGTGTTGTGCGTGTGTGTGTTTTTTTTTGTTGCGTTACACAATTGTCGACTTGTTTTGTGCTTTTGGCGACTTTTGACCCCATTTTTTGGCGTTTTGACGCGTTTTTTTGACGTTTTGGGGCTTTTTGAGTGTTCGACCCTCGTAGCAGTTACAATATGGTCCTTGCAGTTGTGACTGCTGCGGGCCATAATAATAAACATTCGAAAAACAATAAGAAGTTTTTTCCCCAGGGTGCTTCCTATGTATTTCAATGCAGCCAGTCTTTTACTATAGGCTGGGCATGTCTTTTTGGCTTTAAACCCGTCCTTTGAGGGCTTTTTGGAGCTTTTTCGTGATTTTGTCATCATTTTTGCGACTACAATTTTGTCGTTTGTGCGTTGGTGTTGTGCGTGTGTGTGGTTTTTTTTGTTGCGTTACACAATTGTCGACTTGTTTTGTGCTTTGGGCGACTTTTGACCCCATTTTTTGGCTTTTTGACGCGTTTTTTTTGACGTTTTGGGGCTTTTTGAGTGTTCGACCCTCGTAGCAGTTACAATATGGTCCTTGCAGTTGTGACTGCTGCGGGCCATAATAATAATAATAATAAACATTCGAAAAACAATAAGAAGTTTTTTCCCCAGGGTGCTTCCTATGTATTTCAATGCAGCCTGTCTTTTACTATAGGCTGGGCATGTCTTTTTGGCTTTAAAACCGTCCTTTGAGGGCTTTTTGGGGCTTTTTCGTGTTTTTGTCGTCATTTTTGCGACTACAATTTTGTCGTTTGTGCGTTGGTGTTGTGCGTGTGTGTGTTTTTTTTTGTTGTGTTACACAATTGTCGACTTGTTTTGTGCTTTGTGCGACTTTTGACCCCATTTTTTGGCGTTTTGACGCGTTTTTTTGACGTTTAGGACCTTTTTGAGTGTTCGACCCTCGTAGCAGTTACAATATGGTCCTTGCAGTTGTGACTGCTGCGGGCCATAATTAGGGTTGGGCGATGTCCCTTAAATTGGCAGTTGACGATGTTTGCAGTCAACCATCGGGATGGACGATGATATCGTCCGGGGGGGGGGGAATTTTTCGTTATTATATAATTATTTTTCGTTATTTTACTTTATTACTTTATTTATTTTATCTCCCAAATAATGACTCATCCGCGATGATCCAGTATAAACTGAGGGAAGTGACTTTAAAAAAAGTAAAACAAACAGAACAGAATAGAAAAGAAGTGGTCCGCTCCTCCTGCACTTGATCAGTCAGGTGGACCAGTGGAGCAGCGTCCGGGTCTCTAGCAGAGCAGACGGACTTACAGCTGTGAGGGGAAGGGCGGGGGGGTGCTTCGTTACGTGTGGGAGACTTAGGACTGTGATCCGTCCCGCCGCTCTACGTGAGCGAGCTACCGATCTCAGGAGAACTGGGTCTCCCAGTAAAGTGTGTGTCGGGGCTCGGAGCGCCAGCACACACACAGCGGCTGAGGAGCGCTGTTAGCTTCAAAGCAGAAATGTCGCTCAGTCCTTAAAAAAACGTTCAAACAATCACGTGGATTTGTGTCCAGTCATGTCTCGACAAAATAAAGGCTGATGTTATTCCCACATATTAAGATGCAGATTGCATGGATACATTTTATGTTCATGCTAATGTTGTTAGCCCGTGTTGTTAGCATACTGCTAATACGGGCTTCTTTCCGGCTTCGTTCAACAGAAAAAGCACTGACTACACGGATTACAATTAAAATGAGCGAACAGGCGCTTCATAATAACCTTAACATTAATAAAAGCACGTTTAGAAGATCATCTAGTATATTACCGAGCTGCCATATCTATCTATGTAGCCGCTCGGCGGAACTAATCTTCTCTTCCGGTTTGAAAACACTACTGCGCATGTGCGAATGATTTATTCCGACCTTAAGTGTCACCCATGGGAACGTTTTTTATATTCTGAAAAAGGTTTTCTGGGCCCATGTACACGGTTGGATTCTAATCCGACCAATGATCCGATCAAGATATTTTGTTCATGTAACCGCGGCTTATGGTGTCGACTCGCAGCGTGGCGGGGGCGTGGCATCACGATGGTGCCTCTCCATCGTGATGTCAGTCATCCATCACGATGGACGATGGTATCGTCCATCGGCACAACCCTAATTCAAATGTCATCACAAGCCATGTCCATGGCCTGCAACATGTACAGAGAGTACATTGTCTTTTGTATACCTTCCAACACCAAGCAGGAAAAAGTTATTCAATTCCGTTAAACAATGGAGAACAAGGTGGTAGGAAATTTGTTACTATGCCCTGGATCTCATCAGAAATTCTTGTTCAATTTTTTAATGAAGGTTAGAGTTTGGGGTGTGACGATAACCACATCACTGCATCACCGAAGGTTTTTTTTTTCTTTTAAATGTTTTTTTGTTGTTGTTTTTTTTGGTTGAAAGTTCTGCATATGGTGTGTGATTGGAACTATAATAAACACATTCATCTTTGCAGATAATTTACTTTTTCAGCTAGTCCTGTGTTCAGACTTCAAGAGCTCTCTTCAGTTCCCTCTTCTTACACACACGCCCGCACGGTTTAAGCAGCTCATACACATCCTCATTCTACAAAAGAAGTTTCCGTCTCACAAGGAAATACGACAAATTCACTGCGTTCTTCTAATTATTAAATTCCATTGCATTCATCTCCATTACAAGCTGCGTGCGTTCTTGAGTGCGTGACACGGCCGCCCGCCGGAGGATTTTGTGTTGGGGGGGGTTTATTACTGTTCTCCTTCACTCCGTAACACCTAACATGACCGCACAATGTTAGAGTTAGGTGAGGTGTGTTAACCGCAACACTGCGACCCTGCTGGTTCATCACCGCGGTGATCAAAAATCCCACGCTGTCACGGCTCTAGTTAGAGTCCTTGTGCGGGTCTGGGCTTTTAAACAGGTTCGGTTCTTGGAGAAGATCTGGGTCTTGATCTGACTTTCCTTGATCTGTTATCCATCTTTGAAAAGCCTCAGTTGTTCCAGAATTGCTCTTAAGTGCAGATTAGCAACAAGTATCTTCAGTTTTGATCACTTGTGTGTTGATGGTGACTTCTGAGTCAGAGTTTAACTTTTGCCTCTTTGTGTTAACTTTTTGCATCTTGTGTGTCGTAAATGCCAACTTTATCTTAAAAGTGACAATGTGTCATGTGTTCTGCAAAGAGTAGACTCAGAGTTTTGCAAATTGTGCATTAACTGGAAATCGTGTTTTAGGTTAAGACAAAAGAGTGATGTTTTTTAGAAAGAGTTCAAAGATGGACTGGTTTAGAGAACACCACTTAGTGTTTTAAAAGTTAGGATAAACTGTAATATTGATTGTTCTAATCCAATACAGTCCAGATCATTCCAGTAAGGCTAGATTGTCTTAGTTGGAAATCCATCTATAAATGTGATCAACTGCTTATAACAAAGGGTGTTCAGTGTAATTCCCCTATTGAGAAAGCAAAAGGCATCAGTGGAGTTGACTCGCTCTAAAACTAATAAGGCCTTAAAACCTAGTAACTGCTGTCAGGTCTTTTGTTTTGTATAAGTTTTTTGTAATACAAGGCAATCCGCCTCAATATAAAAACCTTTTAAGAGGTGTATACATGATACAAATATATCCATAATATTAAATATACAGGCCCAGATGTTTAAAAAACATATTTATAAAACACACTTGTCATGTTTCAACAAATGTCAGGATTGTTTTTCCTTAAAGTCAGGGTTTATGGACAAAATATCGGACCATCACATATCTATTCATGAAAAGTTATTGGTGGGGGCGCAATTACGGATGCATTAGAAGGTATATACATATTCCCCCTTTCAATTTATAGATCAAATGTAAAATATATGGAAGCAGCATATGTTGTGGTTTGTCGATATTCTTGAGCTCTCATTTTTTGCAATGCTTGAAATTATTTACAATTTACAAACAACACTACAAGAGAGTAAACAGGATACTCACAAGCCACTTGATTTCTCCATTTCTTTCAGCTGATCTCTAACTGTCTTGTAGTAGTTTTCAATCAAACAGATCCTTTCACGGCGTTTATTGTGTGCTTTTCTCAGTTCTTCATTTTCTTTAGTCTGAAATAAGAACAAAACAAAAATTTTTTAGTAAATAGATGTATTCTCAAAGGAAAGACAGTTTAAAAGTAGTTAAAATTAAAGTATGTTAGTACATCAAGTTGACAGAACATCAAAAAACAGTTAATTATTTTCACACAGGATCAGGATAAACTAAAGAAAACACGCTTGGAGATTTAGAAATGTAAAATCTGACAATTATTGATAATCATTTTAAACTAAATAAATAATTAACTGGTGTCTTGTACAAGTTCTACCTTGCCATTGCTTTAAAATACCTGGATCCAATCCCAATGATGTATGCAACCTTAATAAAAAGCAGGTGTAGTAAACTGACAAACCAAGGTTGAGTTGTATTTACATTCAATTCATTCATCTCTCAATCTTCATGAACTTCTGCTCTGAACTTAAACATAAAAACTATTTTTAAGGCAAACCTACCTTTTCCAGTTTCTTATTGTGTTTTGTTTTTAACATTTTGTTTTGATTTCCGTAAATTATTTTGCTTTCCAAAATGTTTTTTTTTAATTTACGGACACCAGAAAAGGTAGGCTACTATGGGACAATCGCTGATTGGATGAAGGCATTTGTCCATAATTTCAATCAAAAGTTATTTGACATGAAGCGATAGTGGATATCATTATCCAATCAACAATTTCCCATAATACCTACCTTTTCTGGTTTCTCATTGTGTTTCCTTTTTTTTCCTCTAACATTTCAATTTTGTTTTCTAGAAATTATTTTTGCTTTCCAAATTCATTAATTCATTAATGGCAATGTAAAGATGGTGAAGGTGTGTATGTTTTTAACTTAATTTACAGTACAGACCAAAACTTTGGACACACCTTCCCATTCCTTTGAATGAGAAGGTGTATCCAAACTTTTGGTCTGTACTGTACAGTGTTTGATTCTCACTGAAATAAACATGTTCATATTTTATTTATTTTTCTATTTTCATCTTTCTAGAGCGGTTTGTCTATAAAAGTGACTGATGTCCTATAAAAGGCATTGTAGTGTCACGTTACAGTAAGCAGCGCTGCACTTTCCCAGACTGTGGGAACCATTTGATTGCATGTGTTGTGATATGGGGATTCTCGCAGAAGATTTGTAGCTGGCACTTTTGTTGACAGCTATTAAAACAAAGCAAGAATTGGCTGCTGCTTTAGAGAAGGAGCAGGAGAAGACAGCATATGGATTTTCTTGTCAGGGGCACCCGCACTCCCCATCACATTGACCTTAGTAGTAAGGGCAATGGAGGAAAGTCTTTTAACAGACAGGACATACAGAGGTGAAAAGTCAGATCATAAAGTGGAAGAAAGACAAAGACAGGCCAGAGAAATTAGAAAAGAGAGAAGAAAGCAAAGAAGTCGAGCCAAAAGAAAAGTGAATGGAAGAGTGCAGGACAGGTTTCTGCTTGAGTGGCCAGAGCTAGCGAGAGTTGTCGAGTGCTTTCTGAAGGGAAGGAGCTTGTTTACTGCTGATATGACACAGCTACCCTGCAGAGAGGGAAATGCGAGCCCTCTGCCCTGTTATTATTAACAAGGACAAAGAGAACACAGAGAGTACACAAACATGGACTGGACACATGAGTGTGCGCACATGCATACCGTGCACCATCCGTGCTGCCAATGTGACATGTATGGATTTTCCCTAGTGAGAATTATTCACAGAAGACATCTGCAAGACAGCCTTGCCCCCATCAAACAGCCCTGACCTCTCAAAAAAAAAAACCTCTTCTCTAATGAAATGGGCTGAACCAGAGCTGTGTTAACTGGTGGAACTAAGAGCTGAGAGAAAACAGGAAAGTTGAGGCTGACAGTGGGGTTCACTGATGTAGGAGAGAAGGGAGGTGGGATAGGGGGTGATTGGAGGAGGTTGGAAGAAAGTGGTCATATCATGACTTCCCCAAGTACTTGTAAAGCTTCCTCAATCAATAAGTCCTTTCATTTGGCCAGCAAATACATCTCTGGACATTCAAGCTGAAAAATAATTACACAGCAACAGTTACTTCTTACCAGATAGAAGACTATAAAGAGAAAAGTTTCTTTCCACTCAGCTGTTGGAATCAACATGTTGATGGCCTGACTAACACACACAATTTTGAAACAGAAGAGACAAGGACTGGGCTTCTAAAAGTTTAAATGGAAAGCTTCAAGAGCTGCTGATGAAAGGCGGGTTTCTTGCTTCAAAAAGCTAAATGTTTGTGAGGATTCTCACTGTTGATTCTTGACAGAGAAAGCTGGCTTAAAAGACAGGTCAGAGAAGCAATACATGTACATGTTGAGAATCCTTCCCTCAACAAAGGGATACATTTTGTCTCCATGCGGCCCTTTCATTAGCTCCAAAGAAGACCAAGACAGCGCAACTACACCCAATAACCCTCTGATTGGGATGGGGGAATTACAAGAGGAGAGGCTTTTTACTCTAGTTTCTGTTCCTCATTTCCCTTTATTGGGCCATCCATTAGCAGTGATGTGGGCAACCCACCAAGAGGATACAAATGTCCCCCACACACAAACAATCCAAGTTTGCCACTTGGATGAGTGGCAAAATGTTTCAAGGAAGAAGGTTTTAAGCCCAGTTGGTAAGACTCAATTTTAAACTTAAAAAAGCAAAGACTAAATCTAAATCAGATAAATCATATGTTCGTCCAATGCCCTCAATAATCCTTGTTCCATTCTTCTGTGCCGTGCATACGTTCGCTGAATGACCCTCAAGTACCAGACAAGTAAATGGCACGATTAACTAAGACAGTCATGCATGTTGTGCCGGTCTATGTGTGATATAATTCAGACTCGTCAGATCTGACAGGGAAATGATGCCTCATGTTGTCCAGGGATTTGTATCCTAAAGGGAGGTGACCTTTACATAATCCCTCACTTCCTGGCCAGACACAAAGATGTAAAAGGACAAAGAAAAGAATTGAAGGCAGGAAATCTGAAGTAGGGCCATATAGAGAAAGGAAAAAAAGTTTGATGGTAGCTGATAAAAGAAATATAAAATAAAATAAAAAAGCTTCAAAAGAACACCATGGAGTACGTGAAGGACAAACAGTCAATCACGCCCAAAATAATATACAAATAAATCTTCTATCATCAGAACATCTACCCTGTTAATTTACAACCCATGGACAACTCTGCTCGTCTGTACACACATACTTTCACAATAATGTGAGTATGAAAGGTAGGGACGAAAGGTAAGACCGGTCAGGCCAACGTCAGAGAAGTGTGGCTGCCTCAAACACACTGGAAAGTGTCAAGGTTCATTGTTTTGGCTCAATCAGGAATGTCTGGTTTATAAAGAAATAGAAAAAAACAATGCACCCAAAACACATACGTTGTGTCTAAAAATGTCAGTTTTCAGAGGAATTAAGGGGTTTAGTAAAAACCTGTTGTAGCTAATTTCATTCACAACGCTTTCTGACAAAAAGCAAGTGTGAAAATCTCTACTGAAGCAGACGTTTGCAGCAGTTGTCAGGCGTATTTAGTGTGTGTCAACACTATGCCAAGAAGTACTGCCATCAGAAATGATATTAGGGAAACAACTGCTGACTTTTCTTCACACGTTTAGAGCACTTCTAACTGTTAGTTGCAAACAGAAAAGGTTCATGGAAACAGCAACAAACATTAGGAAGTTGGAGTTTCATCTTGGAGTCTAAAAAGATGTTTTTATGATCAGATAAAGCATAGGAGGAAAGGTTTAAAAAAAAAAACGTTTTTGGGAAAATTTGGTTTAAAAGCTTTTTTTTTTTTAAATCAGAACCCATACAGATGGTGAATATTGATTGTTGACAAAAAATATACCTCTAGATTCATGAAGTGTCACATTTTGTTGTGTGTTTCTAAATGAAATGACAAGTTTGTGTATTTTTGAACAACAAACTTTCTGAAACAGAAAGATCTGAAAAACCAATATTTTAGTAGAAAACGTATACTTTTCTGAGGAAAGGTTTACATTTTTTAAGCCAGTCAAAATAGCTGAACACCTACCTAACAGTTTCTCCTAAAGAGTGTAACATATAATGTATTGTTTTGCATCACATATTGTACTATGATGTACTGTGTACTAATATTAAAATATGTTAAAAACATTTTTTTGAGAATTTTTCTTTTACCTGAAAAGGACTGCATTTATTTACTATGTAAAAAAAACTATTTACCTTTAATTGCAAAAGCTCTTCAAGGTCTTGAATTCTTTGTTCGGCTCCCTTGTTGCTGCAGCTTCCCAACACCACACTGCTGGCTGGGGACAAAGACCTGGACCGCTGAACAGGTGTTCCCTGAGTGAAGGTAAGCAATGAAGCACTGAGGTGAGAACTCAAACACACTTCACTTTACAGAGAAAAGCACAAGTCCATGAAGCAATTAACTTCTGCAGACACACTGAATGAATGCCAATAATGGAAATATTCATGTTCGTCCCATTCCCTTCCCATCTTCAGTAAAACATGAACATGGCTTGCTGCACACACACACACACACACACACACAAACAACCTGGCTGCCAGAGGAATAAAGCAAGCCGGAGCTGCACCATGCAGAAGCCAAAGGGAGGAGGTTCACTTCTGTGTGTTTGGAAGCCGGAGTTGCAAGCTGAGAGAAGCAAAGGTTTCTCCCTGTGACTGGCTAATGAGTATGTTCATTTCCATTTACATTGTTTCTTTGACAATAATGATGTCCCATTAGGGGAGACTAAAGGGGCTATAGATTCCAGAATGTGCTGGGCTTCATTACAAGAGGTGGGCAGGGAGGCTGCTCTAATTGCTCTACTAGGGGCCTCCAGGTTACACTTGATAGGACAACTGGAAGAGCTACCGATTAGAGGGGGGTGCAGTTTGCGAGCCAGAGTCTTCAGTAGAAATAAATAAAGAAATGAAGAAGTGCTGCGGCTCTGCTGTACAAAAGCGCTGGGAACAATATGGTAGAAGAATATGAATATGAGAGGATAGCAGGCCCCATGCAGTGCCAGGCAGGGCTGTCCAGATGGCAGGCTAAAATATGTAATGCGACTAAATGCCCAACAGTCCTTGGGCAGGACTGCATGAGCAATTGAGAAGGAGAAGGAGGAGGTTAATGATAGAATACTCAATCAGTAACACCCATAATCCGAAACTGTGTTTTGATTAACACTTACAAACTTTGTCTTTAATTAATGTCATAAAGTGTAGCATTCTATGCTGGGGACTTCAAAGGCATTGAAACTTTTTGAATCTACTTCCTTTCAGCAATGATACTGAAGAAAATCTAGCATAATGCCAGGTCTATTTGCATCAATTCACCGCAGACTTAGAAAAAAAAAAAATCAACATAAATTCCTTTTCATGTTAAACATGTTTGGGAATGTGCCCCGGGGCTTCAGTTGACTCCAGTGACCTGGTGGACCCGGCTCTGATAACATGTCTGCATGGGTGCCAACCATGTGTTCCAACTCTGCCTTAATGACTCTATGCTACTAATTAGCAGATTGATCTGCATATTCCTGATAAGTGGCAGGCCAACTGGCTTCGTCTGTACGTACATGGGGAAAACCTTAACACCAAACGGAGAATCCAGACCCAACACTGAAACTTCAAGATGACCAATTAAAAAGTAAATTGTGGGGAATATCCCAAACTCTTAAGTCAAACCTCTCTCCATGAGGGTTTGCATGTAACTTTCAGCAGACTCTTAGAAACATGTTTATCAACCCCAACTCTTCAGGATTTAAGCAAAATGTTGTTTTTTTAACTAAAAAAATTAAAAGATGAATTATAAAAAAGGATTCTCATAAGCCCAAAATACAACAAAATATTAAACTAATATCAAATTAGGGTGGGGTATGAGCGGAATTCAGTTTAATTTTCACTTGAACAACGATAATACCATTTTTTACTCAGATTTCCTATAAACGTTGATTGGTTATTAGCAAAAAACTGTTTTTACACAACTAGTTATTTGAAGTGTACAAAGTGGAGGGTTTTATTAGTGAAATCCTTTATTGTATTAAAAACTAACAGCAAAGCTGTTTTTTCTGGAGGGAAAAAGTACAATATTAGCTTTAAAAGAAAGTTAATTATTGGAATAAATGAATGATTATTGTATTCTCTAAAGGAAGACTACTTTTATTGGATATATAGATGTATTTCAACCAAGCCATTTAGGAAATAAATAAAAAATAAGTAAATAAAAATAGGAAAATAAAAGATGATGGAAATACTGTGAATCTCAAATCCAAAAGGGGTCCTAGACTAAAGCAAACTTTTTTTTCTGAAACAAGACAAGACTTTTTTTTGGAGGAAAGGAATAGATTTTCCAAAATTGTGAGTATCAGTGTAACACTAAATGGTGCAAATTGCAGGCTATGTAGGGCTGTAAATGGTCTCTCACTTCAGCTAGCAGTAACACTCACTTTAAAATCAGATTAAAAAATGAACAGTGCTTGTTGCTGTAAGCTACACATCCAAATACTATGAGTACTATGCTATGCTATGAGTACTATGAATACTATTGAGTTTAATCTAACAAACAGGCTTTGTATTGTATGGAAAGCAGTGAAAAATACTTCACTTAGCTGAGCAAGGCTCCTAAACGGATACAAAGAACTCTAAAAACTCATTGCAAGTCCTATTTCTTATATTTTACTTTTTTACTAAACAAACAAATATAATGTGTAAAATGATAAGCCATATATAAAGACTTTTTGTTTTGCTATTTATAATAAATATGTGGGTGGAGTATAGTCCTTAGCAGGAAAAATATAGTTTTAAAATGAGAAAGACCAGACAAAGGTTGATTGAAAGATCAATAACTACACAGAGCCTTTGATGATGATGACAAAATATGCACAACATGAAAATACACGATAATATAATTCATAGCTTTATTCTGTGTAATGAAGCATACGAAATGTGAAAAAGCTCAATTCAGAGTGTCTGCTCGGATCAAAATGAGCATATCTCTACAAAAATAAGTTAGTTTTGCATCTCATACACTTCATTTTCTGGTTATGTGTCACGGCAGACAGATTAGGTCAGCCAATCGTCTATGCAAAAGCATCTAGGAAAGAACCATCTAATAAAGTAATTGTGTTGAAAGTATTAGTGCATTTAGGGGAGTATAATTGTGGTTCATTGTTAGATGTAATGAGGACCACAGTATAAATCAAACAATGTCTTTAGGCCGTCCTTCGAGTGAGTGAGGCCATTTGGAAATGTGTCCTGCCAAACTTATGAGTGAGATTCAGAGCAGATCAAAAGCCTCTTTCTTGTTCATGATGTACTGCTGAAGCGGTAAATTAGCCAGTGCCTGAGCCCAAGGCATGCGTGAAACCAGCAGCACACGCCAGTCTGCTCACAGTAGGAGGGGCGTTGTGTTTGTGTGTTGGCAAGTTCAGGACAAAGGTTGACAGAAGTTTGCTCTGCTGAATCACATGATTCTCATCAGGCACTTTTTTTTAATGATATTTCTACTCCGTGGCTTTGATCTATCTCATATAAGCGAATCGGTTACGTGAGGGCATGCTGACTCGTCACACAGGTGCTGTCTGTAGCACAATTACCAGTGGAGTGAGCTGACCTACCTGTTGTCTTCTGACGGGGCGAGCAGATCTGGGATGGAAATTCTTGTCTTCTGGAGTGAGATCTGAATCTGTGGTGAAGGCCTGATCAGTGTGAGAGCCAAGATCTTGAGCATCGGCCTGCTCTACAACCACAGCCTGCACAGAAAGAAAGGCAACAAATATGTTTGATATGAACATTAAAAAAAAAGACAATAAAGATAGGTTTTTACTAGAACATGAATATATGAATAAAACAGACTACCACAGGTGTACAGCAGGTAAAAGAAGAACTCTGAAGACAAAAGCCTGCAGCCTACAGAAAAGTTGTGATGATGATGATGAAAGATAAAGTAGTACAGGCTGGGTATCTTTTATCTGGGCTATTTTTTTTCAACTTTTTATGAATATATTCACTGTATTAAGTGTTAAAACAAATGAGGCACTCATCTGTTTATATCATCACCTGCATTGTTTCTCTTAGTTTTTCATTGTAAGCCTTGATTTAAATACTGCGGAAAACTTCTGATCGGCGCACTAAAGCATTCAAAGTTTCGTGATAAAACAAAGACCTTTACCGAATGTCATCCGCAAGCAAATATGGGTAGAATGTCATCACCTTTTTCCAAAAAGTCCTGATTGCATTATCAGAAACCTGGCATCTGGGTGTGACCTTGTTAACTGCCAGGGTAATCAACTTTAACCAAAGGGGAGGAGAGTGGATGATAAATTATTAGTGAGGAAGATTTTGTTCATGTTTTATTAAATTGGCCTGTCAAAGGGGGCTGGTCAAATTATCTGGGGCCTCGTTTATTGGAGGTTGGCCATATTGGCGCATCTGTTACAATTACTTATAATTTTCAGGCAGGCAGCAGGACGAAGTGGGTTTTTTAGCATCAGCCACATAAAGCAATTTGGAAATTAACTGACGGAGTGAGAGGTGTTTAACTCTTTCTCAGCCCCCCCACCCCATCCTGATGTTCATCCAGTAAAGACGGAAACAGGAAAAAACTGAAGGGAATAGAAACATAAAAAGGTGCAAAATAAACATAATGAAACTGCAGCAAATCTGACAGATAGGGGAGCGCATGAAATTAAAATGACAGAAGAGAAGATGCTGGTGGAGTGGGAGTGAACAAAAAGTACGGCAAGATTGGAAAAAAGGCTAAGAGATAAAAAAAAAAAAAAAGAACAACTCAGCCTAGGTAATTACTGAACACGATTAGGTTCTTAGGGGAACTTGTCGGGCACTAGTGGCCCTTGCCAGTGAGGATGCAGCAAGCAGGAACATATGGAGTGAGGCTTGTGCTTGTGCTCCCCGAAGCTCGTGACCCGTCTGCTGCCGAGCCCTTGAGCTGAATCTGAAATGAGACTTGCCAGACCTAATGTTCTGCACATGCACCGTTTATGTCACAAAACAAATCTGATCACTGTTAATTAAGGAGGAGCTATAATCAGGCGTGGGGGGGCGGCACAGAAAGCCACGCAGCACAGTGCTTAGAAAAATGTATGCTCACACAGGCCCATCCAGATCAATCTTTAGAACGACAGAACGCGTGGAAAAGTATTTAAATCTAAGAGTTTTTTTTATGTTCCCTTATTAAAGAAGGTGTGTATGAGGGCTCATGCTAACTGAGGAAAGGTACAGCACAGGGTCCGCACATGTTTTATGCCTGCGTAGGCAGGCCTGAGTCCTCCCACACAGTTTGCTTGACCCCAGTGTACCGTATGTGTTTGAATGGGTGAGTGTAGATCTCTGCAGCAGCACATGGCTGTGTTTCAGTAATGAGATGGACTGCGCAACACACCAGCTCTCATCTAATGAGAGCAGTTGAGCTTGTAAAACACACTGCTGGCCTGCATGTCATTAGCATGTCTCTGGCCCTGAATACGGCCCGGCTTCAAACGCACACGCCAAACTCCTGTCGACAATATTCTTTGATTATAAAAAACACACAAAAAAAACATCCCATGCACAAGATGAGTGGCTGACCAGAAAATGCATGCAATTAGGTATTTATCCTGGACGTCAGACGATTTAAGAGCTAAATGTGGATATATAGTGTGATTTTGTGTTTTCTTTACTTTTTCTGGAGAACAAAAACCCAAAAGTTGGCAGGTGGTGATGGGAGGTTTATGCAAGAAAGTGCGAGTACCTGTGTAGTTAGACCCAAAAGCATAATAAGTGAGGAAAAAATATAACTAAAAGAGGCAACTAGTGTTTTTTTTTCTTTTCTCAAAATAAAAAAATACAGTTTTCACAATAGCATATCTAAAACAATACAAATTAAGTAGCCTAAAGCACATCACAAAATACAAATAAAAAAAACAGCTAAGGTGAAATTGGTAGACACAAATCAAATATATAAGAAAAAAACTCAACATGGGAGTCAATACTGACAGCTAAAAGTAACATCTACATGGGAGCCTTTCTTTAGAAACAGCTGGAAAAAAAATACTCAGTAAAATGTCAGTAAACAATTTAAATACAGATTCAATTACTCTTGAGGAAATGTCCATGTTTACTTTTCTTATCCCCATGCCAGTAGGAACATTTGAGAGCTTTGAATGACTGCCTACACAATTAACAATTTACCTTTCATTCAGTCTGATGATTAGCCAAGAAAGCCTGGGGTCTGCTATGGTTTCTAATGTGGGTGTTTAATCAGCACTCAGCTTTGATAGCCAGAGACTAAACTACTCCAGCTATTGTTCATTCATTCCTCTAATGAGGGATATTCCCTTCCTCTTTATTATGATTGTGACCACCTGACCTTGTAGCCACAACTTTGCTAATCTGTTGTTGCGTTAAGGCCACACACAGCTGATTAATGCTCCTTTAAGAGGAATAAATCTAAAACAAGTGGTAAAAACTACACAATTACTCGTAATCTTTTTGCATTGGAAAATAAGAAAAAATGTAAATGTTGTTTAGAATCTAAAATCATACATAAGAAAGATTTGTAAGAGAGAAATCATACCAAAAAAAGAGACAAAAGTAAAAAAAAAAACACATTTAAACTCAATAAATATATCCAAAACTAAAACATGCCAAACCAAATTAGTTCTCAGTTTTGCTTTTATTTTAAACTCATTTTCGTGTGTTTAAGAGTTATTGTTTAGAGTGTGTTTAGAGTTATTGTATCAAGCCCTGGAAACAGCTGTCAATCAGTGTGTCACATTGCATTTATATCCCATCATTTTACCCCATACTTTAAATTTTTACATTTTAACAGCAAAAGTTAGGAAAATGAGTTTGATTTATTTATTAAAGTAAGTTCCGATAATCCAACTTTAGTTGATAAAACTAAGACTTCTCACAGCAGCTGTTTCCTTCCTTCTCATCGGTCTGCAGAGAGCCTAGAAAGAGCGCGGTATTCAAAGCTATGGCTCTGGCACATATTTAAATGAGCTCTGCGCCTCTCCACTGTGCTTCTGCTGTTGTTCTCCTTTACCGATACATTTCAAATTTTAATCAAATCTGCCCTAACAACCTAGGCATTGGAAATTTAACAGGGACTTCTTGAAGAATTTAAGAATATATGTGCTTCAACACTTGCAGCTTAAGTCAAACACAACAGAGCATATGTAGAAATCCACATCCTAATAGAAGGGCCCTGCAGTTACAAAGCTTTGGGTATAGGTTCGATTAGTTTGGTGTTAGGTGTTTAGTGTTCAATAAAAATGTTGAAGAAACATGTTGCTAGCAATATTGTGTTGCAGCCACAAAATACGTTTTTTATTTTATTTTATTATTTTTAAGAAGTAAAATAAAACATCCATATCAGGGGGGTAATATTGGATATTTCTAAATTGATAACTAAGGAGAAAAAAACAATTATTAATTTTTATGAACTTCATTATTAGTTTTTAGTAAAATTCCCTTTTCTTTAGTAGAACACTTCCAATATATTAACAATTTGAACTATAGTCCTCCAACTTAAATCTATCACGCTCTGGTATGTGTGTTATTTGGAAAACATTAGTACTTGTATTACTTTTAGCATAAATCCATCTTATTCAAAGGATCATGCTTTATTTTGGTTATAGCTGTTTAAATGATGAAGGTTTACAAGGAGTTTGATGCATCTTAGCTTTTCTTGGACAAGAAAACCTCAATACTGTGCGTGTGTATTTTCTCCCCCATCCACACTGCATGCACACAATACTAACTGAATCTTCTCTAAATATAATATTAATTACTGGGGGAACACTGCTGTACTGTATTTAATTACTGACAAAATGAACCGTTTATACTTTACTGCTAGTTTAATTAACCAGGTTAAATGAGATAGAGCAATTGTAACTCGTTTAACATTTGAGCTGATACCTTTTGACTTCCCCAATCGGGGGGCAGCCATTTCAGAAGATATCAACCAATCAAATTACACAATTACAGTTTCAAGAGGCAGCTACTAAATAATATTACATTAGGCTGAAATAGGATCTTGCTGAAGTTGGTGTAAGAAATGGAGTTTAATCGGGCCCTAATATTACACCAGCAAATATTTACATGGTGGCTGAACATTCAAAAGACGTTATTTTTAATACTTTGCATCCTGCAGTTGTGGCGACTACAAGCATAATGCCTAACAAAGACTACACTTGTTTGCTAATATTTTGATATGTTTTGAGGGTTACAAGAGAAGGTTTATGAACCTAACGATCTTCATGGATCACCTGAACAAGTAGTTACTGTTTGCAGTAAAAAAGTATTTTTTCTAAAACAGCTTTGACGAAATATTGCGGCCTAAATAAAACTACAGAAACAAGATTATCAATGAAATGACCAATTTATTTTTTTATAAATAAAAAAAAAAAACTTGCAAAATTGTTACCAAATATCAGATGTGGTTGTTGAGTTTTAAGTACGAAAATGTTTTGAATATCACATAAATAGCCTACAATACATTTTAGAGATGTTTCTCAAATAGAGTA
This sequence comes from Oryzias curvinotus, assembly GCA_023969325.1. Taxonomy (NCBI): domain Eukaryota; kingdom Metazoa; phylum Chordata; class Actinopteri; order Beloniformes; family Adrianichthyidae; genus Oryzias; species Oryzias curvinotus. The sequence goes on from CM043706.1 coordinate 37,101,689, forward strand.
AATGTTAACATCTCAGGTAAGCACACATCAGAGAAATATCGCCTGCTCTGTATCGTTTAGCGGGGTTCAGTGTACTCTGCAAGCCTCCAAAAGTCAACTTTCTCTACAACACTAAACGGTTGATCAACTAAAGCCAATTCGTTTGTTATTCCGTTTGCTTTGGCACTAGCCTTTGCAAACTTTTTCCTCTTTTCAAATACGCTGGTCACGGACAGCGTGCTGCTATAGGGCTGCAGGATATGAGGAAAACCTGTGATGTGCAATATAAGTGATCAATATTGCAATGACGATATGACTTTCGATATGACTTGGCTTGCATCCCCACTATCTAGGGGTGTGACGGTCCATTTTGACAACGATTTAATTCATATAATAATTTGTTGTTACTGATAGTCGTTATTGCTTCATTTTGAATGATCCAATTCGATCCACTTCACTGCCCTAAAATGAATCCGTGGCATTTGGTTGTTTTTATGTTATAGTACAATAAACCTACCGTGCTTGAATCCAAATTGTATTTTCCAATACAGATTATAATTGATTTGTTTCATTTTGATGCCAATGTGTAATGGCTTAGGTAGGTTCAATTCGACTGAACAACTAGCCTCAGACGGATGGATCTGGCTGCATCATAGGAATAATAGGAAAATAAATCGATTCATCGATTAAGTTGATCAATCGTAACATTATTGTTGCATTAAATTAACATTAAATTGATTTACACAAAAATGTAAATGTGTTAATTCATACTCCATCAAATGATGAAACTTTACTTAAACTCCAACAACTCTGTAAAAAGTTAACTCTACAGAAAATAAAGCACAAGTGAGTAGTCGTAGCCCCTCTATCACCACATCATTAGGAACTATTGAGGCTTTGCATTGCCTTGGGCATCCAGTTCAAAGGTACGTAGCTGAAGTCAAACACCTGCTGACTGACAGATGCTAAACTGGAACTCTAACTTCATTTTCTAATGTTGAACATTACTAAGCTTCAATTAAACTCACCTCTTTTCACTTCTAATCTAGCTTTTATATATATCTGACTGGAGTGTGTTAAAAGGTCTTACTGCTGTGTGGGTGGGGGAAGAAGATCAAGACTGATAAAGCAGGTAAAATCGTGAATTCAGGCGAGAGCGAAAAAAAAAGGATCAGATAACTTACATAAAAAGACGGTGGCGCAAAAAGTACGAAAATAAAAAAAGAAAGGGGCAGATCAAGGCTAAACTAGAGCACCATCAAAAGAATGATTTGGATAAAGACCACCACTGCAGGCATTGGTTGAAGTGGCAAGATAATGTGGTGCTTGCAAATGTGTCTGCCCTTGCACCACATTACCGGCTCTCTTTTGGAAAGACGGAACACAAGTTATGTTCCGTTAAATAAAATTAAAAAACTGTCACTAAATCATAGCAGAAAAAGCATAGTGAAAAGTGGAGAAAAGGAAGTTTTATAAAATAAAAATAAAAAAATAATCTCTTGTTTTGAAAATAATAGTAAAGCTGAAAAAGGAGGTTACCTTGAAGTTGGTTTGTTTGTTTGACGAGGAGTAAAGGGTTACATGTTGAGCCTGCTGCTGCTGCTGCTGCTGCTGAGGATGTTGAATTTGCTCTTGCTGTTTCTGTAGTTGAGTCTGTAGTTGTGTGATGAGCTGGTCTTTGTCAGCTAACTGGCTTCTGAGTTCCTGGTGATTTTGACGGAGCTTGGATTCACTCATTACGAGTGCCTGGTAGCACTGACTCAACTCCTTGTAAAGCTGTCAACAAACACAAGGATGGTTTCAGAAGAAGGGAAATAGCATTTAAAGACCTACTCCGAGGAAAACTGTGCTGTTAGTGTCTTCTTGAGGCTCTTTTTTCTAATGACGGAGGACATATTTGAAGAAAATTAAGCTTAAAATTGCATTTCACAGTATTTCTATATTCAAATCATGGTAAATCAGAAGCAGATGAAAAAAATGCAGTTTGAGAAAGCTTATATTTGTTATGAAAAACGTACAACGGTAAGCCACAAGCTCCCTGCCTCACTCCATTCTGATGCGCATCCACTTGCAGATTAATAGATCCATATATGTCTTTTTTTTCCTCTAGCCAGTTGGCAAACTGGCTACAACCTATACGACTGCATACCTCCAATATTGCTCACCATTATTGTTGCACCAGTAATGTCAGGTTGGGGTTGTGAGGAGCTGTAAGCTAACGGGACAGAGTGTAAACAGATGGCTGTCGGGAAGCAAGGGCCGGCCTACTCTGCGCCAAATACCCTTCCCACAACTTAGAGGTGAATTTCTAATGCATTACAGTTGCTCTACAGGAAATATGTCCAAGAAAACAAAATCAGCTTTTTTGATTTTGGCTAAAAACAGCATAATAATGCTTAAAAGGTTAAAAAAGATTATCGAAGTGGGACTTTAAGTGTAAAAAAAAAAACAGCAACAAAAAACTTAAAACAAGTTTTTTAATTAATTTTTCATTGATAAAAAAACACCTGGAAAGTTAATCAAAAGTCAGAAAATAACAGCAAAGGGGAGGGATGAGCCTTTTTATGGGTCTGAATGTATATTTTTGAAGTGTTTTTTTCTTCTGCTGCTTAAGCTGTCAGAGCCAATGTGCAACGTCTTTATTCATAAAACACATCCACCCACTGTGTTTCTGCAACAAGCTGAGCTGCAGTCAACTTCACAGCTGCTAAATTTAGCAATAAAAATATAAAAAGTTTAATCTAGTAAAAAGTGAAAAGACAGCTGTTAAATTCATATCAAGATCAATGCCAGGATGAAAAAATGTTATATCTTCACAACTCTATTAGATTATACCAGCAATTTTCATTATTAAAAATACAAAAGATACAGACCTTAATGTTTCAAAATGAAATGATATATTTTGTGCAAACATATTTTTAAATCCTAACTGAAGCTGAGCTGAATAGTCTGCAGGTATGTGGAGAGCATCAACAGCACCATAACAGTTTCATAGAAATGTTCTCAGAACAGTGCAATGACTGTAAATTACAGCTAAGTGGCAAATATATCACCATAGTAGCTAAGGGGAGAATGGAATTCAAAAAATTGGCTTTAGAAATGCTGAGATTGAGGATTGTCGCATGTGTGTGGCTGTGAGTACCCTCTGATATGAGGTGGCGTCAGCAGTGTGTGCCTCCTCCTGGTTCCTCAGGACTCGTTGTGTGTCTAGATTGAGCACCTCCAGCTGTTTGATCAGGTGGCTTTGCTCCGCTGCATGCTCTGAGCTCTGTCTGTACAGAGTCTGCACATCTGCAAAGTCACAACTACAAAAACACAACACCAAGTAAAAACCATCAAACTAAAAGTCCAAATACTGAATTTGCCCTTTAATGAATACTAGATCATAAATGATAGATATTACATCCTAAACATTTAATAACCCTTTTTTAGATTTGGCAAAATATTTGAAGCATAAAGTATGTTAGAAAGGTGAAACTTGTGATTCACAAGATTGTCATTTACAAAATATACACTAACTAGACATAAAATAATATTGAACTGATCAACTAAACTCACATAACTAATTATCCAGGATGGAAGCTCATGTTATTTTCTGGCAAACTGAAATAAACACGACATACTGTTCAAGGCAGGTTTCACATTGGCATAAAATGTGTTTTAACAGATATTGAACATTTGAGTAAATTAAGTTTTGTTGATGTAACTGATGACAATGAGCTTATTTTACCAGACAGTTCTGTTTTTAAAGCACAGCTCTTAAAATGACAACATAACTAGAGACTAGTGCAGCACGATATGACGAAAACTCACAATATGCGATATTAGTGATCAATATTGCGATGATGATATAACTTGCAATACATGAATAACAAAAACAACCAAAAACATCATTTCCTTTTCACTGAAAAAGTTTGATTTAAATAAGAGTCAACACAACTTAAATTGTACTCCAAATGACCCTCGTCTGCATAGGAGGCGAACATCTAAAATAAAAGCTCCATCCGATTAGTCAACAACGTGAGGGGCTCCATCTGATTGGTCAATGATATAAAGGAGTCCAATCTGATTGGTCAAATGCATAATTGGATTTATTTGATTCGTTAAACACTTCAAGTTGCCATAGGATTGTTTTGGCACATTTATTGTAACCATTAATTTCAATTTTCACTGTCTTTTGGGATATGCGTATTGCACAGCTTGATATCGCGATAACAATAATTTGGGATTTATTGTGCAGGCCTACTAGAGACCAACAGTTCTTGAACCAAGTTAAATGTTTTTTCTATGGGTCTAGCATTCAAAAGGCTCCGTTGACCATGTAAATATGTCTAAATGCATAACGCTGCTACAAAATAAATGGATGATTTGAATTTGCAGCAAAATGCAGGAAAAGTAAAGGGCAATGAAAATAGCAACCAGTGAGTACAATATTGGATTTCCTTAGTTAACAGTTTTAAAAAAAAATTTAAAAAGCCCTTTAACAAAATGTCTGCTAATTATAATCCTACTCAAAATTACAACTTTGTACAGTTTTTAAAGAACTGTTATTGTGATCATCTGTGAGTCGTCTGTATTTCACTCCTTTGTAATTATAATGCACTATTGTTACAAATTAGCTAGCTAAAGATGCAACACTGCTGTGACTGACATGTCCGATTGCCTCTGGCCTTAAAAGACAAAAGTAGTTAGAAAAAAGGGTAAGATTACCAGTAAGGCTCCTGGAGTTCTCAAAGTTTTTATAGTATCGACTAAAGCTTAGCCAAAGCCGGCCCCGTTCCCTTTTCTTTCCCTTATAACGCAAATCCACTTGGCAGGGCTTATAAAATGGCTTTAAGTGAGCCAGAAAGGAAGGAATCCATGTCACCCCCAATCCTTATAACATGGAACCTAATTCCTTGTGCAGTAACCCATGTAAAGTGATATGCATTTTAGAAGGATATCTATATGGGAATAATACATTTTTCTATCATGTAAAAAAAAATGACCCATAACGTTTCCCTATTTTGAAGGGTGTAGTGGGTTATTTATAAAAGGAAGAACCTTTTTTTAGTTGCTAGAACGTACCAAAGGCGATGAAGTTGCTCCTCTTTTGTTGCTACTTCCCTCTCCTTGGTAGTGAGCTGCGCTTGGAGATCGTTACTGTGTCTCTGCAAGGTGGACAGCTCCAGCAAAGTATTGTGCAGGTCCTTTTCCAGATCCTGGTGTAGGAGAATAAAAGCAATACTTAAGTCAGACTAAAACAAATTCAGAATATTTTTCATCCAAGCATGTTACATAGCATCATGCATTAGTTTCTTAAAACAAAACTAGTGTTTTGAACTGAATTGTGGAGTCGAACTGTTCTAGAGATTTTTTTTTATTTAATTTAAAATGTATAAGTCAAATTTGAACTGTAGGATCCATAATGGAGAAATTAAAAGTAAGACTGGGTACAAAACAAGTGCTCCAGTGAAATTAGATGACTGATTCAATCACATTATCAAAGTCGTGCTTCTATAAGGGTTGAGACACGTACGAAAAGAAAAGATGTCCTTGTCAGCTTGCGAGCAGTGATTCACAGTGATTTAAGCGACTCATAGAGTTACTTAAAATGTGTGTGTAGTCACATCTAAATGCTAAAGCAATGTTTAGTCCCTTTGGCTTAAAATAATGTTTAGAAGACAAAAGGTGACCAAACGATGTTGTTTAGATGCTGTGTGGTACTTGATGAGCATTTTAAACAAACATGAACACAACCGTCCTCTCAACAGATTTTTCTATTGAGCACTGATTGGTGGTGATCTGACAGATGACGAAACACACAAAGACAATGCATCTTTTCTGTTTACTGAATTCCAGGTCAATATATCTGGAGTTCATAAGTAAAAGAATAGTGAAAAGAACCACGGCACCTTTTTTGGAAAGACCCACGCACATATACTGGAAATGAAAACTTCTAAGCATTGAGACAAACGACCGGGCGTCGTAAATGCCGTCTTATATCAAGGTTTACCAGACTCTTTGGAAACAATGATTTCTTTGAAATCTGTCTTCTTTCTCAAGGTAAAGTGTTTGACTCTTAACAGTTAAAAAGAACCTACAGCTTTCTTTTCATGAACAGCAAGAATAGCTGCTCTAAAACCAGCTTCTCCCCTCCACTCAGCTTTGTCTTGCAAAACTCTTTTGTGTCCAAAAGGGCTGAACACTTGTCCAAAACACTTACTGATGACCACTTAATCAAATCCGCTTTATTTGCCGCTCTAAAGTACTGTATTTGTGCTCTTAATCTCCCCTGGAAGAAGCAAAGTTGTGCTTTGTAGGACTAAATGAGGTGCAAAACTCTTCACTTCAGAAAAAAAGTCCCATTTTTTGTGACAAACTAAAAGAAAAAGATTCTTTCTGGGAAATGACTATTTCTAATTTCTGTAGACTATGTCAGATCACGGTGCTTCTATATTTTAACCTGCTATGTAACACAGGTGGGCAAATTGAGAGGGTCCAAGACCCATTCTAGATCTGTATCAAGTATCTGAATACTCGGATACTTGAAACTGTGCGATCTGTTCCCGAAAGTTTCAGTACAAATATTTGTGACGTTTGAGATGGATGATTTGTGATCTTAATAAAAATAGAAGAGGATAGTAAAACTACATTTCAGGCTATGCATTTCTTATTGCATCAATTTATACATTTTCTGAGACTTATTATTTGTGTCAAACAAGTTGTTTGTCGACTTACTCAGTGAATTCCCATATTTTTCATAATCCAAGTTGAGTATTTAAAATAATGTGAAACTGAGGTACTAATAAATATGCATTTTACAAAAATATAATGAATGGTATGCAAGTACAAATCTGCAAAAAAATTGCTACCAAAGCAAAAAGAAAGGACATTCAAAAATGATTTTATTCAATTTGAATGCTTAAATAGCAATAGCATAATTGTACACATGAGTACAAATATGTCTACTTATGATTTAAGGACTACGGTAATTATGATGGCATAAATTACATGTGTATGTGAATGTACATATATGGAGATGTATCGTCTTTTACTTTTAGTCTTTAGTCTTCCAATCAAGTCACAATCAATCATCCAAAGTTTTGATTGCTTGAAATAAACAAATTCCAAAAAGTTGTAGTTTCTATCACATTATATTTACCTACAACAAAGATAAATAAAAATTTTAATATCGTGTATGAGGGGAAAAATGACAAAACTGTTAACTTTTAAATCAGTCGCATGTCAGACTGATGTCAGTTTTAGGGTTTGATCAAAGCTTTTTCTACATTCATAGGGAGTGTGTGTGGGGGGGGAATGGGAGATTAAAGAGTTCAAGGTCTTTGTGGCTCTAATGGTTCTGTCCCTGCGCTCATACCTTTAATCTGGCCTGGGCGGCATTCTTCTGGTCTTGCTGACTGTTGACCTGCCTCTGTTTCTCCTCCAGGTCAGCTCTCAGGGCAGCACAGCAGGACATTAATCCCTCTTTTTCCTTCTCCAGAGCATGCACCACCTGCTGCTCCTCCTCTTCTTTCTTCATACTTTTGGTCTTCATTTCCTGGACACACATATGTAGTGTGTGTGTGTGTGTAAGAAAGGGAGAGGGTCAAGTAAACAATGGTGACACAAAAAAAAAAAAAGAAAAAACACACATACACACAAAAATACACAATAATAATGAGAAAATAAAGAGGGAAGCCTGGAGACACAAAAAGCGGAGCAGCCCATAGGGCTGGAGCTGAAATGAATACATAAACAGTGAAATCGGCTTTTCTGCACAAGCCCCCCGCGTAGGTTGCTGATTGGCCAAGGTCATCTGAACTGGAGGACTGGACCCTAGCGAGCAGGTGTTGGTTGGTATGGGCCAAGACGTGCTGCAAGAGCCGGCCTCATATGGGCATAGGGGCCAGTCTGTCAGCTTTAATGAAAGATCCTAATGAGAATGCTGTTTGCTGCAAGACCCATTAGATTCAACCCAGGTATCCTTTGATGCTGTCCCCCACCATTTCTCACCGTGAGACGCAACCAAGCCTGTGGAAGGACCATTTCTTTATTAATTAATCATAACCGTGTCCCATCTAAGCATAATTAGAGAGAAGCCACACCATCATGTGTGCAGTGTACACTTTCCTCCACTGAAGGAGGCATTAAGTATTTATGTGCAGGTAACAACCTGCTTTCCTTAGCTCCCTTTTTCCATCAGGCACACAGTTTCCAGTTGTGAAGGATTCTCTGTTGTCAGTAGAAGGAGAGAAAACTGAACCCAAGAGTGGGTGAGACATAGTAAGGATAAAGAACAAGGAGGAAGACAGATTCTGTTCAAGAGGCATGAAGAACCCTTACCGTCCACTAAATGATTCAAATACCTGAGGCCTCAGCTATGGGGGCTTCTTGTGTTGCATGTCATATAGAAACAAGACTTTAAAATCGGAAATCCTGCAGAAAACAATGTTCTACCTACCTCAAGTTCTTGACTCTTTCTGGTCAGGTGTTCCTGCAGAGCTTTCAGCTCCTCCTTTATTAAGGCTCCCTCCTCTTCAACTGTTGTTCTTTTTTGCAACAAGTTGTCAATTTCCTGCTTGTGTCCCGTCACTTTCTGTGGAAAGAGAAACAGAAAGAGGAAACAGAAGAATAAAGAGAAAAAAGCACTGGACAATAATAAAGCAGAAGCAAACAGAGCAGCAAGTTGCAGTTTACTGAGACTTATTTTGTAGAATCCATTGACTGTATATGAGAACTGGACTGAGTGTGTGACATTTAGAAAAAGACTTCCTTCCAGTTGTGACGAAATACAGTAAATTCGATTGCCATTTTTTCAGGGTATAGACGTTGCCATCATTAACCATTGATTAGTCTGAGTCAACATTTCCATGGCAACCACTCTCTTCAATCAAGACTGAGCTTGTTGGAAGGCCACACCCCCACCATTTGAAAATGGGCTCGGGAGAATCTGTCAATCAACACAATCAAACACAGAACATTCGACAGGAGACCACCTACTTTTATTGAGGCGTCTGATTGGCCAGTTTATAACGTGAATAACTTACAGACAAAATATTATTAGTAAAATGATCAAGAATTAAAACTAAAGTATCTGAGCAAGAATGATTATTCTTACAAACATAAAGACTAAGTAATAGTTGCTTATTTCTCAATAGAAGTCTATGGGATTTTGGCTTCTTGGGTCCATTGGGTACTTCCTATTTGGGACGTGAGAGGTGAGGGGTCACTCGTTCCAGTTCTTTTATACAGTCAATTGTAGCACCTGACAAACAACAAAAACATACAGGATCATTAATTATTCCCTTAAAATCAGTATAATAAAGGCTGAATGTGCAAAACTATATTCATAAAAACTGCAAAGAAAAATTAAATCTTTTTTTTAATGTTAAAAACAGAATAGGGTCCTGTCTAAAATTGCTCAAAAAGCACCCTTGCGCTTAAAATAAATAAATGGAACTGGAAACTATTAATTGTTGAGCCTACAAGCCTACAATTTGCTTAGCCAAAGAGAATGAAAGTGTCACAGATTTCATAATTTCCCACTTTTAATGACATTTATTTGGTATTTTGACAACTCTTGTAGCCTCAGTAGGAGAAGAATGGTTCCTTAACACTACTTTAGAAAAGGTCATGCATTGGATGGTAATCCACAGCCAGCTGTGGGTACACTGTCTTCAATAACACTGTGCTCGGGATGAAATTAATTGCCCCGTTGAGGAATATTGCTCAGAATTATCCAAATAGCGGATTTAGCGTTACTTACTACTTCTAGCCGGTCATGCTAAGAACAGAAGGGCTTTAATAGAGATTTATACTGGAGAGCAGAAAATACATTCAAACACAGATAATGAGCTAGGCAAGAACAACCTGAACTCCAGCGGCACTAACTCAACTGACAGATGAAAGGAGCGGAGCATGTGAAGTTAGGAGGTCTGGACAAAAAGATCAGACAATGAAACTTTTGAATTGCATTCAAGAATAAATATATTATATTAATAAAACAGTAAAACCATTGAAAATGGACTAAAATGGACACATAATACTTCCATACCTTTAAGACAAAACCTTTTAGAAACTTTGCTTTACTGTTGAGTCCATACCTTTTTAAAAGGCCAAGTGGCCACCAGATCCAATAAAAAATGAAACATTTTCTTTTTTCCTTATCCCAGTGTGAGAATATAGAATAGAATGAGAGAATAGTTGTCTAAAATTATTGCTAATTTAATGTAAAGGAAAACACAAGCAATTCAAGTGGTTAACAGTGTTTGGGTGGATTATATTATATTTGAATACATTTTTTTTATCTCAAACGTATATCTCTGAGTTTAAAAGTGTGTATTTTACTGTCCATACCCCAAAGGTATCCATAAACACTGGATTAACTGCCTAAAAGAGAAATAGGTTTGCATAAGAATGTGCAATAATCTAAAAGTCAAATTCATTCATGAAAAGTCATGAATTACTTTAGTATTTCAAAAAGTAAACTTAGAGTTTTACTACACTCAGGAATAAGGCTGAATTCCCTGTCTAATTCTTGATTAAATTCTGTTTAAGATATATTTGCACGTTTTTGCAAAAAATATTTTCACATAGATTTTATTTTAAGCCAAACAGTCAGGTAGAATAATCCTACAAAATATAAACTGCTACATTAAATATGAACACAAGAGCAGTTTTTGCTAAGAAAAACACAAAAAAAGTTTGAAAGGATCTCGATTTTTTCTTGAGTTAATATTTCATTGTTTGAGTAAACATAAATTCATTGAATTTAATGTTTGTTTTGTTTTTCCGTCACAACAAAAATCCTATATTTCAGATGTTATTTCAATCAAGACAATTTACAGTTAATGGTGAGATAGAACTTCTTTTCTAACATGTTAATGTATTTCCTGTGTTTTCTTTTTAAACAGGAAAACTAAATATTTATGATTATTTGTAGCACATCATTACTGCATTAGTAAGTGCTAAAAAGACGTGGGGAACAGATCAGTATAGTCTTAATTGGAATTAACTTTGCTCTAATGCACAAACTGATGCAAAAATGATGATGATATCAAGTAAATTACATTAGTCATCCTAAACCCATAAGTCATCAGGGTCAGAAAGTTTAATAAAACTTTGCATTACATCTAAAGTTGTTTCTTGTGTTTTACTGTTTGTTTGGGCAATAAAGGAAGAAAGACTCATTTGTCCTTGCAATGCAAAGGGCATCACAAACAAGAAAAATGTAGTTGAGTACATGATGGCAGGCATGGACAGTAGAATCTGAACACCTTGTTGCAGTTTTAAGTTCATATGATCAGCATGTACTTGGTTTGAGCACATTGAAAGTAGAACTGCAGTGTACCTGTTCTAGCTCCTGTATCATGTAGTCTTTGCACTGGAGGATCTCCAACACCTTCCTGTCCTTAATCTCAGCTTTGTGTTTTTCACTGATGGAAAGAAAGAAGAAAAAAAAAACACATATTTGACTGTTTAGCAAATATAATGCCTCCCATAATTGGCTTGTTACATTTCTTCAAAATCCCAAAACAAACATTCATGAAATTATTTCTTCATATAAAGAGACATCCGTCTGTTTTTTCTCCCTTAGGGTTTTCTGGGCACAGTTTCTGTGACAGCCAATGTTCTAACTAACTAAGTGGATTGACATGAATTGGGATTTTTTTTTTTGGTTATATCATTAGGCAGACAAAAACAAGACAGCATTTGGGGACAAACCTGTTTCAACTGTATAAGAACACCTGGGACCACCCATTCTATTCCCTCATCTCCTGTCCCTTTACATCTCCCATCTCTAAGGTCTTTCTTTTTTTTTTTTCTTTTTGTCTCTTCTGATCAACCCTCTCCCCTGATAGACACTGAAATACATTTCTGTTGTTCTTGGAGAGGCTGGAACACAGGCAGGCTAAGCTGCATCTCCTCACATATTGGGCTCTGTTCATTCTGTCCTGAGCAACCAACCAATCCCTTTACAAGATCCACATGGTAAAAGGAGAGAGGGATGAATGGCAATTCCCAGCGGGCACCAGCGCTTGACTGGAGTCGACACAATTACCATGTCAATATCCTCTTGCGCATCAGGTGATACAATGCACATATGCTCTCTGGGTGCATGTTCCCCTACCAGTCTCAGAGGACCAGCATTCTTTGATGCCTTTCCTAAGAGGACTATAAGGAACTGTAGAGAGTGTAGATTAGAACTGAGAAGCAGTGGTTCTATAAAAAAAAAAAAAAAAAAAAGCGGGGGGGGGCACGCTCTGCAAGTTGCAGTAAATGCATTTAGGCAGCATTTTTAGCCCACTAACGCACCCCTAGAACTAAGTAAAATACCAATAAGAGTATATGTTCAAACATAAAATGTTGCAACTATAATTAAAGACGCACTTCAATGAAAACCATGTTTTCTGATGTTTTTAACATCTTCTTGTGGCTTTTTTTTTGGAGGACATATATGAAGAAAATTAAGCGTAAAATTGCATTTCTGAGTATTTTTTTATTCAAATCGTTGTGAACAAAAACATTCTTTTGAAAAAGCTTGTAGCTGTGATGTAGGTGCTACAATCGTCGGGCCACAAGCTCCCTGCTCCGCTCCATTCCAATGCATCCACGTCCTCGGGATCTGACTCAAAACTGTTTGGCCGGATAGCTCCAATACTGCTTACCATTTTGTTGCACCAATAATGTTAGCTCGGGGTTGTGAGGAGCTGTAAGCTAACAGAAGAGCGTGTACACAGATGGATGATGGGAAAATGAAGAAGGCTTACTGTGCTCCAACAGTCTCACCCACAACCCCGAGGGAAATTTCTAATGAACTATTGTCGCTCTGCAGAAGCTATGTCTTAGAGAAGGACACAGGTTTTATTTTTTTTATTTTGGCTAAAATAGGCATAATCATAATTAAAAGACCACTGGGAAGGATTTTTACAATAGATGAAAAGATGATTGGAGTGGGACTTTCTAAAAAGGATTTAATAAAGCATTACAATGAATTGTGTTCCAACTTTCTGGATAAGCCAATTTCAAGTCTTGTTTCATTCCTATTGTAAAGGGGAAATATTTTATTTATCTAAATGTCTGTCATCAGGAATGAAAGCTTCTCTGAAAGTTCCCATGCTGCGGTTTTCCTTGTGGCTTACCCATCCAGGGAAAAAGCGTCTTATCCAATCTTACAATTTATCCAAGAAAGATCAGAATTTGGCAGCACTGTTTCAATTGTCCAGCGTATGAGCCGCAGAGGGAAAGTGTTTTCATTAAAATGGTTTCCACTGTTTGAACTGAAAGATGGGGGATAAGAAGGCTTAAATCAGCGTTTGCTCCAGATTCCCTCATAACCCCTATAGAATGGGGAAGGTGCTTGAAAAACCCACTAAATGGCTTTCGCACATACATATATATATCTATTTTTTATTTTTTTATTTGTGAGATAAAGCAACCTTCAACTGTTGAGTTTCTCCGGTGGCAACGTGAAAGATGAATCCACTCACCGCTCAACTACCAAACTGACAGCCTGGGTCAAATCTGGATTTGCCACTTGCAAGCGTTTCCACAGAGACCACACAAACTCCTTGTCTGCCTGTTAAAAAAAAAAAAAAAAAAAGCATGTCAAGAGCTGTTGCTTCAGAAAAAAAAAAGTATTTTTATATACTTTTAGCATCAACAATAAGTTTGATCTTAATGAATTCCTAAAAGGAAAACAGGCAACACATCAGAATTGACTAAACTGAATACGATGCTCCTTGACATTACCATAAGGCAGTAAGGGGGGAGTCAATCAATAATTTAAACAACTTGTACAAAGCTGTATTTTTTTTATATAGAACTTCCTTTTTAATCATGAGGCTCTTTTTGCAGAGATCTCCATCTCTGAGATGTGACCTTCGACTCAAGGGAAGTGAGCATTGACACTTGTCATTATGAACTATTTATGACTTGGGAGCAAGAATCCCAATCAAAACACAGCAGTGGAGCCTGCCGTTTCCTTATTAATAAATAGCTCTCTAAATGTGTTTTCCAGCACAGCTCCAAAGTAACTTAACCCAAAGAAAGTCAAAACTGTTGACGGAGGGTGTCAACTCAAAACCGGCAAACCTAGCCAGCCCTCCCGATGCATTTCCAATTCAAATTGTCTCGCTGGCTTTTCAAACATTTGAAGCTACATTACATTTAATGAGGGACATCTAAGAGCTACATTTTCTGACATTAAAAGACAGAATTATACCAGATCAACTTAATATAAAATTATCTGATAAATTATGTTCACATCATCATAAGATAAAAGTCCTCCCTCCCACAGGAATTTGCTGGTCTCCAATTAGTACATGAATTTTAACCCCCTTCTCGAAAGTGTCTAATCAATTATTTACCAAGATGGCAGCATCAGACCTTGATAAGGCCATGAGCTGAACATATAAAGTGGAGAGATGGTCCTGTACTTGTCAGTGTAACTGAAAGCTAGTGTCTGTGTGCGTCTGGGGGGAGGGCAATGACTTAAGGTGGGCAGAAATTTCACCAAAAAAATAAATAAATCAACCCTGGAATGCAGCTTGAGTTGATATCAAGCAACACTGTGTATCTAAAATATCTGGTCGCCCCCTCTGTCTGGCTTTTAGCTGCCATTAGCTGTTGCGCTGACAACAGTTTCGGTCAGGATGCTCATCAAAAGCTCTCCTCTGCCGTATGTGTGCTTAAAGATGCACTGAATGTCTTTTTGATGATTGCTGAATTATTCATTTTGAATCTGGAAACTAAAACACCATGGGCTAAACACAACAGAGAGAGCCACTGGAATTCAGCACATATTAGTAAATTAGCACTGTCTAGCAGGACCATTTGCTGCCTGACAGATCAAACTCTTTGTAGTTAATGGCCCTCCTGAAATGCATCTCGCCAAAGACTTAGGACATCAGTGGTATTCAAATGCCACTATTTAAAATGTACACTGTAAAACTTAAGGCTCTTATTAAATTTACAAAATCTCTGACGCTCACGTTTGCACAAGACCACCAAGGACGACCTCCAAGTCAGTACGAAGACAAACCTCAACTATGACACCTAGAACCTTTAATAAAGGTTGCAAAACTAGTTCATTAAACACAATGAATGAATGATTATATTTGTACATATTTTAGATTTATATATACCAAGCACTTATACATTCAAATTAACTCATGGCTTTGGTTAAGATCATTTTGCAAATGCCAGTGGACTTTTTTTTTTTTTAAATCATTGTTCACTTTTATGCAAATGAGTTTTGCTTTTGTAAAATATTTTTGCTTAAAAAAAAACAACTCCCAAATCTATGTGCTTATATTGTACTTACATACGATTAGAGTAGTAACTGACTGCTTTAAATATTTGCAACTGACACAGGTGATAATGTAGCACCCTTTAAGCCAATCATGTAGAACCTTCCGATTCTTGTGTCCATCTAGCAAAGGGATTTCTGTTTCATTGTTTAACTGCTGATATT
Source organism: Oryzias curvinotus (assembly GCA_023969325.1). NCBI lineage: Eukaryota > Metazoa > Chordata > Actinopteri > Beloniformes > Adrianichthyidae > Oryzias > Oryzias curvinotus. The sequence continues at coordinate 37,117,125 of CM043706.1, forward strand.
CAATCCCACTGATTTTTTATCATCTAACAAAAACTCATTTGGTCACATATCAAAGCTTCAAAGTTTAGAGTAAGATCCATCCATTTTCTTAACCCGCTGTATCCCTTTTGGGGTCATGGGGCTGCCAGAGCCTAACCTGGCTACTGTTGGCCTTTGCCAAACAGAAGCCAGAACTATTTAGAATCATCAATTAACCTATGAAGCATGTTTTTTTTCTTGACTGTGTTTTGAGTAAAATGTCAAACAACAATACTTTATGTGACAATTTTCTTGTCTGGCAGCCTCTTGGAGTCTGTGCACAAAGGTGCATGAGTTCACACTTGTTCAAACTCCTAAAATATTAAAGAATCACACCAGTGATGTGCCTTACAAATACAGTACATATAGATTTTACAGTAAATATAATAAGAATAAATCAGTATGCTGAACATAAAGCTGAAGTAATGAAGTGCTTTTCACATTTTTGAACAGGCTGTAGATAAAGCACTCCTGGAAGACAAACTACAGGAATAAAAATGTTTTGAAAAAGTTAACACACTAAGCTTCCAAAGATACTCTGTCACTGCAAAAAATAATGCTTTTAACTATAATTTTGGTCCTCAAGCATCTTTAAAAGGAAGAAACCGGAGGTTTTATCAGAAAAGTAAGTAGATTGATTATCAATAGAGATATAGGGACTTGGAAAATGTAGATGAAAACTCATCTAACAAAACTGAAGCTTAAACCTACATATTTATCAACTTTAAATTTGTTCTGCCCCCTGCAACATTATGTGGATATTTAAAGTAACACATGCTGGGTCAGTCTCCTCATGTCATTAGACACCACCTGGTGGTGAATATGCAGGCCTCTCTAAACAGGTTTACAAAATGAAGCTGGAAACTTCTTACTTCGTCCTAATATCCCTATATAGTTTCATAAAATACAGAAGAAAGGTGTGTCACTAACTATATTATATGTTCATGAATAATAAAAACATTTAAAAAAGAAAAAATGCTTTATGCATTCTTCTAAAACAGAAAATACTTCATAAAACTTGATTACTCTCACAATTCCTAAGTAGTAAGAGTTGTTTTTTATGTGATGATTTTATCTGCTGGAGTCAGAAGACTAGTATGCTTTGTAGCATGTGCTGTTCTCCAAGTCCAAAATATCACCTCCCTCAATATTTCCATCCTTTTTTAAGGTCAAGAGGAGAAGCAACCTCTACATCTCGGTTATAAACCCTAAAAGTGGAGTTTTCTCTGGACAATCATACCAGCTTTCTATAAGGCGTCTTTATTGTTAGATGCTGTCATTCAGAGACAAAGGACAAGAGTGAAACAAAATAAACTTTAGTTTAGAAGAAAGTCATTTGGATTTTAGTCATTTGTAGCAGTTTGCAAATGGGTTTGCAAATGGTCAGTGGAACTGGATCAAAACAGAAACTTTAATTAAACGTCTAAGGGACTGAATGTATGAATTAAAAAACATATTTGAGCAACTCAGTTTCATGAAAAGTAATAAACTGGGACTTAGTGGTTATTCTGCATACTGACAGCCTTCTAATAAATGCTGTTAACATGAAAGCACATTACTTGCAGGTATAGATAACAAATCAAATCGTACAGATTTTACACAGTAAATATACTTAAACAACTTGGTTTTACAGACCTGGCATTGCATTAATTCGTCGGATAAATTCTTCACTTCCTCCTCCAGATCCAAGATGCGAGCTTCACTGCTGGAATCCATTCTCGGACTGCAAGGAAGTCACATTAATAATAAGGCTGCTGAGAAAACTCAAAGACGATCGAAATCACAGGCACTTTTACATGGTTCTGGTCCATTTAAGAGACTAGCTCAACGGGGCTAAAACATTTCAGTATTTGCACTTTACCTGACGTAATTGAGAGTAGAATAGAAACTAACATTGAAAGAATAACAGCTGCGGCACTTTTTTACATTTTATCAGCAGTAACTGATACAATAGTGGTGGCTGTATATTATCTGTCAGCTACCATATTAGCCAAGCAACATCAACGAAACGTTTGACTTCCCACAACAGCAGACTATTAATGAAAGTCCTGTGAAAGTACCGACACTATATTATCTAAGCGGTAGTACGTAAACTTTCATTACTTGTCGATATAGTTTCCCACAAACTAGCTCTTGTCACCGCTGTCGGTCACATCGGAAACTCTTGCTTTCAAACATGCCCGCTGTTTTTGTTTGGCTCTTGACGCGTCAGTGACGTTGCGACATTTTACGACAGATCCCGCCACAGTACGGCGGTTGATGAAATACAGGAGAAAAAATATGTTATAAATTCATTTGAATTCTGTACTCAAGATGTTCCTACTGCTGGAACCCTATTTTGTTTGTTTTATTCATTTTCGCATTATTTTTATGTTTGTCTTTATGTAAAATGTATATTAATAGTTTTTGTACTGAAACTGATGTTTCCAATAAAGTTTTTTTTATCCTTTACTAAAGTTGAGCAATAGGCGTAAGAAATAATTGCAACAAAAAAAAAAAAACATTTTAAGGATGCCTCTTTAAAAAAAAAAAGTCCATAAGTACAAAGAATTGTGATGTTCAACTACCATAAGTGCTCAGTCTGTTGTACTCTAGTTGTCATTTTACTATCCCTTTCAGCATTTAAAAAAGTAAACAGTGCATGGTGTGAAGGAATTTTTAAGCTGGACAAATGCACAATTTACCATACAGTTCTTTTTCAATGCATACCAGCTTAAACAGTAAGTTGTAATATTCAATGTTTTATTTAATTACAGATAAATTTAGATAGATAGATGCTGTTTTTCCATGTTTTTTGAGAACTCCTAAAGTAGCTCAAAATAGCAATAAAGGCAGGAATAAAAAAGAAAATCATAGAAAAATCTTGTGGTCCCAATATTTTCTTTTTCTTTTAGGCTTGTTTGTGCAACTATCTTAACTGTTGCCATGAGTAGATGTGGACTACATTTCATAAAGGTTCCCCAGTGACCCAGAACCCTGTTTACAAGGCTGTAAATCTCTGTTGTTATATTAACGTTCAACAGCTGCATGCATGGTAGTGAAACAAAACGACACTGACATATGATATTGATGTTTATTTTGTGGCTTATGTTTTACACATTATTTTTCTTTGTAATAGACTCATTTACACTTTGCTCATATATCAGTTTTCCTAATGATCCCTCGTACCAAGAAAAACAACGCAATATGAATCTTGACTCATGAGAAATGTAAGTGTTGAATACGATCAAGAGGAGAGCAAGAAAAAGGGAGATGTCTGACATCTGGTTTGCTGGTAAGACAAGACAACTCCATATTGTGTGCCTAACGTATTTAACTGTCCAGCCAGATTTGTTGCCAAGGATGAGAGTGGGAAATGAAGAAATATGATGACCAGCAGTCCTTCTGAGTTATGTTGGTTTGCATGCTCACTGCCAAATTTAAAAGCATACACACACAGACACACACATATAAAGCAAGAGAAAATCTACAATTGACTTGGCATGATTAGGCTGTTACTTGACCCACAAACATTGCCTCTCATTAGAATCCTAATTTGCAGGGCATTTTTAGAATCAGTGGACTGGGTTCATAATATGCAACAGCTGCCCGCTCCCTGTTTCTTGTCCAGACAAGAAACGCAAATGACACATGGATCTATGAAAAACCATCTGGGGGGTGGACTATCATGCACCAGAAAATTTAAAATTAATTAAAATTGTACACTGTTGTTGCACCTTCTACTACAGTAGAAACTTGTATATATGATTTGAAATGTCCATATAGAACTTGTTAACTTATGAGGCAAATATATTCAATTTGTTACCAATGCTCACATTATTTTCAATTTGATAAGGGTGGTACACCCCAAACAGGTCAGCATGAAAAGTCAGTCAACTTCCATTCAAAATATATTCACTGTAATATCTGGTAAGCCAATTTACAATTTTCAAAAGGTTTTAGATCCGGGCTCTGTGATGGCCACTCCAAAACGCGGACTTTGTTACACTTAAGCCACTTTGTAACCGGTTTGGCAGTATTCTTCAGTTCATTGTCCATTTGGAAGATTCGTTTGCATCCAAGCTTCAACTTTCTGGCGGATGTCTTCAGATTTTGCTTTTTCCTCCAAATATAACAATGGTCAAACAGTTGAATTTGAGTTTCATCAGACCACAGGACATGTATCCAAAAATTACAGTTTTCATCCTTGTGTGCATTAGCAAACTTTAAACTGGCTTTTCTGTGTTTCTTTTGTAGTAATAGCTTCTTCCTGGCAGAGCAGCCTTTCACCCAATGTCTGTACAGTACTCGTTTCACTGTTGATGATGACACATTCTTACCATCTTTTGTCAGCATTTTCACAACATCTTTTGCCTTGGTCCTTGGGTTGTTCTTAACATATCGGACCAAAGTACTTTTATCCCAAGGACACAGAACCCGTCTCCTTCCTGGCTGGACGTTCCCATGATGTTTATATTTGTGTACAGTTGTCTGAACAGATGAACGTGGGACCTTCAGGCATCTGGAAATTGCCCCCAAAGATGAACCAGACTTGTGCCCATCCACATTTGTCTTCCTAATACCTTGACTGATTTCTTTTGACTGTCTCATGATGTTTTACAAACAAGCAAGCGTTTTTCAAATGTGCCCTAATATATATCCACAGGTGTGTTTCTAATAAACTCAAATGCTCAATAAATGTAGCAAAAGCTTCCAAAGAGATGACATAATTATAATTTACCTAAACCAGAGAAGTTTACTTTTATTTCAGTCTGACGGTGAGAAAAAAAGCATATGTGTGTTTTTATGTGGTGCATGTAAACTTCTGGTTTCAACTGTAGCTGTTGAACCAGTAGCATAGATGTATAGTGTCTGACCTGACTGGGAGATTGTGGGTTCCAATCTGCAGTCAGGTCATGCTCAAACACTAAAAAAAATGGGGCTTCTCTGCTTGACACACAACATCAAAGTTGGAATGGGGAGGTACATCCCAAAGCACGACTGTGACTACAGTTCACTGCTCCCAATAGGGACAGATTTTACATTTTCAGGTTTGTTGCTATATGGGTGGCTTCAATGACAAAATATTGTTTTCCATCTAAGAGCAACTAAGGGACATAAAAGTCTTTACGTTTTTATATATTGAGGGCAAAAAAATAGAAAGATATGTTTATATGTTTCATCAAGATTTTTTCTATTAAAATGATGGTCAAACCTGCCCAGAGCAAAACAATGGTTTTAGAACTTATCTTATCAATGTAATTGTTTTAAATAATTGCTACAAAAAAGAACTAAAAGTCTTTGATATGGCAATTTGCAGAAAGGAATTATGACATGAAGCATGTTTTTAAGAAAATATTTGGGGAATTTGTATTAACAACCTCAATAAAATCATTATTTCACTTACTGCAGCCTTTTAGCAGAGCAATGCAATGTAAACATACATTAAAAGGAAAAAAAATAAGTGAAAACACTTGAAGTTGTGGTAATAGTAGACATGTGACATGAAGTAGCTCAAGTAATAACTTTCAGTTTTACAGCGGTATCTTAATTTGACTGATAATGGCTAAAATAGCTAGAATATTCTCTTGAATTTATTATCTTTTTGGGTGAAATAGGAAAAAATCCTTGAAAATCACCTTAATTCACCCTTTTATGAGAACACTTCTGTATATGACTCAACAAACGCAACTGTAATTGAGCTGCAAATTGAACTTACTAATGCTTTAAGTTGTCCTTGCAGGCTTCTTGCAGCTAATAGCCCGATTGCGCAGAGCCTTGAAACAAGATGGCTCTTGCACTGACAATCCCAATAAGCATGCTTATCTCACTTCTGTTCTGCCTCAGTGGAGTCACAGAGAAGTTGGAGTGCTCGGCAGCATTTAGTTTACCAGGGGAAGAAGTGACACAGGAATGCGATCATGCAAATGCACCTGCATGAAAAATTCAAGAACCAAATGACAAGCCCTGGTGTGCCGACGCTGACAGAGGAAGGAAGAGCAGCACATCCCGAGGAAAAACATGACACTCCGTGGAGACTTGTGTGAAAACATAGTCTCCGCCTGCTGCCTCAGGTAAGAAAGGATATTCTCTGCATTAATGTGGCCCAGCTTTGATACTGAAGGAACAAAGTGCCTCAGAAGTGCAGGAGATGACAAAAGACACTAAAGAGTCACAAGTCCCCAGCTTTAAAGAAACATTGATTGCTCAAATGTCTGTTGGGATGTTAAACCTGCACAGTGCTTAGCAGAACATCACACCTCCTACATAAATATAAGACAGGCCTCAACATGTGAGAGTTTATTGCATGGCTTTGAACACAGCCTTCTGTAATGTGACTGATGGCTCTATTTGTCGAGTTAAAGAGCAAGATTAAATAATAATGAGCCATAATCACAACGGGTGCCATTTGGAGTCTTAATTTGCCATCTTTAAACTTAGCTTTACACTCTAAAATAATGTTGTACTGCTGACATTTTAAGCCTGGTTTGCCTAAGAAGAAGAGTTGTAATTTCTCCCAGTGGAAAAACAGACACTTTTGACCCTGAGCATGAGCCATCCTCATGCTGGATCCTGTGAAACCTTGGCCTGGCTTTAAAAAGCAGAGGACAGAGAGGCCATTGATTACATGGCATATATGTGCTCTTAAATCAGACCACTTCTTGCACAAAACTTTTCACTCTGTTTGACATTATGTGCATTCTTGCTTACATGTGATGCTGATGACTTCCCGCAGACCCATGTTTGCTGATTTCTGCTCTGTGAAGGCTGTGTGCACAAGCCCCTTTTCTTCATGTCCTAACCCGAGCTCCAACGAGATGATGAGGACTTCTGCTTGACTCCCATCTGATGACCTTCTGGTTCCATTCTCAACAGCCAAGAGCCCTCATAAAGGCGGAATTGATCCTCACCTCTTTGACGCAGCAGCATGTATGTGTATGAGACTGTGTTTTTGTGTACGCACACTGCCATGAACTGAGTGTGGACTCAGTAGCAGTTCACCCGTACAGTATGCCATCCATCCAAAGGTGCGTGGGAACAAGGAGTCAGGCTATTTCCCTTGGGCTTCCTGTCAGAGAGCTTGTCCTTTGCTTGGTAAAAGGGTAAATTAAGGTGGTGAGTTTGTATTTAAGTTCATATTTCCCCTGAGTTTCAGAGAAAAGAGCGAGGACATGGGACATCGATTGCCGTGAGTAAATGTTGTCAGGTCAGCAAGCAGCTTTTAGACGAGAAAGTATTTGTCTTAAGTACAACTCTGGGGCTTTCATCTTGGAGAATGAGAAGGGATCAAACTGAGAAACCTATTTTTGGTCACTAAAGCAAAAAAATAAAATAAAAAAACATTATTTTTCATGAATAATGCTCAGTTTTCTATCAGAACTCCAAAAGGTTAAATGTGCTGTATAACCTACAGGTCAATTGCAAAATTTAAACTTTAAATTGACCTAAAATTTTAAACACTTCTACTTCAAAGACAAAAGAAAAAGACTTTGGTTGAGAAATCTAAGTTAAAGTATAAAAATGGGAGTTTTAAGCAATTTCCTAGCTCTTTCCTGGTGGGGAGGAGAATAGTGTTGGAAGTACTCAGAAAACTCTTCAGTGTTCAGGATCATTGAAATGACCTTTGCAGACATTTTATATGCTTCAGTAGTGACCGGGAGTTAATGAACAGAAGCACCTCCGTGGATTTGATGAATCCACAAACTTGGCGCAGCAGCTGATGGTCATCCCAGGAGGTGGAACACTTCAGCAGTGGGTTCAATAGCTCATTATCAGTGGTCCCGCTGGGTAATTAGTGAACAGTGGGATCCTGTCACAAGCGACAAATAAATATATACTCCCTTTACATATAAAAATACCTCAACTGTACTGTATTCATGGTGCAGCTGTCGTTATAAATAAAAAAAAGTATGCTAAAAATTTCAATGTTTGTTTTTTTAGGCTTTTTAAAATAACAAATAGGCCAACAACTTTAATCTTGCTGCAATCTTAATCTTAACAATAAAATGCTACTGGATAAATATGTATTAAAATATATTGCATTAAGCCTTGTATTTTTACTCTACTAATGATTTCAAGAAGTTTTCAAATAACTGGTCTATTTTTACACTTTGTTCTAATTAGGGTCAAGGGAGGTTGCTGTTCCAAAAATGATCTGAACCCAGATCATTTTGCTGTGACATAACACCAGCAATACTGGAAACCACCACACCACTACGTAGCAGAAATGCTGTTTTAATCTATTAAAATTCTCACTGTTATCCTTTTGTCCCACTCATTGAAATTATTTCTGTTTTTTTTTTGTACACACTTGATGTTTAGTTACCCTTTTTAGTTACCCTGTACAATAACAATTTCTCAAAGTTTCAAATTATGAACATGTTTTGACTATTGTAACTTAATTTTTTTTATTTTTATTACTGCACAAAAAAGTTGACCTTTTCTAGGAAGTTAATTTTAGCACAATTTCATAGTGAAAAGTTAAAATATAGCAGCACTCTTATCTTTCACTGCTTTGATACTGCTTTGTGCAACAAAGAGCTAAATCCAGTCAAAAATAAAATGCACACGTGAGCTGAGTTTTATAATAAATTTTTTCGATTTAGAAACACTAGCTTATAATCTTGTCCGTGTGCTTCATAGTTACAATAGCTGCATAATTACTCAGCTCACACAAAGGTAAAAAACAACAATTTTCCTCTGTAATTTTAATTAATGGAATAAATGGAAGCATTACTTAAAATTCTTGAAAATATATTAAAAAAAATATTTAAAAAAATTCATTTCTCTTGATGCACTTGCTATAAATGTGAGGTGATTTGAAGGCTTCTAGAAGTCCAAAATAGCACTCCAAAAGAGTGAACACATTTTATATTGAAAGAGTGGGAGATGCAGGCCTTTTTGCATACAACCACAAATGACTCCATAAAAAAAAATAAAACATAAAAAACAATCTTGAGTGGTGTTGACTCAGAACACAGGAGAACCAGTGTGGTAATGCAAAGAATAGAGAGTGGAAAGGGTGACTCTGCATCTTGAATTTATTTAGCTGCTACATAAACTCAGTGTTTCAGCTGCAAACTTGCAGACAAGTTTTTGGGGCCTAAAAAAATTCTCCCTCAATATACAGCGGCCCAAAGTAATTCATCAGATTATCAGATTCATTAAAAATGAAGGTGATAAGCTCAATGAAAGTAGAAACTCAAATAGTCTGTTTTTTATGTTGTAGTGATTACAATTATTAACCCCTTAATGCCTGAATTTATTTCCAGCTATGAAAAAAAACAGTTTACCTTATGTCGTCACTTTCAAGTAGATGCTAAATTAAAATCATATTTGAGCCAAAGTGGTTTGATGAAAAATTTGAATCAAAAGCCATCAAGGGGTTAAAGACCCACTCCAATGAAAATTGTGTTTTTGGTGTTTTCAACATGTTCTTATGCCATTTTTTCTGATGATGGAGGACATTATGTAAAGAAAAGTATGCTTAAAATTGCAATTCAGAGTATTTCTTTATTCAAATCGTTGTGAATCAGGAGCCATGCCGTTGGAAAAAAACTTGTAGGTGTGACACAGCACCTACAACTGCAACTCACAAACACTTGTAGACAAACAGATCCATGTACGTCTTTGTTTTTACTCGTCTGAGTTGGCATCTGGCTCAAAACTGCACGGCTAGATAGCTCCAATATTGCTCGACATTTTTGTTGCATCACTAACAATTCTTGGGGTTGTAAACTAGGGGGAGAGAATGAAAACAGAGGGCAGGCTTAGTCCACGCAAAAGTCATTCCCACAATTCAGAGGAACCCCTGCTGCTCTGCAGAATGTGTAAGGTTGAATTTGAAGATAAATACTATTTAATTAGTTTTAATTAGCTTTATACTATAAATATACTGTAAATTTCAGGTTTGAGGGAACAAAGGGAGAATAAAAGTGTGAAAAGGACAAAAGGACTAAAGGAAAAAGACAGAGTTTGCAAAAAAAGTAGCTTGAGGTTTACTATGGGGCTAAAATCATGCACAAACACACACATCCACACACTCATACATCTGCCTAATCACAAACATTCAATCCATATGTGTTAAACAAAGACTAACTTTTGTTGAACATGTATCATACCTGCCTGCATAAGAATATCAAGGTTGGTACAAGGGTAAACAGGTTCCTGTGCTCAAGTGAGTGTACGTTTCCTAAAATGTTCAAGGATGTTATGGAATATGTAAAGGAATGCGGGAACCCCAACCTCCCACACCCAGCCCACAGCATACAGGCCCTCCAGATCACTTCTGTACAGAGAACCGGACCAAAGGATATGAACCTTTGGACATCCCAATGCCAGACACCATGAAACAGGATTGGAGCCCCCCCTTCCAAAGGGCAGGAAGGCACGGAAGCATAGAGAATGTAATACCCAGCATGGTCAGCTGAGGTTATTCTAGCGCAGGATACAGTCAAGGACTGCCCCCATTTCCAGCAGAGGAGGGTTTGAGGCAAAGATCTGAGGTAGAGGTCTAACAGGATAAAAAAACGTGATGGGTTACGACCAACACAACCCCCACCAACCCAACCTCCCTCACCCTCCACAGCTTAGATGCACTGTGATCCCCAGATCCCCTTGGCCTGATCTCAGGGATCCACCTCTCTGTGTGGAGAGAGGGCCAACAGGCCCAGGTAGCAAATATCCAAGGGCCACAACCACCACCTTAATGGCTCCTCCCTGTACTGGGGGGAGAAAGGGACAAAATGATGTGTTGCAACCACTAACCCTGTGAAATAAAACTAATCCTTTGTGCATTCAAGAACGGGCTGAACATATGGCGTTCATACTGGACTGTCACCCAACACTAGCACATGTTGGCAGAGGTTTGGTGCGTCATGTCAAAGACGTACAAATCTCACAAATCTTGCTCCAGGCTTTTTATTTCACAGCTCTATTCTGAAATGTGAAAGACTTGGTGTCATATAATTCTAGCCGGGGACAAACCACAATAATTCATTTCTCCTTCATGATCAAATTTCAAACGTGCCACTACCATCCATCACTACCAAATCTAAGTCCCTGATTGGTAAAAGTTCAACCAGGTTTAACTTTCAATGCATGTGCAATGGGCTATGCGTTTTGTACCTAGAACCAGTAAACAGACTTAAAAGCTTGCTTAGCGACGTGGAAACAACAAGAGTTTTGACCGAGGAAGCCCGAAACGCATGTTTATGTGCTATGACATTTAGTTTTCATTGGAATTGGTCAGTTGAACCTGTGTTGGGTATCAGTCCTTCAGAAGCAGACCTGAGCCGTCGTCTCCGATCATCAGGCCCTCATGAGAGGCCTGGCTGGAGCTGATCTGCTTTGAGGAGCTTGACCATCTAGAGCCACCAGAGCTAGAGGGGTCTCGGAGGGTGTTCCAACCAGCCAAACATCCCCAGACTCTATCCTGCCGGAATACTTCCCCCCATCAGCCACAGAGTTTTAGATTTTAGTTCCTGAAAGCAAAACACAGCCGTGTTTAGTCCTGACTCATGCACTGCAGCAGACAGCTATCACTCCTTTTTGCATAATACTTTTAATTTAATTCTAACTGTGCAAATAAGAGCATTACCTATTATGCAATGAAAAATTACAGTAAAGGACAGTATAATTGTTTCTACAAATCAGCTTCTAAATGAGTATGGATTAAAACCCACTTTGAGATTCTAATCTAAAAATCTGGATGTTTAAGTCACAAAAGATGTAGCATTAAAAGTGTACTGATTTCATATTTACATAGTGTGATTTTGAAACCACTGTTTACACTGTGTTCATCATTAAGTAAACCAATGTTCTGGTCTGGCAGTCCTTTCATAATATCTGCTTGTTGCTCTCAACAACCAGCTGTGATTGTTACTGGCTATCAGAGACCTTCTGTGATTTCTTGACACAGACTTTCAGTCAGATTTTTAGCTCGCAAATGTTTTGTGTTTTAGCGGACAAAGGTTTGATTTAAGGTGCTCCATTAGTTCATGTATTAAAAAATGGACTGACACTAGAAAGGTCAATATTTTGGCATAGACCTGGCACAGGGTAATCAGGGTTATACCATTTAGAGCACATTTAAGCTATCTAGAGCTTAGGAGAAAAGTGGCTTAATAACAATGTGATTTCAATTACACCTCCTCTGCCTAGTTTTATGATCAAATGTAAAAGATTTGCTTTTCTTGTAATGAACAGACTTGTAAAGCTACATTTACCCCGCCCTCAGCAATACGTGTTCAAGCGGCCATTTCTAATGAAAAGTCTATGTAAATGTGCTTGAATGTGGGTTTCAGGGCGGTGCGTTCAAAACTGTTGTGTAGCCACACAAGTTTCTACAATAACTTTTGGGTTCTGCGTACAAAACGCTTGGCCACTGAACACGAGTTACAAGTTAAACCAGGTCCAACTTTGACCAACCAGGTACTTGGATTTGGTGGTGACATATGGATTAATGGTAATTCGCTGAAGTGCCAACCGTTTAAAAATTGATCATGGAGGTAAAGTCTTTCATGTATCGGAATAGAGCTGTGGAAGAAAACGCAAGTTTCATGAGATTCGCGTCGCTTCAACATTTTGCCCATAGCCTGCAGGTGGTGGACATGTGCTGGTAGCAACAGAAGAAAAAAGATGAAGCTCTTCCCTGCTTGTCCAGTGTGAACACCATTAGCTAAATTTACGTAAAGAGCAGAATGCTAAACGCATGAGAAAGAGAGTGTTCCTTCTCATGCTATTACTGCCAGGTAAGCAACAAAGAAGCACACAGAGGACCCATGTCAACTCTGACATGGCGCAGGAAATAGCAAGAGTCAAACCACCAACCTGGGAGGAGACTGTGCGACCTGCTTTAGCCATGTAAAGGTGTTTAAAGTCCAATATGGCTATTTGTATTTATGTATATATTCTCCCCCAGGTGTTTTTTTAATAGACAATCTTTTAAAGGTTTTATGTTCTGCTGCTTGCATAAGTTTGTAATATCTCATTTAATTAGTAATCTAACCCTTCTGACAAACAAGCATATGGTCCTGCTCTCCTATGGCCTTGGCCAAGGAATGAATATGCAGATCCTGGGACCTCAGTAGCTTGTTACTCTGGAATGAATTCTACACAAGCCTAATCCCTGATCTATTATTTACCCCCTGACCAAACATGCAAGTGGGGCATTCAGACGCTTGACTCGATAGAAATGACTGCAGTGGGATTCAGCAGCCTGTCTCACCCCAGCAGAGGAGCCAGGCTGAGGCGGGCAGGCAGTCACTCTGAGGAACACAGACTGCTCCTCTCAGAGCTGGAGTCTATCCTCAAAACACACACACACATATCCTAAAGTATAAACACACACATATCCCTCAGTCCTTCAATCCCCTCACTCTGGAGATGTCAAAGTCCCATTTCAAACAAGTTCACTTAAAAAACACAAGTTCACAATGAAAGTTTTATGAGCGTGCTCAGCTCTGCTCTGAAGGGTCTGAGGGACACTTTATGAAATCAGTGTGACATTCTCAGCTCACACAGAGATGTCCTAAACTGTTTCCGACTGCCAGCGTGCATGCGTGCGCAAAGGAGCGCGCGTGTGGCATGGGTTGTAGAGAAAGTTTGGGGGGAGGGGGGGGGGGGGGTTCATGTTCATGATATGCAATGTTTTAAGAGTTCTCAGATTGTCAGATCAGACGTTTTAGTTAATTTGATTTATCTGTTCCAAAATAAACAAAACTATTTTTATTGAAAATTATTACTGGGTATGGGCAGACAGAAAGACAAATAACATTTGTGAGTCCTTGCTGGTTATTTGGTATTGCACAAGCACTTCAGCGCTTTTTTTTTTTCTTTTGTCTTGAGGCTAAGGGTTTTCTGGCACACTTTTGTTGCGCAAAGATGCGACTTTTCATGCTGACACAACGCGTAAATCAGCGCTGGGCACTCAAAGTCTCTGGATCCACAGTCACCTGGTTAAGGGTGTCACCCAACGCGTAAAACACTGCTTTGAATTCATCCAACTTTCCAAGGCAGACGCCTTTTCTACAGCCGCGGAGGATCCGCAGCTTCTCGGCGCGCTGTGCTGACTCCGCAGTAAGGAAACCACCGGGGAAGACTTTTTTTTCTCCCCCCTCTTTAAGGTAGGAAAAGAACTTGCGACCAGCTTCTTCTTGACATTGATCCCCCTCTCGATCTGTAAGTTTACGGCTTCAAGACGAAGAGGCAAAAGGGGTTCCTGTCACCGGGAGTCCTGACGCGCAACCGACGCGCGTTGTTCCTTCAGCGCCGGAGCCGTGACATTACGATCTTCGTGGATGAAAAAACAGAGTTCCTTTTTTTCTCTGTGATACACCAAACTGTCATAAACATTGAAGCAAAGTTTGCGAAAAAAGAACCCCGCCGGTGAACCCCCCCCCCCCCCCCAACCCCCCCACCCGCCTCAACAGGACAGACGGGACTGAAAAGAAGAAAGTTCCCCACTTGAGGGCGAAATCAGACTTTTTGACGACGCCAAGTTTGGAAAGTGCAGTAGCCCCGGGGTCTGTCACATACAGCATGCAGCAATGGTAAATATGGCTTTATTGCTTTTGTTTCTGGGTTTAATAAAAGTAGTAAAAAACTCCACATTTACGCATTAAAATTGCAGCCTTTTTTTTAACAGCTCCTTGTTGAAATGTAAGATAAAATATTACTAACAAACCAAAAGTGTTTGTTGGTCAGTAAGTTATTAGGAGCTTCATGTGTGTTCTTGTGTGTACCTTCTTTAATTTAAAACAGCAAACAAACACATTAGTCTCTCTGCATTAAAAAGGTCTTGTTTCTGTGAAGAGATTTTCCAAAAACAAACAAACAAAACAAAAACAAAAAAACAGAATTTTTTTTTTGGCAAAACTTTTTATCCTATTTATGCTTTTACAAATTTTAAATCACTAAGAGTAATGGTGGAAATACAGCAAACCTAAAACTTATTTTGAAATCTGAAAAGTCCACATTTGTGGAATGGTTTAAAAATCCCAAGTTTCTTTTTCTCTCCCAAAATGAAAGCAGCTTGAAACCAACCTGTTGGGGGTGTAATATTCAGAAGTCTACCATTATAATTTAAGTTTGGACAAAGTGTTAAGAGATTGGAAGGAGATGGGGCACTGATGGTGAGATCCACTTAGAACAGCCTTCACACTTTAGTCATTGCAGATTTTTGTCTATCATTACTTATTTAGCTTGTGTGTTAGGGATGTTTTATGGATGGGTACTGTGAAGAAATGAACATTCCTGGAGATTCATTTTGTTAACAATCTTCGTGTACTGCTGTCTGTCTGAGAGATCTGCTTCAGCTCAGTGAAAGTCACATTTTATTTACTGAATTAGCAAAACGGAGAAAACAGAAGGAAAACAGAAGTCTTTTTTTCTGTTGTGCAGCCCAGCTTTTACCTTTTAAAATTCCCTTTTCAGTCACAGCAAAAGTGATCAATTGAACAGTAATAGATGAAAAATGAAAGTAACGACAAACAAAAATCCCATAGAGTAATTGAATTTCCCATTGGTAAGTAGAAAAAGTGTGTTAAATTCCTGTGATCGATTAGGGTGTGCCATGCGTCTTGCCCCTATGACAACAGAGATAGACTTTGCCTCTTCTGTGACCCTGAACAGGATGAAGCAGGTATGGACGATGAGTGAATTAATGCGGCGGGAGATGTCCTTGTTGTGCAGGAAATAGATGCCCAGCATCAGCCTGTGCTGCTGCTACGTGAGGTTAAAGAAAAAGTTAAAGTTGTCAGAGAGACCGCAGCTAGGTCGTGATTCCTCTGAGTCTCTGAGAATAAGAGATGGGAGTGTGTGTGCATTTGTGTGTGTGTGGACAGGGTGCCACTGGTTAGCCGGTTCAATAATCTGCTGGACAGGTGGGCCTGTGACGCCCCCCTCAGAGACGCTGCTAATGAAGAGAAGGGCTGCTTAGTGGTGCTCTGCTCTGACCCCACCATCCCTCCATGTCCCCCCCTGCCAGCTTCCTCTGATTACTGCTCACATTGCTACCCCCCACCTCAACTCACCCCACCCCAACACTCCTTCGACCTCTCTTCTCCTCCCAGTTGTCTTGGTTTGCCAATCTGAGTTTCTTTATTTCAAACCAAAGCTTGGTTTCTAAAGCATGTGGCTCTTTAAGATGTTTTGTGGATCCTCTGATATTGCTTATTTTTTATATTTTATTTTCTATTACGATGCCAAAGTGGCCTTCATGGCCAGCGCCATTGTCCACTACACGTGGCTCATCTTCAGATAATCAAGTGTGGGAGGAAAAAAAATGAAAGTCTCCCTTTTGTTAAAACTGATTTAACCCAAGCTAATATTTGAACTAACCCTCTAAACCAGGCATGTCCAAAGTCCGGACCGTGGGTCAAATAGAGCCTATGTTCTAATTTACCCCGGCCTACAGTTTCTTTATATATTATCAATAATATGCAGCCTGGAACATTTTCATAAAAAAAAAAATCAACAGTATGTGTACAACATCATAATTGTGGTTGGCTACATTACGATTTAAGCCACTGCAACATGGTCGTGCAATTCTTTTGTGACACTTTCTGGCTCATTTCTAAAATGGCAACTGTAAATAAAAAAGAAAAGTTGACAGTGAGGGCAACTGCTTTCGGAACAAGTGGAAATTTGCAGAGTTCCTCAGTGAAGTACAACAGTTGTTTGTAAATATGGCAAGAGACTGTGGCTGTTTTCAAGGAGTTATATCAAAAAGGACAACCAGACGAGACATGCTACCTACTACAAGCTATAATAATAATACTAATGATACTACTACTACTACTACTACTACTACTACTAATAATAATAATAATAATAATACATTTTATTTGAAAGCGCCTTTCAAGGAACCCAAGGATACTGTACAAAACAAAGATCAAAAATAAAAATTAAAAGCACAATAAATATAAATTGACAGAAAATCAAAAGTGAATCAATATGAGAAGGCAGAAATAAAGAGATGAGTTTTGAGTTTTGATTTGAAAGTTTGTAAAAGGCTATGTTATGGAGGTCAGGAAGGAGGGAATTCCAGAGTTTGGGAGCCGAACAGTTGAAGGCTCTGCTTCCCATGGTAACGAGTCGGGCCGGAGGAACTGAGAGCTGAACAGAGGAGGAGGACCGAAGAGAACGAGAGGAAGTTTTGATGTGGATGAGGTCGGAGAGATAAGGAGGGGCCAGATTATGGAGGGCCTTAAAGGTGAACAGGAGGATTTTAATTTGATTCTGGATGTTATGGGAAGCCAGTGCAGCCGGTGGAGAACCGGGGTGATGTGACTGAAGGAAGGGGTTCTGGAGATGAAACGTTTTTAAAAATGGACGACTTGACAGTAATTTTGTTAAAAACATCTTTAGATGTATTTGTCTTCTGTGTGAACAAAATAATCTTATGCCACTGCAATAAAATGCTCATTAGGTAATTTGCATTTAATGTTTTTTAAACAGTTCAAAGAATGTCAGGCTGAATCACTGACCCTCAAATATTTTTACCCCACCAAATCAAAATTTTGCAAAATGTTTGGACACCCCTGCTCTAAGCATGTAGTCACAGGACCCCAGTTAAGCAGAATTAACTACTGTGGTAACATAAGCCAAAATGAGATGTCCATGCATGTGGACGCCAGGCCCTTAGAGGTTAAAACAAGGCTGTTGGATCACTTTTCCTGCCTGCTCCAGATGATACTCTGCAACATCAAAGGAACATTCTTGCAGTGTTTTGGTTTAACCAGAGTCGGATCATTGCCGTACCGGTACCGTCCTGCTCTGCTCCATCTATCCTCAATAATCTCTGGTGTGACTGATAGTGTGTGTTGGCAGTGACAGAAAAGGAAATGTTTGGAAAGAGGGGAGGGGGCAGGTCGCATACCTGGTGGCAGCTCAGAAAGTAAAAAAAAAAAAAAGAGACATACAGTAAGCTGTGGGATTTAGTTACCAAACAGAGACTCTGAGAAATATTCAAACAAATTAGATCGCAGGAGTCCTAATTTAATAAGGAGCACAGTGTGAGACAGATTTGATTTAAAACAATATACATGGGAGAGACATAATTGCATTCTTTTGTACCTCAGCCTACAAAAAAGAAAGCTGAACCTTTAGACACTTAAACTCTTAAAAACATTAGGAGATTTGGACAGTGAATTTCGACTCAAAGGAGAGGCTTTTGCAACACAGTGAAATGAATAGGTTTAACAGCTGGTATGACATTTGCATTAAGGATGTTCTGACCTCATATCTAAAAAGCCTTAATCTGCTAAATGATTGTATCAACTGTGGTGCAAAAAGAGGGAAATTGTAGAATAATTGGATTGAAATCTGCCTCTTTGCTTCTAATGGCTGTGTCACAAAGCCTCTAGTACATTTTCTGCATATTGCACAGATGAAACTTGGTCATACGTGGAAAAAGTGAGAAAAGTTGTGGTCTTTAAGTGAAAATTTTACAGATATATCACAAATGAACCACGTTAAAACCACGGAAGAAGTACGAATAAACCACGCAAAGTATACGAAAGTCAACGCATAACATGAACTGTACGTGATAAGTTTGCGGATTATATGCAATTTTTTAATGATTCATGCCTCAATTACATAATTTTAATGTGACGTGTGCGTTTTATATGCGATATAAAAGCTATACATCAGTGGTAAATGGGTGAAAAGTTTGTTAGACATAGGGGTGGAGCTGCAGGGGGGAAATATATAGAAATCATCAACACAAGTTTCCTAAGATTTGCAAAAATAACAAAAGCACCATTAACATAAAGAAAACAATAATAATAATAAAACTGTTAGAAATACATATTATAATCCTTTCATTTCTAATGGCCTTCTCCTCTGGTGTTTCACCCTTTCAAAGTCTTTTGCTCCCCTCTCCACCCCCTATGTAAAATGTTCTAGCTCTGCCCCTGGTTAGACACATGTGGACATACACGGAAAAATGCGAATAATTACATATAATCTACTTAAAATACATGCAAACTGTGTAATTCTTGAGCTGTTTAAAATTTTTGAACAGCTCAAAAAAGAAACTCAAGAAACACTTATGAATTACGTATTTCACGCATGTTTCGTGAAAGTTTGAGATTTCATATGCGGAAAATGCACAAAGTGTACGTAGTAGCTGTGTGACATGAATGGCCCTAAAGTGTGTTTGTACGGTAAAATGAAGTATTTTTTACCCTATATGTGTTCAATTATTATGTCACAGTTTCTCACTATATAATTCATCATATGAGTTTCAGCCACCCGCCTTTTTTTTAATAGGGAAACCTTGAAAACACTTACATTTTGCTTGGAAATATACATGCCTCATGCAGTTTTTTGTCGTCTAACTAAAAGTCATCATTTATAAAATTTTCAGCTGCAAATCGGATCGGCTTTAATTGATTATGTCCAGGAATAATTACCAGCCACTGTGTAAAATAAACAATTGCGTGTCACTGGGTGGCATGTGTTTAGCCAGTAGGGAAGCTGAATTTTACTTGTAATCCATACGTTCTCGTGCAGGGCTAGAATATAATTCATGTTGACGCAACAGAAATACCAGAGAAGCTGAAGCTGTAACGAACAGGAGTATAGTTGTAACCAAATGGCTCATTTGGGAGGTATAAGGTTATGTGGTATAATTTATATTTTATAGCTCCCGCCTGCATGAACTGCAGTCCAGAATGAAGTTGTTCGATTCTGTTCCATGAGAAGGTAGTGAGAAAATATGGGGTTTTACTTGTAATGCAAAATCCAGGCATTTGTTGTTTTACTCCTTTTTGGCTCCTTTTTGTATTTTTTTGTGTTCTTTTACCAATTTTTTTTTTTTTTACTACAGAATAAAAATGAAAAGACAAAAAGTGCTACTTGCATACCAACTTGGGTAATATTTTTTTGTGTGAAGACGCTTTTGTGTCCTTTTTGGGGCACTACCCCATGCATCAGTGATTTAAAAGGAAAGGAAACATTTCCTCAGGTCATACAGGAATTTGATTAAAAGAGAATAATTTGCCCTAAAGGTGTCTTTTTTTCTTCTCTCCAAAAACTGGTGGAAGAAATCTGATATGACAAGATAAGTGGTGGCTCATGAAAAATTCCTGAGGACTGAGCAGCAGAATGTTGACTTTGGAATTATTGCCCCAAGTGTCTAGTTCCTTGCAAGTAACCGTGCCTGACAATGTTATTTTTACCTGAACAGCTTTTGAATTCATTTGCCTGCTCCTCAAACCATAGTCCGTCTAATTAAAACAATTCAAACAAAGACTGGACGAAACAAACTTTAGAGGTCATTCAAGGAATTTTCCTCAAAAGAACAAGACCAACATCTTATATAAACTAGATGACAAAAACTAGAAAATATAACATTAATCTTTATTTATGGAAAATAAAAGGGTTATAACAAATTATACACATTTTCAGTTTTCCTCCTTTTTTAGATGTGTAGAATCTTTTGAACAACTTTTTTTCCTCTAAAATGTTTGTCGTGCTTCCGTTTTACTCAAAAAAGTAAATGTTTACATGCACGCCAAACGTTCAGTCTGATTTTTAAGATTGTTTTGAATTACTGAGTTTTTCTAAAGACGTGTAGAGAAGATAACTCAATGTCGTTTATCTGATGATGGCATATCGGGCAGTGAGATATTGAAAGCATGCAGATTTTTTCCCTGACAAGACGATACTTCCCGGCATCTAATATCATTTGTAGCTTAAAGTTTGCCCGTGTGAAAAGGAATCCTAAGATAGGGATGATACGATTCATAGTTGATATTGGTCCATTGATCCAATCTGATTCACTGACCTAAAATCAATCCAGACCATCTTTAGCTAAAGCTTCTACCGGTGTGACTCAGAGATAAATACCTGGTACTGAACAGTACAGCTGAAGTTTCTTTAATTATTATTACAGACTTTAATTATTACAAGGCCAAACTCAAATTATTTTAAACGATCTTGAAGAGTAGTTTCTCAGGCTCTCTGAAGGGTCTACGCACTCTTGGTACTTTGACTGTTTGGGTTTTTTTAAGCATTTTTGGCTCAGTCCTTGTACAAGACCGTCTTTCAAGGAGAAAACTGATTCTTTTTCAAATACTAAGTTCTCTCTTTAGACACAACTCTGCATCATTGCTTCAGTGACTTTACATGTTGAAACTGTTAGTAGTATAATTTTAGGATGTAGACAGATCAAATGAATATTGCAAAAACATTAACAAAATCCCATGAAAAAAGACTACAAATCAAGCAACAAGATTTTTTCAAAAGATTTTAGGAAAACTCAGAAAAGTATTGCTTTAAGTGACTTTAAAAGAATATTTAATTTGACCTGTCTCTATATTATAAGTTCAATGCTGCGTTCAATGAAGAAACTGTCATGATCCAGACGTGAGTTCGGAATGACCCAGAAGCTGAAACCCGGAAAGAGGCTCGGACTCAACGGTAAGTTAGAAGAGAATTTAATTTGGCTGAAACTTGACAGGCTTTTCCCTAGGTAGAGAGCGGGTGCAGGCTGGAGGTATCTTGGGGTGGAAATTCCTTGAGGTGGTTCTGCAGCGGAGGCGAGGCTTGAACCCAAACGAGCAGAGGCGGCTGGCTGGAGCTTTCTTGAGGTGGAAATTCCTTGAGGTGGTTCTGCAGCGGAGGCGAGGCTTGAACCCAAACGAGCAGAGGCGGCTGGCTGGAGGTTTCTTGAGGCGGCGTGACAGCAGCGTTGGAGGAAAGCGACCAGGTGAGGATCCAATAGGTTTTGTGTCCTGAGGCAGAGCGAGAGAGAACCATGAGCATGAGGCAAAGAGACGTGAGACATAAACATGAGCTGACCAGACTATGCACCATAGGAGGAACAACGAACTGGCACCGGCTGATGATCCAGGAGGAGTTTATGAAGGCAGGAGTAGATGAGGTAAGTGGATCCAGCTGGTCGCAATCAACCCAGGAAGGAGGGGGGAGGAGGGAGTAGCTGACAGGCCATGACAGTACCCCCCCCTCAACGACCGCCACCAGGCGGTCCACAGCGACGATCAGGATGAGCAGCATAAAAATCGTCAATGAGGGTATGGTCCAGGATGAGCGAACGCGAGATCCATGAGCGTTCCTCCGGACCATACCCCTCCCAATCCACCAAGAACTGGACCCCACGACCCCGACGCCGAACGTCCAAGATCCGGGAGACAGTGAAGGCGGGGGCCCCATCGATGGTACGGGCGGGTGGCGGGGACGAGGCCGGCGGGCACAAAGGGCTCTCAGCCACAGGCTTGATCTGCGACACATGGAACGTGGGGTGTATTTGCAGGGCCGCCGGCAGACGAAGTCGGACACAGGTCGGATTGATGACCCTGTCTATTACGTAAGGCCCGATAAACCTGGGAGACAGCTTGCGAGAGGACGCCTGGAGAGGGACATTACGGGCGGACAGCCACACCTTTTGACCCGGTTGGTAAGCGGGACTCACCCCCCTGTGACGGTTGGCTATCTGGCGGTTATTCTCCGCGGTGCGGACGAGAGCGGCTTTGGTCTGCAGCCAGATCTCCTGACAGCGCTGCAGATGGAGCTGAACAGAGGGAACCGCCAGATCCAATTCCTGGGAAGGAAACAAGGGGGATGAGTAGCCAAGAGCAGCTTCAAAAGGTGACAGTCCCGTGGCAGTAGAGGTGTGGGTATTGTGGGCATATTCCGCCCAAACAAGGTGCTTTGACCAATCCTCCTGGTTCTGGGCAGCAAGACATCTGAGGGCGGCCTCCAGCTCCTGGTTCGCCCGCTCAGCCTGGCCGTTAGCCTGCGGATGGTACCCAGAAGTTAAACTGACCGAGGCCCCCAGGGCAGAGCAGAAAGCTTTCCAAACCTGGGACGTAAACTGAGGGCCACGATCAGACACAATGTCACTAGGAATGCCATGATGGCGAAAGACGTGGTTGACCAGAGCGTCGGCGGTCTCAGTGGCTGTGGGCAATTGTGGAAGGGGAATAAACTGAGCTGACTTGGAGAAACGGTCTATGACCGTCAGAATGACCGTGTGTCCATGAGAAGGAGGGAGTCCCGTGATGAAGTCCACGGCAATATGGGACCAGGGACGGCCAGGGATGGGCAACGGCAACAGGTGACCAGAGGGAGGCCGGTTGGAAGTCTTGAGCGAGCACAAGTGCTGCAGGCGGCAATGTATTCCCTGACGTCACGTTCTAAGGTCGGCCAAAAGAACCGCCGTTTCAGGAGGCGAATAGTCCGATAAACACCTCCGTGGCAGGCCAGACGAGAGGTATGTCCCCAGGTGAGAACCTCGGACCGGAGCGAGTCAGGGACGTAGAGGGTACCAGGGGGGTAAGTAGCGTCGGCCGGGATTTCGCTCTGGGCCTGCTGGACTTTGTTCTCTATTTCCCATGTGAGGTTGCCAATGAAACAGGTCGAGGGCAGAATGGTCGAAACGGAGTTTTCGTCAGAACTGGAGTATTTGCGTGAGAGGGCGTCAGGTTTAACGTTCCTGCTGCCTGGGCGATAGGTGATGGCGAAGTTGAACCTATCGAAGAATAGACACCACCTGGCTTGGCGGGAGTTGAGCCGTTTCGCGCTGCGTAAGTAAGCTAAGTTCTTGTGATCAGTCCAAACAATAAATTGCTGTTCCGCCCCCTCCAGCCAGTGACGCCATTCTTCCAATGCGAGCTTGATGGCGAGCAACTCGCGATTGCCGACATCATAGTTCCTCTCGGCGGGGCTCAGTTTGCGAGAGAAGAAAGCACAGGGCTTCAGTTTACCCGTCCCGTCCTCGCGTTGGGACAAAACCGCGCCCACCCCCGAGTCTGAAGCGTCGACCTCCACCACGAATTGCTTGGCCACGTCGGGTTGGATGAGGATGGGGGCTGAAACAAACAGGGTCTTTAGGCGCTTGAAGGCGGCATCGGCAGCAGAGTTCCAAATGAAGGGGCGATGGGTGGAAGTGAGTTGCGTGAGTGGGGCGGCTATACTGCTGTAATTACGTATGAAACGACGATAGAAGTTGGAAAACCCCAGGAATTGTTGGAGCTTTTTGCGAGATTGAGGGATTTCCCATTGAACGACTGCCTCGATCTTAGCGGGGTCAGGGCGGATATTGCCAGCCTCGATAATATAACCTAAGAAAGGGACGGAAGGCACATGGAACGCACACTTTTCAGCTTTGACAAACAACTGATTGGCGAGAAGTCGTTCAAGGACGAGGCGAACATGATGTTCGTGTTGCATTTCGTTGGAGGAAAAAACCAGAATGTCATCCAGATACACAAAGACGAAGCGATTCAGAAAGTCACGGAGAACGTCGTTCACCAAACGTTGGAACACTGCGGGGGCGTTGGTAAGCCCAAAAGGCATCACTAAATATTCGAAATGGCCTAACGGGGTGTTGAATGCCGTTTTCCACTCGTCACCTTCGCGCATGCGTACCAGGTGGTAAGCGTTCCTGAGATCAAGTTTGGAAAAGATTTTGGCGTGTTGGACCGAGTTGAAAACGGAATCTAATAAAGGAAGGGAGTATTTATCCTTGACCGTTATCTGATTCAACTCACGAAAGTCAATGCATGGACGCAACGTCTTATCCTTCTTCTCCACAAAGAAAAACCCGGCAGCGACTGGAGAAGAGGAAGGACGTATATGACCCAGGGAGAGAGCCTCCTGAATATAGGCCTCCATGGAAATTCTTTCAGGACCGGAAAGATTGTACAGTTTACTCTTAGGAAGAGGAGCTCCATTTAGTAATTCTATGGCGCAGTCGTACGGTCGATGAGGGGGTAAAGCACTAGCCCTGGATTTACTGAAAACGGAACGCAGGTCATGATAGCAGGAGGGTATATTAGTCAGATCGATGTCTTTATCCGAACCGGAGTCAGGTAATTTGGTGTGGGGAACCGCCGACTGCAGACAATTAGCCATGCAGAAAGTGCTCCAGTTGGAAATGCGGGACGACCCCCAATCCAAGCAGGGATTGTGCTTTTGGAGCCAAGAAAACCCGAAAATTAAAGGCGTCTGGGGACATTGAGTGATGAAAAAGTGATGGTACTCCCGGTGGTTACCGGAGGTAATGACGAGAACCGGACCGGTGCGTTTAGTGATGCGGGAAAGAGGTTTCCCCCCCAGACCAGCAGCATTAACAGTGTAGTCGAGGACTTCAACGGGAAGAGAAAGTTCATGAACGAGGCTTTGGTCTATTAAACTATGTTCGGCCCCTGAGTCAATAAGAGCTTGAGAATCCAAAAATTTGTTCTGATTACAGACTTTGACAGGAACAAACAGAAACTTGGGAACTTGAGAAGTTTCAGAATTCTCCCCCCGTGGCCTGTCACTTAACGGGGGGATCTGGGGTTTAAACGAACCACGCATTGTGAAACCTGATGACCCGCCTGCCCGCAGTAAAAACATAAACCCTCATCACGACGCTTCTTTCTCTCCTCTAGAGAGAGCTTGGAGTGACCAATTTGCATGGGTTCCTCAGGTTTAACGGGAAGTAAAGCTGGGGTTGCAGAAGCCGTCTGAGGCAATTGGCGAACGGGATTGACAAAAGATGGTGGAGGCTTACATCTTTGCTCAGCTTGGCGTTCACGAAGGCGGATGTCCGACCGCAGGGCGGCCGTGACGAGTTCTTCGAAGGTGTCTGCTTCTGGCTGGGTGCAAAGATGATCCTTAATGCGTTCGTTCAATGACTGATAAAAAATTCCTTTGAGCGCGGGATCCGGCCATCCAGCCTCGACAGCAAGAATCCGAAAGTCTATTAGGTGTTCGCTTACCGGACGGTTACCTTGTTTGAGACTTAGCAACCGCCGGGTGGCTTCTTCCTGCTTTCGAGGTTGGTCGAAGACGAGGCGGAATTCTCCCAGGAAGCGTTCGAAAGGGAGATGCGTGATGGGATGGGAGGCCAGGAAAGCTTGAGCCCATTGTAACGCCTTACTGCGGAGAGAGTTTACTATTAGTGAGATGCGAGCGTGGTCGGTTTGATAATACCTGGGGGCTTGCTGGAAAATTAGGTCACATTGTAATAGGAACCCTCCACAGGCAGAAACATCCCCGAAAAAAGGTTCCGGCTGTAGACGGACGTTTTCCGGGGTGAAAGGGGAAACGGAAATGTCATTGTTGCCGGAAGCAGCGGAGGAAGCTCCGGTGGCGGGGTTAGTAGCTTGGCCGGTCAGTTCCATAAGAGATTGCGTTATGCCGTCGAGACGGCGGAATAATTCCTGCTGGGCAGAAGACATTTGCGTAAGAGCATCGGCTTGGCGATATAACAGGTTACCTTGGAAGGCAACGGCATGACGAAGCCCTTCCGGGTCAGCTGGGTCAGGCGTTTGGCCAGTTCGTTCTGTCATGATCCAGACGTGAGTTCGGAATGACCCAGAAGCTGAAACCCGGAAAGAGGCTCGGACTCAACGGTAAGTTAGAAGAGAATTTAATTTGGCTGAAACTTGACAGGCTTTTCCCTAGGTAGAGAGCGGGTGCAGGCTGGAGGTATCTTGGGGTGGAAATTCCTTGAGGTGGTTCTGCAGCGGAGGCGAGGCTTGAACCCAAACGAGCAGAGGCGGCTGGCTGGAGCTTTCTTGAGGTGGAAATTCCTTGAGGTGGTTCTGCAGCGGAGGCGAGGCTTGAACCCAAACGAGCAGAGGCGGCTGGCTGGAGGTTTCTTGAGGCGGCGTGACAGCAGCGTTGGAGGAAAGCGACCAGGTGAGGATCCAATAGGTTTTGTGTCCTGAGGCAGAGCGAGAGAGAACCATGAGCATGAGGCAAAGAGACGTGAGACATAAACATGAGCTGACCAGACTATGCACCATAGGAGGAACAACGAACTGGCACCGGCTGATGATCCAGGAGGAGTTTATGAAGGCAGGAGTAGATGAGGTAAGTGGATCCAGCTGGTCGCAATCAACCCAGGAAGGAGGGGGGAGGAGGGAGTAGCTGACAGGCCATGACAGAAACTTTAATTTAAATGTTTACATATTTGTTTTTTCTACATGAAATAAACCAGAATGAAGTAGTCACTTAATGTTTATACATCTTTCAGTCAGAGGAGATGAATTGGAACTAAGAAACTTTAGTCTCCATGTTGCATCAAACAAAGCATCTCCTTGCTCACAAAGGAGTCATTTTTTCTTGCTCTTTCAAGGATTCGTACATGAATGTACTGATAATATTACAGACACATGTAACCTTGTGGGTTGAATGCATGACTGTGGCTCTCTTAATGCAGTATAGATACTTTGACTTGTTTGAGTCATGCCTTTAATTTTAGATAAGAATTTGCAGCAGACTTTTTGAAAGTTTTCAATGTGTTCCATAATGATAAAGATGGTTTAAAAGTGTACATTTTTCCAGGAGATGTTTGCATCTTTTCCAAGACATTCAAAATCCAAGCTTCATTAGATTCTCTATTTTATTACAACACAATACTTTTTAAATTAATATATTGCTTATTTGATCAACAAAAGGATTATTCTAAACCTATAGACTGCCACAACCATAGGGAAGGGGAAACTTTAGGGGTAGTTTAATCATTTAAACATAAACTTTACAAAGTTAAGCAGACTTATAACACAGGTGTATGCTAAATTTGGATATTTTCAAATAAGGAAATTCAATTTGAGCCAAATGAATAATAATAGTACATTGTCTCGTATTTATATTCATTTAGTTTTTTACTGATGTGTAGAATAAAATTTGGATGTATCTACAGTATTTGGCTTTGGAATATCTGAAATGCTACTCCTTTTTAATAAGTGTTGGCTAATTCAAAAAACAGATATCTACTCTAGAATTTTGTACTTTTCATCCATCATCTAGACTTGCTTAAATGATTTCAGGGTTGCTGGAGCCTATCCTAGTCGGGCTACAGTTTGCCATCCTATTGCAGGGCCTGTAATACTTAAGCGAATATCTAATGTTCTAATCTAATATCTGGATGGAAATATATTATATATTCTACGCATTTTGGGATTAAAACATAGTAAGCAAAAATTACAGTTAACCCTTGTGCTATCCTATTCAGTCAAGATGGCCACTGACGTGTTCTCCCTACCATGACAAAGGTGGATAAAGGTGGAGAGGATTTCATGTAATCCATGGAAACCAATGAAGATCACAAATCACTGAAGAAAAAAGTTCAGCACACTGTCTAGTGGGGTCTAGATGACCCAACTCCCAATGTTAAAGTGCCTAGGGCAGCACAAGGTTTAAATAAATGCAGTGGGGCCTATGCTAGAGAATTTTGAGTGTGACATAGAAAGTGCACTTCAAATCTACACTAGAGATTTCATTTCCTAGAGAATGAGTGCTTGGAATGGGGTGCTGCTGGAACATATGAAACACACACGGTATATGCGGTTTTCTGTGACACAAACCTTTGGGCGGAACACTTGGGCCATTGCACCTCACACTTAACGGATAATCAGCTGGTATCTGCGCTGGTGATGGACAACTTTTCCCTCGCAGAAGGGATGAAAGATGGGGTACAGGGACTCGTCAGGGCTCCCATCAGCTGTTTCAGGGCACAGCAGCTGGGCTTACAGAGAAACAGGAGTGCAGTTGAGTAGCAGAGTGCACAAATTAACATCCAAAGTAAACATGTTACATTAGAAAAAAATCAAAATAAAATAAATAAATAAATAAATGAATAAGAAAAAAAAGTGGAAAAAAATAATTATGGTCAACTTTAATTACCACCACTGGATCCATTTCAGCCCTTAACTCATTCAGAAGCACATATATTGTAACACTGGATGTTGGAAGGCCCATGACTCAATAATCTTTGCCTCTGGCATTCCAAAGTATTTGCATGAGCAGAAAAGATGCACTCTCTTTGTTGCTTGTCAATGCTTACTGACTGAAGCAATGACAGCATGCATAAAGTTGTGCCAGTTTGCACCTGCCATTCAGACGTGCAAAATGTACACACAAAAAGAAAGAAAATATAGCATATTCTACATATCAATGCGCATTTTTCAATTTTTTGTGCATTCTGCTAGAATCGATCATATTGTGAACATACAAAGTGGTTTGCATGTGTGATGTCAAGTTTGCTTATACTTTTATGATTACAAATCTTTGGAAAATCAGTGTCTCAGGCCGCATTTACACTGCATGGTTCAAGTGACCCAATTCCGATTTTTTCCTCTCATGCGGCACAGATCGGATATGACCGGTGAACGTGTAAGCAGGACAAAAGCGCATGGATTCCGATTTTCTCAGAACGGATACAGGCCTCATTCATATGTGGAAATAAATCGGATACGTGCATTTGCGTGTGCCATGTAAGCAGACACATCGGATATTCTCCAGTAAATGCGAGTCGTACGTCAGTGACGTCAACTCAGGACACCACAAACTGAGATCACATGACTTATTACCGGTGCTTTTGTGCACTGATTTTGCTGTTCCAGCACAGCTGGAGTCCCATCAGCGTGTTACCTTTCAGCCTCAAGCTTCAGACCATAGTCGGACATTTCCGGTCCGGTCGGGACGCAAACGTTAACTAATGAAGTGGGACACCATTGCTCTGAAACAGGCTAGAAGCCGTTTATTTCTTTGGTTGGATCAAACTGTTAGTCCAGCACAACGTCTGCAAACACTTCCTCATTCAAAACTCAGAGAGAGCACATAAGCCGGCGGAGCAACCCTCCTTGTTCCTCTCCCGCACATCCCCTCTCCTGCCTCATCCAGGACGGCCAAGGCCACGCCTCCTTCCGTCGGTGCGTTGCCTCCATGACAACCGCAGTCACACACACACACACACACAAAAAGGGGAAGGTTTCGCAATGCTGTTTGCCGTTTGGACCAACATTCATCTTCTAAATGTGCTTTTATTACTGTTATGCTTATTATTAAGGGCCTGCTCGCTCATCATTTTTTAAATCCGTGCGGTCTGTGCTCAGGTCCGCGGAAGGTGGAAATGCTGCTACGTTATGTAGTCCTCAGAAAGTCTACGATTGATAGTTTCAGCATTGTAGTGTAAATGCAAAAATCGGATACGGGTCACTTTTAAAAGATGATGTAAGTGGGTCATCAAAAAAATCGGATATAGTCAGAAAATCGGATTTGGGCATCAAGACCTGCAGTGTAAATGCGGCCAAAGTCTCTTATTTTTTTGAGTTGATGAAACCTTTTGTTGTAGTAAATTAAATGTTGTTTTTACCAGTTGATCCACTGTGCTGTTTGATCAGGGTTCACCTTTCATCTCTCCTTTTCACTGATTTTTCAGAGCAATTTGGGATTTTTTTTTTCTGGTTTTATTTGTTGTTGTTTTTTGTTTGTTTGTGCATTGCAATGTGTTTGGCTTCCTGATTGGCTGGTGACTTAGTCAGTCAATCTTCTCTGTGCCATGTCTGTTTGCCAGTTACATAAGCTGTCGATTGCCAGCAGATCTTTGTTTTTTATTCTACTACTGGACTCAATGTTCTGCAAAGTTTTAAACTTTGAGAGTTTAAACAAAAGATAAAGGTGTGAGAATGTTCATGTTTGTTTGAAAGAAGTGTAGAAAGTGTGTAAAAGGGTTTTACAACCTTAGAACATCTATAATCCTACTACATAGATTTTACCTATTGCAGGTGTCTTCTGCGATAAACGAGGGAACACTGTATTACTGAAGATACGTTTTTTGTCTATTTAAAACAAAAAAAATATGAAACACTTCTACATCACCAATGTGTTGAAGTGTGTTGCATGGATGATGATGCGTTTTTTTGTGATTTTATAGTCAGGACCGAACTTTTTTGGTGAAAATTATTTACATAAATCTCAACTAATTTCAGCAGGTTAAGAATAATTGAGGGAAAGAGAGTGTACTGCTTACAACTTAGAAGCAAACCTCTAATGAAGTTCTGCCTTTCTGCAGAAACTATGTCCTAGAAAACAACATTTGGCTAAAAACTACATAATCATAAAAGACCACAAAGACTACATAATTAAAAGACAACCTGAAATGATTTTCAATAGATCAAAAGATGATTGGAGTGGTACTTTAATGGACTGCATGCTGTGAGTTCAAAGTTTCAATCGACTGGGCTGCAGTAAATCTAACTAAACCATGCCATGGACAGTTTACTTAGACCCGGATGATACTTTGGAAGTTCTACCATGTCATTGTTGGTGACAAAGCTGCCATTTATAGTGAAAATCATTGTAATTAAGCAGTCTCATGATGATGGGATTTTTCTGTCTGTTTGTGTTTAAGTTCACTTTTTCTGTTAGAAGGACTCAGAGCTGTGTTTGAAGGGAACATCTGTGCAGTTTGTGCGTGCCTGCCATGTGTGCGTTTGTTTTCTTTTGCGTTTTTTGGGCTGTTTTCGGAGCGGTGGAGAAATCTGCTGACAGGTAATGTGTCAGGAGGGGGACAGTGGCGCTTTTGAGACAGACACAAGAGACACGTCTCAGAGAGAAGGCGGGAGAAAGAGGGCCTCTTTCATGTGACTCTGCATTCCACCAAGGCACAGGCCAGGGGAGGCACAAGACGAGACATGCGTCCCCCTCGTCACTCCCCTCTACTCCCCTTTCAGTGCCCATTCCCCCCCCCGCCCTCCCATCCTATCCAACCTCTGTACCTCCCCTCCACCAAACCACCTCAAATTTTTATCAAGAAGCCTCATGCTGGAATTCCTTCTATGCCAGTGTGCTTTGCAAAGAGGGACAAGGGCACACAAATGTGCACACAGTGTCACAGAGCAATCTGTTTTAAATATTGTGTCGCTGTGTTAGGGTCGTCCTTGTTCTTCGCCAAGGAGACTTGCCTTGAGACAGTCACGCCCAGAGACAGGAACACATGCTTGTACACACATTCTCTTGTACCCTTTCTTTCTTTATTGTACCTCCTGTCACTTGGTCCTATTCATTTAACCTTTCATTAGTGCAAGCAGACAACGCTGTGTGTGTCTGCTCAGCTTTAGGAACAATGCCAAAAAAGCCCCACTGTCACAGTTATTAGATTCCTTTAGTCCCCTTTTACCCAGGCAACTCAATATTAGGAGAGTGAAAGTGTGGCAGCAGGGTGTGTGGGGAGGAGAAGGGGGGGGGGCACTGGGCTCCATGGTTTAAACCGCTGCCCAGCTCCTATTGTGAGGGGTCTTTTTTTTTACTTGTCAAGGACATGTGCCACATGTTGATAGTGGGCAGATCCCCAACAGGGTGGTGAATGTCAGTTACAATAAGGAACAGAGACACAGACAAAAAGAAGCAGTCATTAACTGCTGTGGTAAGCAGAATACCCCGACAAGTGAAGATTTTTAAAAATAGTTTCAATTTTATAGAAGCTAATAAATTACAGAGGTTGTGAATGTATTTGTCAAGACGGTGTAAAATTACCAGGACGCTATATTTCTCCACTTTTTTTTAAAAACATTTCTAAACTATAAACCATCTTAGTTACTCATCGGATTCCATCCTGAGACTGGGAGGTGTCAGCTTGAGTCCTCAGGTGGGTCATACCAAATACTCTAAAAATGGGACCCATTGACTTCTTGTTTGATGCTCAGCAGGGAGGGCTGCATTGGGGAGCTAGATTGCCAAATGTATCCGAGGACGACTGTGACTGACTGCAGATCACTCCCACCACAGGAGAGGAATGAAATGGGGAACAAACTTTACACACTTACCTGAAGACTATCCAAGTTAACACACTGGTCTTAATGGAGCAGCATTTTTCTCACTTAAGCACTCACTAACCAGAGCACACTAACCTTATTTTCCTTTCACAGATTTGTCTTTCTTGTCCACAAAAACAATTTGTTCACCTTTTAGCATATCCCTTCAGTGGTCACCACAGCAATTCGCTCAAGTGGTTTGGCAGAAATTTTAATGCCTGACACTGGATGCCCTTCCTGACGCAACCCCGTATTTCATCAGGGCTGGGGACCGGCACAAGGGGGACCCAGACTTGGGTTCTCTTGTGGCTACATAGTTAGGCAGTAGCGTGAAGGGTCTTGCCCAAGGATGAAGCTCATTGCGGCGCCTGGGAAACATACCCTGGTTTCCCAAGTGCCAGTCCTACACGCAGCTAACCGAGACAGGCATGTCCAAAGTCTGGCCCATGGGCCAAAGGCCGCTTGCATTCAATTTTCTACCGGTCTGCAGGTTCCTGTGATAAAATCAATAAACCGCTGCCCCCAGGGCTTTCTAAGTACTGTGTACGGTTTCTTGACTAAGTAACATTTCATATGAACCCAGATTTATTGTCAATGAACTTTTTTTTTTCAGACAGACTTTTTCTTTATTTTATTTCTAGGCTCCAAATCAGAAATTCTGAGTAATTTGAGTTTAAATGTCTTTAGATATATTTCTATTCTATGTGAAGAAATGACATTTAAATAAAAAAAGTTATTAAGTATTTTTTCATTTGCATTTTATATTATCATAACAATTAGATTGAATGGTTGGCCCTCACACATAATCACTGCTCCAAATGTGGCCCTGAACTAAGCCATCCAGCCACTTCATCTCCACAAGAACAACTGTTTGCCCTAAAACTCCTGTTTTTTTCCATGTTTCTGAAAAAAGTCAAAATAATGTATCAAAAACAAGTACGCACAGCATACATTCATGCTCATTTTTGTTTTCAACGTTCATAAAATCTCTCTTTTTTGTCACACTGTTGCACTTATGACTCCCCCCTCCAGCTACTTGTTCTGTGACTATATTCTTCTTTAGTCTTTGTCTCTGTTTGGCCTGAACAGTATGTGTCTGAAATCCTTCCTCTCATCCTTTCTTTCCCCCTCCTTCTTTTGCCTTACAGGTGTTGATCAGCCTTGCTCTCTTTCACACAGCCATCTCTCCCTAATTCTTGGATTGGACTCTTGTCTTTTCCCAAGACTGGAATTAATGTTGGTTTTATTGTGTTCAGTTGCCTAGCCCTGAGGTGCTACCTTCAGGTCAGCACAGCTCCTCCAAATTCTGGGAATGTTACTTTAAAGCACTTCTGCTTTTGACTGTGAATGCCTGTTTTTGAATGTGCACACTTATGAAGATGTAGAAACCAAAGGTCACTTATTTATCTTTAATGTTTAAGCTATCAAAGAGCAGATTTCAAAATGCTTTCAAATCGAAGCGATCTTGACATTCACATTTGAACTCACGTCATTTTGAAAAAACGACAGGATTCATTCAGAACTTCGTGTTTCTTCTTGCTCAAATGTCAAGAAATGCTTGCCCTTGATCACACAAGGTGGAATGCACACAGTGGTTTAGATTTCTTTGTTTGCTCAGGGGTTAATTCTTTATATAAATGCAGTCAATTTAAAAACATTTTAATTGAAAATTGTTGAAAAAAAAAAGTTCCCAAAGCACCATAAAGAAATAATAAATGTCTTTGTTCTTTAGAAAATCCTCCTTATTTGGTATTCTTAATATTCTATTTGTCCCAGAACCCAGAATACAATAATCAGCAATTAAAGAAAAAAATGTAAATTGCAGCAGTGTCATTGATAAGACTGCCTTTCTTTCTTTGTTCTTCTGTGGTACTTTAATATATAGAAACATCCTTTTCCATCTTTTTTTGTCACTGTATTTCTCGCTCTCTTTCTTTCCCTAAGACCCCCCCCCCCCCCAACATGGACCTTGTATTTATTACCCTTTAAGTAATCACTTTGCTTTCTCTTTTGATAGACTGTTATTGCTCTAACTAGCTGAGGTCCCAATAGGTATTTGGAGGCATTCCAGTTTTATTAGACAAAGGCCTCATTATTCAAGGCCAGCATTAACTCTACCATTAGGTCCATTTTGCCCTCTAGTCACATGTATCTAGTTGCAGCCAATTCATATTATAGCCCCTGCATACTTAGTATTTACAGGACAAACATGCTAATTGTATTAAGGCAAAGTTAAATAGTAAAACATATTCAGAAAGTGACTTTATCTTTGAGGAGTTGATTGAAGTGCTCTCTTGCCTCCTTATATCAGTAGATGATGCAGTTACGAGACATTAGCCAGTTGTGTCAATGAAAATGTGTTATGTCTATTGGGGTTGCTTTTTTTAATTAGTTTTTTTATTGTTAATGCTACGTTCACTTAGGCTCAGAAACGCGCATTCGAGCAACCACTTCCAATGAAACAGAACACAAAAGTCCTAAACGTTGTAAACATGATCACGAAGGAGAAATTAATAATTGCGGTTTGTGCCCGGCCAGAACTATATGACACCAAATCTGTCATGTATTGGAACAGAGCTATGAAAGAAAAAGCCATGAGCAAAATTTGCTGGGTTTGCCCCGCTTTGACTTTTTGCACCAATCCTGTAGGTGGCGAACAAGCGCTAGTAAACAGTTAAAAAACAGAAGAAGAAAAAGCCTCTCCTTGTTGCTTTCTGCTTGTCTGATGTGTGAACACCACTAGCTTAATGCCTATTTAGGAAACCGTGTAAATGTCTGGTGTGAATTTAGCTTGACATTCAAGCATTATTACCCAAGTTTTTAAGTACTTTTGCGAGCTCTACATATAAAACGTGCAGCCACTGAACGTGCACTGAAAGTTAAACCATTTGAACTTTAACCAATCAGGGACTCGGATGTAGTAGCAGCGAATGGGTTACGTCCTTTTCAAGACTTGAAAGTGCCAACTGGTTGGAAATTGATCATGAAGGAGAAATGTGGTTTGTGTCTGGGCAGAATTATATGACACCAAGATTTGCAACACTTACATTTCGCACCAAGCCTCTTCCAACTGTAAGAACATGCTCTTGTATTAGGTAGCAACAGACCAGTGTGAACACCAGATGCTAAAAGCGCGGACAAAAACCCACATTCAGCACATTTTTGAACATGCCACACATGTCCGGTGTGTATATAGCTTTAAGAGAGAGTGCTTTTAAGTGAGATAAACATACTAATAAAGATACTATGACCTTGGGATCAACTGTTCTAGTCATTTGAATAAATGTCAATGCATTCTAAATTAGAAACACATCAGACATGTTCACACAGCATAAGGAAATTGACATATCAAGGCAGAGCATTAATTTAAAGCAGTACATCCATCCATTTTTACAACTTGCTTAATCCTGTTTGGAGTCACTTGTTTGCTCGACCTAATAGAGAAGAAACAGTTTTTAAAAAAATGAAAAACAAGTGCTTTTTGTGATCAAGTATTAGTAGATGCTCATCACTGACTAAATGAGCATAAACTATTCCTGCCAGTAAGCACACAAAAACACCGTACAGTGTTTGAATATTGTTCTGATTTTGAGATTTCTACAGAAAGAAGAAAATGTTGCAGACTTTGACAATTGACACAGCCTTCACATCAACCCTGGAAAAATTTCACTACTGGTAGGTATATGTGAAAACTGTTTAAGACTCGAAGCTCCTACCACCACTGTGTCACTGTGTAAATGCAAAAATGAGTACATGTTTTTTTCTTATTACTATGTCAGTTTTGAAGGACAAGCCAATTATTTACCCCTTTTTTTTGATGGGATTGTTTGACCGACATCACATAACTTGTTGCATGAAAATAAAACATTTTAGTCCCAATGTGTCACTTGGTGTTACATTTCAAAATGCCTCTATAGCTTTCAGCACATGGGGTACCCCACTGCTGTCAAAATCGCAGGAAACTTTTGAACAACTGAATATTACCTGTTGTACTTGTTCTTCTGTAAATGAGTCGCAAATGCACAAAAAATTGAACATTTGTATTTTAGTAAAACTTTCCATCTGTTATTATAGCAGGAGGATTTTAAGATATCATTGATGTTCAAGCTGGAACAAGACAAGTTTTGGAGAAAATGTTTTTTCCTGCAGAGCTGGATGGTGGTGCAGTGGTTAGAGCTCATGTAGAAATGGCCCTGTCTCAAATCTCAGCTGGGTCCTTTCTGTGTGGAGTTTGCATGTTGTCCCTGTGTGTCTGTAGGTTCTCCCCGGGCACTATAGCTTCCTCCCACAGTCCCTAAACATACTTCAAAGGTTAATTGGTGCTAGGTGTGCATGTGATTGTGTTGCCTTGCAACTGACTGGTGACTTGTTCAGGGTACAGTATTGCCCAACAGTGGCTGGGTTAGCCCTAGCGACTTCCTGACCCTCTGAGGGGTATAGTGGGTTTAGAAGATGGATGCTGTTTTTAGCATAATTGTCCACAAAGGTTTTGTAATAAACAAACCACAATCAGTTTTTTCAACTTAAAGACTCTTTCAAAATAACATAATTTCTATTGTTCATAGCATCCCTAACATTTTAGTGTGTAGTGCACTGTAGTGTACCTATTGGCCATTCCATCTATCATCAAGACCTATTTAGCCCTGGTGGAGTCCTGGGGATCCCTGGAGCTTTTGCCAGCTATCGTCTTTGTCCATTTATATAGGAAACTTGTTGCTGATTGTCTTTTTGGAGCTTTAGTCAACGTTCTGTTAGTTTAGAAAATATTCGGAGCAACATTTCCACAGAACAAATGTGTTTGTGGAGAACTGCTGATAATTCAGTTTGCCTTAAATCCTTTATATGCTTCATGACTAATCAGAAAATACCGCCATGATACTGAGAACTTGCAAATGTACATGTATATGTATCATATCACATTTCAAACATTATATATTATACAAATGTTCCTACAACACATATAATACATAACTTAAAGCTCAAAAATTTGTATATGACTTGCCATCATTACAAAAAAAATGTTAAATATCTTATTTGACACGTCAAATATTTTGCCAAATCAAACAACGTTAATGCTCCAAAGGCAACGGAACATTTAAAGCTAACAATTTGAGTGTAGCACATCTTTTCTGAAAGTTTACCATTGTGGCTTTTTCTACTCTCTAGGAGCGAAATCTAAGGTGCCCCAGTTTTGATCTGGTCTATTTCTTTGTTACAGCTTTTTAATTTCTTTTAGCCACTTGAGTGTCCAATATGATCCTCATCCCTCCTAATCGATGGCCCCTTATTGGCTTTCTTCGTTTGGTCAAATATCTCATCGCTTTCTGCCCTCCAGGGCAACAGGATCTAAACTAATAAGAAATCTCCTCAGTCTCTTGGGTTGGCTCTACAGATGAAAAAAAGTATTAGTGCAGAAATTGTTTGTATCTGTGACCAAAACCAGATTTTCAACAAGTTTGCTAAGTTGATACTAAAGTCTCTGACAAAGATGTTACCACGTAGACTGAAATGAAACAGCATGTTAGTAAAAGTCCCAATTTGTGAAGCTCACTGTAGAAAGTCTTTATTTCTCTGTTCAGTTATCTGTTACTTTTCCTTTCGGGTATAATGAAAATCCTAAAAAAATAGTGCAGAGATACCTTCATTTGTGATAAAAACATAAATATAAAAAAAGAGTTCTCTTTGGTCTTCATATCTTCTTTCAATAAAAGAATGACTTATGACATGTCTCATAACATATCTTTAAACGTTCTCAGTTATTCCTATCACCCCACATTTTTTATTTTCTTTGCAATAAAAAGCTGTTTAATCCTATAGGCAATACACTAATTAGTTATCCTTGTATGACCTTTTAGTTGCTTTATCTTCCACTTGCATCCAGAATATAATAAGCAGAATGTGAGGAAGAAATATGTTTTTAACCTGTAAGAACCTATGGACAGAATAACATCAGAAATGAGTTCTGTGGTTTATTCTACTTAATTATCTTTTTTTGTGCAAAGGGAGTCTGGGTTCTTATGGGTTAATTTCACATTTTTTAGTAGTTGGAAAATATATATTTTTTAAATTTTTATTGATGAATTATTGAATGATGAATAATAATATGAATTATTATTTATCATTGAATGATGAATAATAATATGAATTATTATTTATTATTTAAATTAGGCCTGGGTGATAAATCGATCAAATGAATTAATTCGAATTTTTTGTTACGGGCGATTTCAAAAATAACTAAATCGAGTTTTTATGTGGCGCATTTTTGGCTCCTCAGAGCTTCTGTAGCGTTAGTTTCACACGGCACGCGGCAAACAACACACGAAACAGCACGCGACAGCATGGCTACCGGTGAGAGTGGGCAGTTTGTTCCCAAGAAAGAAATGAACTCATCTGTTGTGAGGAACTGGTGTGGCTTTACTGTCACAGACGTGACACAACAAAATTATATAAACACAAGTCTAAAAGGGAGTGAGAAGAAGAAAAATTTTATACTTAACTTTGATTCCAAGAGTGTTTTTATTTATTTATTATTCATCCCAGAAATGGGGGTTAC
Source organism: Oryzias curvinotus (assembly GCA_023969325.1). Lineage (NCBI taxonomy): Eukaryota > Metazoa > Chordata > Actinopteri > Beloniformes > Adrianichthyidae > Oryzias > Oryzias curvinotus. The sequence continues at coordinate 37,156,236 of CM043706.1, forward strand.
ATTTGTCTTGCATTTGATTAAATAAAAGCAACATTTGCTTTAAGTTGTCTGCCGTTTGTACTTATTGCTTTCCTTAAGTAGGGGGGGAAAAAAATCGAGAAAAAATCGGAAATCGAATTAAAAAAAATAAAATCGGAGATTTTATTTTTAGGCCATATCACCCAGGCCTAATTTAAATCAGCGGCTGGGTAGCTCAGTTGGTACCATGCAGGAAACCAGGGTTCAATTCCCGGAGGGGAAGGAGCAATGGTACTGGGGGCAATCACCATATCAACAGCGAGCAATTAACATTACCCAGTGAGGGTTCTTAGGCAAGACCCTTAACGCTACTGCCTCCCGAGCGCGGTTTCGGCTGCAGCTCACCACTCCCCAAGGTCAAATGCGGAGAAAGAAAAAAAAAATCTAATTAGGAAAAATGTCATGCTGAAAAAAAAGCATTTTATTGTGAATGTATATAAAATGAGAAAAGAAAAGTGTTCCAACATGTTTTAGTAGATATAGAAACAGCAAACCCTTCTATTCCCTGTTTTCTACATTCAATGGTTTCAAGTCTTTGTACAAAATGTCAAAGGTAGCGGATTCTAAGGTTGGAAATATATTAGAGGCTGAATTCAGACTGATTTGCTTTGTTTCCCCCGATGATCTGGAACAAACTTCCAATCTGAGTACACTCAGGTGGACCCTGGTCTCTGACCACTCTCTTACCCATCTTTGTAGGTAGTCTCGGTTTGTTTCCAGTTGGACTGAGCTTCGATTCACTCTGAGTTACCTCAGTCTGAAGACAATCTGTTCCTGGAGCAGAACAACTGAACCAAAATGGCTACCGTAGCCGTTCACATCACGTGATGTAAACAGATTTGCCACAGGAATGTAGCAACTGGTGAGCCTCAGAAAAATGTAAAACAACGGTTGTCGGCGTTATCAAAGAGTAAAAAAAAGGGTCCAACTCCTTGCTTGTTAGAATGTTTATTTTAAAGCGCAGGACTTCCATTATTTCTGCCTCTAGTTGAACCAATCAAGGTTCAGGACTCGATTCGAACCAATTTAAGCAGATTTTGTCCAGATCAACAGACCTATCCAGTCTGAATGCACTCAGAGGTATTTTTTAATTTATTTGAGGGGAAGTTTTGTAATTAACGCTTAAACACCAAAGCTTTATCTACAGTGTTGATATTCTTTGATAACTGCAACTCTTCAACCATTTATGTAATGAATGAAATTTTAGCAGATTCTGAAAGTGGAGAAAAAAAATCAACATAAATCAGTTTCTTCTATCACAGAGAAAAGCCCATATGAAAAATCATCTTTCTCCACATCAAGATCAGCTGATTCATTTCAATCGCATAAATGGTTGAAGATTTACAACAACAACAATGTGTGTTATTTAGGGGTTGCCGGTAATGTCTCTGGTATCATGATCTTTGAGGTTTGGACTACGAGGTCGCTTCTTTTACTGTTTTGCATTGGTGTTTGGTGAAGTTAAAAACCATGGTTGGCTCAAATCAAACTCTTTGAATAAATGGTCCCCGGCTTGACATTCAACATTGAGGGTTTAATTGGGGAGTTATAAAACACTAAATAGTTCCAGAGCACAGCTGCGACTGCAACTTAGTGTTCCCTCAGGGCATGGGTCAAATGTGGAGAACACTTTTTACACACTAGTGTGTGAGGAATAATTGAACCTTAACTAATTTTAACTTAAAATTATATATAAATTCATCAATACACTGTGACTCTCAGTCACTGGTGTGTACTAAAGTTAGGATTCAGATAACTGAAACAAGACTGTTGAAAGTAATAGAAACAGTCAGAGCCATCTGAGAGCACTAAAAGTAACTGAATCTGTGTAAACTTAGAAAATGTAGTGTATGATGCAGGTCCACCCTGCATGTACAGAGATAATTATACTGTTAAAAAAGGGGGAGAGAGACAGCATGCCTCTTCAGAGCACAGCTGTCATTACTCTGACGGATCCAGTTGCTCACAAATACTGTTAATGGGAATCTTTCAACTGCCCGATCATTGTTATTTGTAAAATCAGGCATTAATAGAGAGGCTTTATTCCCCTACTTTTGTTATTTTGTAGGAATGACTCTTGATTCTACTGTGCTAAAAATAAGGCCAGGTTTTAGAAGTGAAAGTGCATAAAAAAATGTTTGCGTTGCAAAAATATGTGGGGCTACTCAAATGGAGAAGAGGAGAAGCTTGTTTTTTTTTCTGGATCTCTAAGAGGGGTTTCTGCCTTCCTGCCTAAAAATGCAACAAAATGATTTGGCTGGGGCAATGAAAATTCCTTTTTTTTAATGTGGCAGGTCAGAACAAGACTTTGGTGTAAACTTAATGCTACATTCACACTGGGCATGTGTCACCCATTCTTGACCACAAGGTGTTCACACTGGACTGTCACTACTAGGGCATGTACTCATAGTTGGAAGAGACTTGGTGAGACAGTGAGAAGAGGGGAAAATCTGACGAATCATGCTCCAGACTTTTCTTTCACAGCTCTTCTCTCTGATATGTGAAAGACTTTGTGTCATATGACTTCAACCGGGTACAAACCGCAATTATAAATTTCTCTCCCATGATGAATGTTCAGATGTTGGGCACGTCCCTGATTGGTCAAAGTTCAACTGGTTTCATTTTTAATGTGCGTTCAATGGCCCCCTCATTTTGTATGTACAGCCCAAAAATGAACTTAAGAATCGCAAAAGTTTTGCAAAGGTTTTAAATGCTGATGCCCAAAACACGCATAATAAACATGTTTATGTCTACATAGGCTTTTTATTGGAATTAGTCTCTTGAACGATTGTTGCCGAGGTCTGTGTGAACGTAGCATAAGACTGACTGGAAGGACTTCCTGCTATCTTCTGTACATCCAAGGATCCTCAAGCCCAATCAGGTCCATCTTCTAAAGTTAAAAATAAAGATGAAGAAGTCAGAGAACTTTAAAAAAAAATGTACATAACTAGACGGAAGGTTGAATAAATTGTGAAAATCTGAGAAGCTTTTTCATCTCCTTTGTATTCTTCATTTGTATATTTAGTTTTATGTTATATTAACAGCTCCCCAATTGCTTTAATAGTTTCTCTCTGTACTGTCTCCGATCTACAGTGATTGGACAAACACTGATGTCCCTAGTGATACAAGAGGAATAGGATGAAGAGCTGTTGTGGTTTTCAACAGCCAGGCTGTGTATTGTTTACTGGGTTTGCTTGATTGCTCTCTGTCCAAATCAGATGGTACAGGCAGTCAGGGCGAGGGTCTGCAGGGATGGCCTACGTTGTAGAGTGTCCCATTGTGCTGAGAATATTCACTCAAGCCATGGTTCTGAGCTGGACCCTTTTCCATAGCTCAGTAAACACACACAAACTCACACATAGTGGGAGTCATACATTAGTCCACCAGGGAGTACATGGCCATGCATAAAAATCAGGATGTGTATTGAAGGATGTGTGTGGTAGGAGGCCCTGTCTGTCCTCACGTCACAAATAATTACCCCCTGTGTGACTTTGCTTTTCACAGTGGGAAAACACAGCAGACCCTCCTCTCAATGACAGTTCCAAACTAACAGAACAGAAGTTGTTTTATAAAAAATAAAAAAAATACATGAGAGGCAGGCTATGTTTGTATTAAAAATTCTAAGCTTTTCAGTTTAGCTTCTCAAATCGTCACTAGGGAATGTCTAGTTCATTTACAGGCAACAAATTCAACGAAAAGACAAACTATAGAGGGGGATACTGTCAGGTGTAATCTTCTGCTACCTCCCAACTTAAAACGTACAATAAAGCCAATTAATCTTTCTTTTCTTATGATTGCAACTCTTTGACTAGATAGTGGGTATATCCAAAGAGCAAGGTTGCATCTGATGATAGCTAAAGGCCAACACAGTCACTCAAACTTTAAATACTTCCTAAAGAAGGATTTTTTTGGTTAATTTCACAGTCTTTTTTTCTGAGCTAAACTTGTTTTCTAAGTTTCATTAAATTTGTGTTTCATGGTCATGGTTACAGAGCGGGTTTGGTCCTGAAGGCTTCTTTGCTAACCTTGTTAACCAGCAATATAGCATTAGCATATTTTATCGGAGCAAGGCATGGAATCAAAAAGTGACTTTTATTTATGTTAAACCTAGAACAATAGTTAAACATGAGACACAATGACCTCCTTTAAAGACCCACTCCGATGAAAATCATGTTTTGGGTGTTTTTAACATGTTTAAGAGGTATTTTTCTCATAATGGACAGCATGTATTAGTAAATTAAGCTAAAACTTGTACTCACAACTCTGAAGTAAAGTCCTGCCGCTCTGCAGAAGCTATGCCCTAGAAAACGACAGATGTGTTTTTTTTTGGGCTTGAAACAGCATAATCATTAAAAGACCACTAAAAACACTTTTAAAAACACTCCTGACAATATAATGGAGATTGCTTGTAACCCCCGTACCCACTCAAAGACTTTCCTTACTATCTTTTCTAGGCACACTGATACAGCACAGTATTGGCAGTCCCACCATGTCTCCTTTGCTTCACCAACACTGGAGGAAATCTTCAGGTGTTTTTTGTGTTTTGTCAAGTATCTATAGCATTGTTCCATCAGCTCAAATTTTCAGCTGAGACGTTGCTGGCAGATGTTTAAGCTATAGACGATATAGGCCCCTTAGTTGTCATGTTTGGAAGTTATTTGTCATAGTCATAATGGTTTTACATTCTATGTTTTGTCTCTTTATAGGAACCATAAAATTATATTAGGATAGTGTTTTTCCTGTTTTGTGCTCACAGAAGGAAACAGTTTTTGGGTCATTGTGGCATTCTGTACCTGAGAGTAGCAGCAAAGTGACCCCAGCAGCCAAACAAATTATACTCAGATTGAGTAGTATGTGCTAGGAAGAGGAATTCATCCACAATCCAAAAACATGCTTCACAGGATAATTTTTTTACTTTAAGGGTGTATTCAGACTTGAAAAATCAGTTGGTCTGGTTAATTTGGTCTGGATTGTGTCCTGAACCTTGCGTTTGTTGTGTATTCAGACTACTGTCTACTGGACATTTCTGTCTGGAACCAAAGCTTGTGAACAAAAGCACGTGACTGACAAGCTCCTCGGTCACTGGCTAGGAATTACGAGGGTGGGGCAAAGCAACAAAAGAAAGAATAATGGAAGTCCTGCCTCAAACTTGATACTTTGCTGACCAATTTTGAATATCTGTATTAAAATTACTTTGGTACAGCACAGTCATGTTGCAAGGTGTGTACTAAGAAGACATCGGCTATGAAGTATGCTGATAAGTGTTAATTATATATAGATCGTCATAAAAACAGTGTAAGGAACAATGTGTATCATGTTAAAAGTTGTTCTAATGAGCCTGCATTCATTCAACCATGTTTCGATGAGTTGCAGTGTCTCATCATTGCTCTCATTGGTTGCTTCTTTCCTGCACTGTTTACATCATATGGTGGCTGTTTTGGTCCAGTTGCTCCAAGCACAGAGCCTATTTAGACTGAGAAATCTCAGAACAGACCAGAGCTCAGTCCAACTGGACACGAACCGAGACCACCTCGAAAGATGGGTCGGAGAGTGGTTCCTTGTCTCGGACAAGGTTCTGCTGGGGTGCCTTCAGACTGAACATTTGTTCCAGATTATCAATGGAAACAAACTCTGGTTTACTTTAGGTGAACCAAATGTGTCCAGTCTGAAAACCCCCTTAATTATAACTTAGGAATGAGTGTGTGTCTGACAAACTATCGATGTTGTACCCTGTCTTTGCTCTGAAGTTAGAACAGATAGGTTCCTAAAGACAGGCCCCAGCAACCCTTATGACCCTGTGATCTTTATCTTTTTTATTTAATGGATATTTTGTTGCAGTGATTATCTGTACTTTATTTAACTCAATAAAATAAAACAAAATAACTGTGTGTCAGTCCTGTCAGTGTGTGTGCCAGTGCTTGTTTGTGTGTATGTTTTTTTGTTTACACCAGTAACACAATTTTTTGTTCAACCTTTTAAGACATGGGCATGGCCATAAAAATACACCAGGGTGACAATTCTTCTAATGTTTCCACACTGTGGTAAATTTGCAGCAGCTGAGTGAAAAAGTATTTGATTATCTCTGACAAAATATTGAGGGAATTCAATCTGTGTGTCAGTTTGGTGCTTTAAAAGTTTTGCTTGCGTCTTTGGGGATTGTGGTGGCTTGATGTTGTTTAGACTTATCTCCCATCCTTCTTTCCCAAGAGAGCTGTCTTCATAGCCATCCAGCATCCTGTTCCCTGCTTCACTGCATCCATATCGCACTAATGATCATGAGAGTGGACAGCTGCTTAATGCAGTAGTGTCATCAGTTCTACTTTCTGATAGCAGCTCCATTGCACTTGACGCGACTTAAATGTATCTCCTCCATTCGAACCCCCCGCATAGATCGGCTAATGTGGTTTTGAAACACCTCGGTAAAGGTGTATTAGATAGGTGCCAGATCACATTTTCAGTGTATGATTACAGACAAGGTTCCCTTTCATTTTTCATGGCTCAGGTAACTGTCAAATGTTTAGGCACAGCATTAAATCGTGTAAATACACCATGAACCTTTTTGGAAGAAGTGATTAAATCCTGGCGCTTTATTTAATTTAAAAAATAAATAAATAAATACTCTCAGTTCTGTTACTTTCTCCCATTTGTTCTGGTCTCTTCAAATTTTGACCCATTTTATTAGTAAATAGCTGTCCATAGCCAGCTTAAAAATGTGAAACCATCAGATGTCTGTGACTGCTTGTAGGTTTTCCAATGAACTATTGCATTAAAGTAGCCATCCTACATTATAAGACTATTACATTTGCCAGTTCATTTATTTTTCCTTTACAAGGAAGGAGTCATGTTTAGGACTGTAAGAAACTGGATTCAATGAACAAAGGGGGCTTTTTTTCTATTTAACTAATTTTTTAAAATAAATAAAACACATTTGTTTAAAGCCCTTCTCCTGGAATTTTCAATGCATAATTACACTTGATTATCTTGTGAAAAATAAAAGGAATCTGGAAAACATAATGCCATCTTTAAAAACCCCCCACAATTTTTGATAAATAAAGAATTATACAGTTGGTATTGCCATCAATATCAACTCTTCAGGTCAGCTCTGGTGATTTTTTTTTTTTATGCGAGATCCAGTTGTATGAGAAGAGCAGTGCTATTTATTGATCTTTTGTTGCATGAAATCAACTTTCTGGGAGGGCAAGGCTTATTCATAACACATATCATTTCAAAAAGACCTTAAAAATAAGATATATGCACTATTTACAATAACTCTAATGATTTGCATGATTTGTTGTAATGAGATGTATGTGTTATTGGTATGATGGGTCAAAAAATGAAATTGTCTTGATTTTATCTTAACATGTGAAGCTTTTAAGGTAAAATGCTGAATTTGGTAGGGTGAAGTCTTTGGTAGAGTGGCAAATGACAACATCAGAGTTGCCTTTTGCAATTTAAAAAACAAAAACAGATGAAGACTATTAATTTTAAGCAGTTTTATTATTGTCATTATTAATATTAATTTTAAAACAGCAGTTCTTTTTGGTCCTATTACAAATGCTTAAAGAAGCTTGTATTGATGATTTTTTTTAAATTTGTCTATGATACTAATTTTGCCTCAAAAATGGGGGGGGGGGGTGTCATGGGGGGGCAATAAATAGGTTCATTTTACTATAACATTAAAATGGCCAAGCTGAAACTGATCAAGCCATTATTGCAGTCCAATGTGTGGAAACACTTTTACAAAGTCATGTGAGGCATGTGACCATACAGTGTGGTAGAATATTGTAATAATCTTCCCTTTGGATTATTTTAATGTGGGAAAACAGCAGTGGGATGAACTTTATTAAACTAAAATGTGAATGGATTTGACAAACTCTTGTTTGTTTGTACACATATTTAATTTACTCTTGATTATCTTGTAAGAAATACAAGGAATCTAGAAAACTTCAGCTTCACTGTTCAGTACCCATATATTTATCTCTTAATCAAACTGGTTGAATTTTTGGCTAAACATGTCCTGGATTGATTTAAGGTCAGTGGTTTGGATTGAATCGGATTGTTTAGAGTGAACCAGTATTGACTATGAATAATATCATAAACTATAAATATAGCTATGAATCTAATCGTTGTCAAAATAGATGATGAAAAACCTACAAAATACAATATCTAGCATTAAAAACTAACAAAAAAGCTTTTTACCATTGGAAAAACTACGTTTACATACACTTTTTGGCTATTGGCATTAGATCTAGACTCATATGGTAAAAATGAAGTCCCACAGGTGGCACTGACTCAAGACTGCCGGTTATACTTAACTGGCCCCTCTATCGTTTAAATATTGAGGTCATCACATGTGTACAACTTGGCCAGATTTGTCACTCATTACTGAGTCAGAGTCTAGTTCCTATTTCAGAGTCACAGGCAGAGTATGCTAATCCTACAAACTTTCAACTCTTAGTTTGAGGCAGACATACTTAACCAAAATAAAATGAGAAAAAAATACAACTAAGATGAGGCCAGAAAGACATAACCGGTTTGATAAAGAAGCACAAGTTAACCCCAGTTTTGGTCCAATGTCACAGGGCGAGGAATGTTGCTCCTTTTGAGAAATGATGTTGATTTAAAAAAACATTTAATTGAAAATGAGTTGTATTTTAATCTATTTAGGCAGATGAAGCAATTCATTTGACTTAGTTTAGTATAAAATTGAGTTCGAGCAGAGATTTCCATTGCTTTTCTGAGGAATTAAGACAGAGTCTACAACATAATTGTAGATCTTATTGTAGATCCATGTCTGTCCCTCATGTCTTTCCTCTCCTCCTTTCATCTGTCCCTCTTTCTGTCCTCCCTTCTTGCAGTTCATATTTCAGTTTGCTCCCAAGAGCTCACAGGTCTGTGCCAGACGGAAATTCGCTGAAGCTGCAGGAGCCCCCTTGGAGGCCACATGGAGGTGGGACAGGAGGGGAACAATCAGGCCCAGTCCTCCCTGACTATCCCTCCCCCGTGTTCGCTCCCATGTACTTTTTCCCTTTTTTTTTCTCTCTTTCTTACTCATGTTTCGTCTCTCCGGTCTCCGTGTGTCCTCTATCCAGCCTGCCAGGCTACACAGGTCCTCAGGGTGACTTGCTCTTGGCTGGGGTCCCTCAGTACAGAACCTTCCCCTCACCTCCTTTACCCACCGGCCCCTTTCTTTCCCCCACTCTCCCCTTTCCTTCTCCAATGCTCTCCCCAGAGGCAAGACAGCGAGGCCATCCAGTCCCGAGCTGTCCATCAGCCAGAGTGTTTACTTGCAGTGTGACAGGCCGACACATCTGGAGCACATATTCACCAATGTTCTCAGTCCATCTCCATCTCACTCTTTGCTGGCCCTATACATCCTTTCTTCTGCCACCAGACACATTCCTTCCTCTCATTCTTTGTCCTTGTTTTGATGATTCTACTTCTAATCTACATACACTCATTTGAAATGCACATAAACACACGCAAAGACTTCTTTTCCTCAATTTTCCCTTTTTTATTCACCCGTCCTGTGGTTTTTCAGTTGCATGACAGAAATTGGAGTTAACTAACAGTAGGGGTGGGCTGGTGGCGAAGGGGAGGTAAGTAATGGCAATGGGGCAAAAGTCAGGTTTCTTTCATCATTTCCTTTTCTTCCCCTTCTCTGTATCTTTGCCTCTCTTTTTTCTCTTTCAGCAAATGCAAACTCATTACAGCAGCTCCTCCTCTACCTTTTTGGAAACCCATGACTACTTGTTTAATGAAGTGTCACCTTTTCTTTATCCTCCAACTTTGTCCCCCCCTTTCAAACTCATCCTCCCATCCTGTGTCGCACCCACCCTCCCACCCTGTCTGTTTTCCCAACATTCCTGCGCTGGTGTGTGACTGTGATGGCTTGTCATCTCGTAGGAATGTCCTGCTCTCCCACCTCGTCCCCCCGATTTGGCGTGAAGCATTTGCTCCTGGTTTCCGACTGCACATGTACACTCATACCCACCCACACGCATGCAGGCACACACTTGAAATGCTAGCTTTAAAAAAAAAAAGAAGTGTTCATGCAGATGGTGTCCATTGGGCTGCATACCTACTCCTGGCGTGTGGCCACAACAAGCACAGCCATTCTCAGATAGTCCCCAGCTTGTTTTTCAACTGTAGCAAGTGTGCACAAAGTTATTTTATCTGATGTTGCCTGTGGTAAAAAGAACCATTTACTCTTTATGGTAAATCTGAGGAATTCTCTTGATTACACCATTGAAAAATAATCTGAGTTTTTTTTAAGTCTTTCAAGTAGTTTCATATATTGAATAAAGTTAACAGTGAGAGGGATTATGTTCTTTGTATAAAATATGCTGACATTTTTTTTCCTGAATAGTTTTAACAAGAATCCAGATCTACACAAGTGCTCTGTACCTACAAATGGAAGAGATTTTTATAATATGAACCACATGTGACATTAGCTTGCAAAGGGATGCATAATGACTTTCCAACAGTCTAGGCATGTCTTATATTCCTCTATCCTTATATGGAGCGGACATATCACAGGTTAAACAGTAACTCAGATTTGTACTTTTTTGATGTTTTACTCTTTGTGGGTATGACCTGACTGGCTTGGGATCTTCTGGATGTGGTTGATGTGTGCCCATCTATGTGACTCTTTGTTTGAGTGAATTTTTATTTTGTGTTGTTTGTTTACATCATGTCTAATGATTCGTTCACACCAAATGTGATTCACCTCTACTCCCTCTTTTATGCCGTGGGGCAAATTCACTCCAATTTGTGTGTCCCGTTTATGAGGGAGTGTGGGAGAAGCTGCCATCACTTTTGCTGCATTATTGAAGACATTTATGATGTTAAGAGAGTACCTTGAATTTATTTGTTTTAAAGAGCTGTGAAAAGAGTCTCGTCGTGTCAGGGTGCGGCAATATGGTTTCATCAAATTGTTGAGTGGAACAAACAGAAAACTAAAAAACCTTAATTAAGTGCAGGACTCTCAAATACCGGAAGCTGAGACAGGCATTTTATAAAAAAATAGAAGCCTTTCATAATAAATATCAATATTAAAATAGGTGGACACAATAGACACCCTAAAACCCCACAGTTGCACATAGAATGAGGGTTTTTTCACCCCAGAGCCTACATGCAACTTTCCCATAGCTCAGGTGTGCAGTTCCCTATGGGCAGTTCAATTCAATTCAACTCAATTTTATTTACAGGTATATTGCCCAATATTACAACAATCGTCATCTCAATGTCTCAGTTGTATAGTAAACATAAAATCACGAGGATCATAAAGTCATAGAATTCAATAGGTAGTTTCTAAACTAACTACACAGACTAAACTAAACTGGGCATCCCTGCCCTTAGACCCTCCAAATCCCCCTACAATTGGAGGGGTAAGGAGAAGCCGTAGGGGTAGGGGAAGAATTCGGATTCTGCCAAACACTTTAAGTGTTACAACCTTTCCTGGAGTAGTGACAATATTGGTTACCTTGCCTGTCCTTTAAACTCTTCTTCTGTACATTTTGTTAGTTAGCACATTTCAAACCAGTAGTCTACAAAAAGAATGAGAGAATGGCATAAATATAATTTTTATGTGAGTGAACTGTCAGAATAATGGAAAAAGTAATTTCTTCCTGGAATAAACAGCTAGGTTTTAATACTGGAGCTGTCGCCAGTGACACTTTTCATAATTTTCACCATAATTCACCATAATTCTTCAATCGTTTTTTTCAATTAAGGTAATTCCAATGGATTCTGAAGCTGAGAAAAGCAGCTTTTAGGCAGCTTTTGGACAGCTGTGGGGCAGTGGTAGGGCAGTTGACCTCTGATCGAAAAATTGCAGGTTCAATTCCTACCTTGTCTGCCCTTGGGCAAGACACTAAACCCCACCTTGCCTCTGGTGGAAGGTTGGCATCAGTGTCCAGCAGTCAGTATGTGAATGTGTGTGTGAATGGGACTGTGACTGTAAAGCGCCACAGGCCTTCAGGGAAGGTAGAAAAGAGCTTTACAAGTATACGCCATTTACCATATGTGGCAATATGCATATACTGCCATGAATTATAGCATTTTTGGATAAGAAGGAAGACAACACACAGTTGTCCCACAGTGCACCTTGCTCACTGCATTTCCATGATCGATTTGGTTATTACTGAAATTTCTGTCCCTTTTTAAGTTGAATTTATCCTTAACTGTGAAAATATTGTTTATTCGAAACCAAACTGTAGCTAAAGAGAAACAATACAAAACATAAAGTTATTTTTTAGGATTTATGGGTTTTGTAAGAAATGAGGAAATAATCTTTAAAGGAACTCAAATATATTACAAAGATTCATTAACGACTAAGAGATTAATTATTATTTATTATCAATTAGGTCTGATGACTTCCGTATTGACATAAACTAAAAGGTTATGCATTTTGCAAACATGTGTATCAGGTTAAATATTGAAAATTTTGGAAAGGTACTTGTATGTTTTGTGGTCTTGTGAAACCAAACTTTGACTGTTTGGTGGTAACAACCTGCAACATACTTAAAGAAAAGAAAAAGGTTGGGATCTTGTTTTTAATAATTGGCTTTGTAGAAGGAAAAACTGGTGGCCCTTCAAAAAATATGCCATGTGTAAAGAAATTTGCCGAGATGTAGAAATAACATTTCAAGAGAAGAGGAAAGATAAAATGTCTGACATTAATAAGCTTTTTAAATAGACAATAATCCCAAAACATTGCATCAGAAATTTGCTGAGAATTTTACATTTGCATTTAACCAAGTAGACCTACTATTGTGTATCTCCACAAACCACACTAACTATGGCTTAACCAGCAGCAGGTAGTTTATCATGTGTAAATTAGTTCAAACAGAGGTAACTTCAGATGTTAAAGTCTAAAACAAAAGTGATTAGGGCAAGACTTTTAACTTGTTTTCTAGTTTCTAATGTAGTGTAAATTATAATAATAACAATAATCAACCAAACTGACATTCATCTTACTTTTGGTGCTCTTGGTTTTAATACAAAAATTTAAAAACAGTACATGTGCTTAATATTTTAAAGTTATTGTACATTTGTGTGTGTTGCCACGTGTCTGTGGTTTGTTATGTAGATTTCCACTTTACTGAGGTAAAACCCCACATGTGTGTATTTGAGAAGACCTACGTCTGTTCAGGTAAAATGGCTACCCTTGAGAAGCTTCTGCAAGCATGTGTTTGTCATTTTGCATGTATGTAAGTTTGAGCACATGTCAATTCAGACTTAGTCCCTGCGCCAAGACATTATGTTGACTATGGCTATGTTCCCCAGTCTGGTTTGCCCATAATAAATGCTGCAGATTAGAAAAGTAGAACCACATTGGGTTGATAAGTGGCCTTTGGAGCTCGTTCGTCATGCCATTGAGGAAGGAGGGAATGCTTTTCCCTCTTCACCTCAACTCTAGAGTATTGCCTTTACTCATGGGCGAAGAAACTTTTTCTTTTGCGTCTGCATGCACGCATGTGTATTCAAAGTGTTCACTGTGGTTTGTATGTTTAGAGTGAGGGTGTTTGGACTTTGAAGGAATAACCATAATATGCGTTGCCAGATCCCATCTAAATACAAGTACTGCAGGGAGCCCTCTTCTTGTAAGCAAGAGTTCACAAGAGTGCACACAAAATGTAGCAAAAGACAGGGAGACAACAGACAAGTAAGTAGAGCTGGATCAAAAATACAAGAGGAGCATGTCTTTACACATGAAAACTCAAGCTTGAGTAGGGAGGGTGCCGGTGAAACTCCTACAATTTCAAATGGTTGTTTTTGATACCAATTGGCTGTTGACTCAGTGTGTTTGGCTTTTTCCTATATTTTGTTTTCCTCTTTCCCTTTTTAATTTATATTTGTAGCGACCATCTGAGCACCTGAGCTGACACTCACACTTGCACTCACACTGAGTTGACTCCACTGATTCCGGCTCCTCCTCTGACATTAGTGTTTCTCTCCCCTCCTGTCTCTGTCTTCTCCTTTTTCTCATAACAAATAACAGTGGAGAATTCCCCTTGCTTTTCTCCTGGGGAATTTTCATTACCGCCCAGTCCCCCTGCCCAGAAGGACTATCTCCGCCTTGAACCGTTCAACAGCTGTGGTATGGACATGCTCTTCCAAAAACAGGCCCACTGTTCATAAACACCCGCTGGGCTCAGGGTGGGGACTCAATGTCAATGTCCACTGCTCTAGAGACAAGCTTCTCTAACATGTGGCCCACCCCATGGTCTCTTTTCCTGCAGAGAGAAAGAGGCCTGACAGTTGGGCCTCACTGCACCTTATTCCTCTGTGTTAAACTAAGGTAAAGAAAAACATTCTTTTGTTTTGTATTTCTCTTAGTGGCTATTTGTTGTGACAAGATTTTATTTGTATGATAGTCACCATCTATTGAGGAGTACAAAAAAAAAACAAGTATATCTTTTAGATCTTGGAATATAACATTAATGAACCTTATCTTTGCAGGTAAAGTTAAAAAAAATGTTTTGACCATTTCCTTAAAAATGTATTTGATCATATTTTAATGACAATGCAAAGCTAGTGGAACGTTAGCTAACTCGTTGCTCACTTCTATGGCATTGATAAAATGGACAGATAAACAGATAAAAGCATGTGAAACTCAAACTGTTGATGTCTTTTTGTGGGTAGTAAAGCTTTTTACAGCACCAGGCTGGCTTGTCGAAGTCCATCTAGCCTCAAAGCACGGCACTTTTAGTTGTTTGGGTTGCTCTTGTGTTGTCTTTGGGCAATGGCCCCTGGCCTGCCTTGCAGTGGTGCCAAGTCCAAGACCCTGGTTCTAAACTAGACAAAAGTACCGTATATTCATTACCATAAGGTGCTGTTAAAAATCTTACATTTTTTTCAAAATGTACAGTGCGCCCTATGGTGCCTAATGTGTTGTTGTGTTACTTCAGTAAAGAGGACGTAGGAGAGCATTAGAACGGTAAGGAGGGAAGTGTGGACGTGAAAGAAGACACCCCCCCAAATAGTACAAAGTGTAGATATGTGCATTATGCAGAATAACATCATTTTGGTAACCCTGAAAATGCCGCCTGCAAAGAGACACGCTTATGAAGCACAGTTTAAACTGCAAGCTGTCAGCTACGTGGAGGACCATGGGAATCGAGCAGCTGCAAGAGAATTCAAGATTAATGAATCCATGGTTCACAAGTGGAGGAAGCTGGACAACGAACTCAGACAAGTCAAGAACATGTAGCTGAGATCCGCGGCCCTAGTTGGAAGACCGACTCAAGTGATGGATTATCGATCAGAGAACATTGAAATGAAATGAAACTTGAACATTTTCTAGGAGGTCTGTCTTGGTTCTTTCGTTTTATGAAATGGTGCCATCTTTCCATCTGGGCAAGGACTACAGTGGCGCAGCAACTTCCAGCGGATTACAATGAAAAGCTGTCCTTCTTCCGCTTTTAGTAAGTCTTAGTCTTTTACTAAGACTGCGAGGGAGAATTGTAGATCCTTGGGCTAACGTGTCTGCTTACACTGTTCTTTGAGCTTTCGCAAAAGCCGGCATCATTCACGATGAGCTACGCAGCAATGAGAGGGACTGACAATAATGAAACGTGTTTGATAGAAATTTAGTCCAGCTGTTCATTTCAGATACAGAAGATGAGGACTTTGATGGATTTTAGGATCCTGATTGATGACTAAAAAATGAAAAATTAATCACAACCAACTCAGTTTTGCTCCCACTGCCTCATTTTAAAACACACACTAGCATTCATGTTTTATCATTATGTTTTAATGTGCCCATGCCTTAAAACCCGGTGCACCTTTTGTATGTATTAAATACAGGAAAAGCACCCTTAGCTGAAACTGCATCCTATAACCCAGTGTGCCCTATGATCGTGAAAATGTGGTAGATTGTCTTCTCTGGGTTGGTGGAGAGTTCTTGACCCAGGTGGAAGAGTTCAAATTTCTTGTGGTCTTATACAGAAATGATTGGATATCTGAGTGTGAGACAAAGTCTCAACAGGTAGATTGTGCAGTGTCTACTTTTATGTGGTTGATGTGCCTGTTTACTGGTCGATGTTTGTTTCAACCTTTGTCTGTGGTCAGGAGCTCTGGGTCACAATCGAAGGAATGAGCAGTCGAAATGAGAAAGGGGGTGGCAGGTTTGGTGGTGCTTCCTCAGAGAAAGGGTTGTGAGCGTAGTCACCTAAAGAGAGTTTGGACTGCTGTTCCTGAAGTGGTTGGGGTATCTGGTTTAGATGCCTCCTGGATGCTTCCCTTGGGAGGAAGACCAAAGACATGGTGATTGTTGGCCGGCCTAGGAACACCTTGGGATTCCCTCGGAGGAGCTGGATGAAATGTGCTTAGAAAAGGAAAGCCTGGGCATCTTTGCTTAAACTGCTGCCCTCATTACCCAACCCCGGATGAGTGAATGACAATGGATGGAACATAACATCTTGTTGGTACAACACCTTCAAGTGTTACAACCTTTTCTCCAAGTCTGTCTCCTTGGTCTAACTGTTTTAAAAAAAAATCAAAATACATGTTAGTTCACACTATTTAGCACTAGAAATCCTTTATAAATGAACAGTGAGTCTTGTTTTTAGGCAAATGAAGGTTTGCTTGTTTTGTCCAGACAATTGTCAAAGTGAGCTTTTACAACTGGCAAACTAATTTATTAACCTGCTGGAATAATGACTGTCAAAAGTACAGCTTGTCCTTTTTAAGCAGAAAAGAAAAGCAAACAGGGATCTCAGTGCAAATTGAAAGAAGCACATCATCTTAAAAAAAGGCTGAACACAACTTTCAGACAGATGTGAAGCAGTGACATTGTGAAATGCACAACTGGCACAATGAAGTAGCTGGCTCTTGTCCTTAGCTTGCTTTTTTCTTTCTGGTCAATTTTTGTTTTGGGGAACACCACACAAAACCAACAGCTTTTGCAACTGCTCACTGTTGTTCTAGTGGTTTGGTCCACCACTAAATGTGCAGTGTGAAAGTTCTTTTTTTTTTCATTCATTCATTTTCTTATCCGTTTTTTCCCTTTCGGGGTCACGGGGCTGCCGGAGCCTATCCCGGCCACTCATGAGCGAAGGCAGGGGACACCCTGAACAGGTCGCTAGTCTGTTGCAGGGAAGAATTTCAACAATCACACAGCCATTCACTCTCACACTCACACCTAGGGACAATTTAGAATTGCCAATTAACCTATGAAGCATGTTTTTGGACAGTGGGAGGAAGCCGGAGACCCCGGAGAAAACCCATGCATGCACGGGGAGAACATGCAAACTCCACACAGAAAGGTCCCCTGGTGATGTTGATTTTCATGTCCCCCAGCCAGGACTTGAACCGGGGGCCTTCTTGCTGTGAGGCAAGAGCGCTAACCACTGCGCCACCGTGCAGCCCAGTAAAAGTTCTATAAACCAATATACGATGTGATAGGACACCCATCCATCTAAACCTGCTCAATCCTTTTTGGGGTCACTGGGTTGCAGAAGCCTATCTCAGGCTCTACTGGGCGAAGGCAAGGTACAACCTGGATGGGTGGGCAGTCACACATATACATAGATAGATCAAAGGCAATGCACATCTCATGCTGTGGTGCCCTACAGTAAAATGCAAAACAGCTTAAATACAGAGGCTCTTCATCTGAATCCATGAAAACTTCACTGGAGGAGGGTTGCCTTGTTATCCGCCTGGCGACATCTCTTTCTGCCTATTCAGCAGATAATAAATCTGCTGGTGGCGGCTCACTGGGGTGCAGTGTGGTGTGTGTCATAGTTTTTCTCCGAACTGCGAGTATGTGTGTTTACAGGAGTTTCTTATATCTCAAGTCTTCCTTGGAAGAAGCCAGCAAAACTTGGCAATAGTAGCAGTGGAAGTCCCCTATCCTTGGCCACAGTCCTGTGTGTGCATGTATGTGTGTATGAGTGTGTTTCTTCACATAGGAAACAGCTCATTTAAGTGTACCGAAGCAGGGATGGGATTAATGTGTGGGAGACATTTTGTCAAATACCAAGAATGAGATTATTATGGCCCAGACAATATATATTTTACTCCTTTCTCACATCAATGTCACAGGTCATTTGTGTACTGTCATGGATAGTATACTGCAACATATAAATTCTGTCATTGTTCTAATTTCTTTCCCATCTACAACCACACTGGTGAAAGTCACAGCTGGTCAGATGCTTCCTATGAAACCTCTCCTTTCCAAAAAACACACATCCGGGCAGTTTTCAGAATTTCAGATAAAGATGAGAATTAGCATGGTTCCGAAAGGGAACATGCAATGTAGAATGTAACCACATTATGTATTAGGGACGTTCCTGGAGCAATGTGATAAATAAACAAACAAACAAACAAATAAATAAATAAATAAATCCTTAGCACAACTCATGTGTAACACTTTCAATTTTCCCCACAATTCATTTCAATGGTATAACATACAATTCAGTTTTAAACCTAGAATTGTGGCATCCCTACTACTAACACATGTACTCACAGTTAGAAGAGGCTTGGTGCGAAGTGCGAAAATCTGGTGAATCTAACTCCAGGCTTTTTCTTTTACAGCTCTATTCCAAAATATGTAAGACATGGTGTCATATAATTCTAGCCGGGCACAAACAACAAATATTTATTTCTCCTTCCAGATACATTTTCAAAGTGAATTAAAAAAGGGAGCCCTCCTTCCCTCACTACAAATCTGAGTGCCTGATTGGTCAAAGTTCAACTGGTTTAAGTTTCAATGTAGGTTTAATGTCTGCATGTTTTGTATGTAGAGCCTATAAACAGACCTAAAAAACCCGCATAGCGATACATGATCACAGGAATTTGAAACATAAAAAAGCCTGAAACACACATTTACATAGACTTTTCATTGGAGGTGGTCACCAGAGCGCATTAGTTGCCAAGGCTGGGGTTAGCGTAGCATAATAGTTACATTTACCCGCTTAACTCTATGGCAGAATCCAACTTGCATCCTTACCCCAACATTTAGCCTTCCAAGCGGAGAGAAATGGAAACAATTGTGTCTGGAAATCCGGATGTTACTACTGCTCAATGACATCATCAGTAGCAGCTAGTCATCTACTTGAGCGCAAAGCTGTCAGTGGTTGGAAAATGCATAACCTAGGTTTCATAACTTTAAAAAACTTACTCAACTTACACTTAAGTTAAACCTCTGTGCTTTTTTAGCCATGTTAGCTGGAACATCTGAAGAAATGCCTTTCTCCCCTTCATACCATTGTGAATCACCCTAGTGGCAGAGGGATAGCCAGCTCTAAGTCATTATGGCCCCTTTTTAAAAAACACTTCAGCTTCAAATGCCCCTACAAGTGGAACAACAGGGAGGATCCAGACGGGTAGGAGAGCAATTTGGATTCGACCTATTTTGTACAAGTATGTCTTCAATTGGATTCCGAAATGTTGCAGTTCCATGTTTTATTTTTTTAAACAATTATTTTAAAGGATCAGTTAAGAAAGATAACTAATTGACTAAGGGTATGATGTGTTCAGCATAGGTTCAGGAGACAGTAGGAAGCAGAGCCACATTGTGAAGTAGTTTATTTAGTTGGGAGACACCTGGCCAGAGTGGAGAAGCTTGAAACACTATCAGCCTGCTGGTTCTGACCTCTCTGCCCCTCCTTCTAACCCTCTTCTCTGTAGTCGTTCTTCAGTGGACTGTTTTGCTCCTGTCCTCCCTGTCTGTCCACATTCCATTCTCCAGGATACCTCTCCATCTTGTCCCAGTGGAGTGTGTGTGTTTGAGTGTGTGTGCCTGTGTTGAAGGAGGTGGCCCACAGGCCTTGCCTCTGGTCACTTTATTAAAGTGTGTTTTAATTTTCTCCTAAGCTCCTGTGAGCCCCAGCATCCTGATACACACACACACACACACACACATGCACGTAGACGCACACATGCACCAACCTGTCCTGAGACATGGCTTATTAACTATGCTGCTATCTGCAACACACTTGGTGGTTAAGGCGTGTATGTATGTTTGTGTGTTTCTGTATAAGGCTGGAGACAACAGACTCATCCTGACATATAAAAGCAGACACTGTTACAATCTGCAAACAGACAAATCACAAAAAACAAACATGTTTAATTATGTTGCCCACAATAAAAAAACACTGACTGCCTCACCGTGCAGCTGTATTTTCATTTGTAATGTTTACTGCAGAGAAAATTCTTTAAATGTGACTTTTGTGGTTGCATCATCTTAAGATGATCATATTTAGATCATATTAAGATAAAAAAAAGCTGTTTTAAAAATGTGTTAACTTTCTGTTGGGCTTCTATATCACTTCAAAGTATCTACCCTTCTTTATATCTTTATCTCCCATGTCTTTTATTATTTATAAGTCCCCCCTTGTGTACATTGTTCCCAGAGTTTCCCCTATGTCGCAGTATTAAATATGAAGGGGATTCTGTCTCTCAGGAAGGGAGAAAAGTCATGTTGGGCTATCCTAAGGTCCTTGTGTGTGATGCTGGGGCCTCGGGCTCTCACCGTAGTCTCACTAAAGAGGCTTCAGGGCACAGCCAGGAGGAATTTTCTGTATACATTTGCAACCATGCTCCTGTGTGTGTGTGTGTGTGTGTGAGAGAGAGAGAGAGAGACACTTTCTCTCTGTCTAACAAGGATTCCAGCCAAGCTAAGCTTTGTGTGAAAGGTTTTGTGGGGTGTTCGCCTTACTTGTGTATCCGTGCGAGTGTGTCATCGTGTGTGTGTCGCCACGGCGGGGTAAGCGGATGTGCGATGACCGAGACAGTCTGTTTTACGTGTGTCACTTGTGAGTTGCTTGCGAAAAATGCATTGAGTGTGGAAGGGCCAGCTGGGGTAAGAAAGGAGCAGAGGAGTGAGATAAAGGAGGAGTGGAAGGAGGAGGGAATCAGGGAGTAAGGGGCCCAGCTGTAGGGGATTAATGCCCAGAGCCGAGGAATGTTCCCCAGCGCCCCCTCAAGAGGGAGGTGAGAAGGGAGGGAGGGGAAATAAAAGACAGAGTGCATGGCTCAGATGTGCCCCATCCTATGCAATCTGTATTTATGTTTGTGAAGGAGGAGAACATGATGGTGTTTTGGCTTGTCAGTGCAATTCACTGTCTCAACCCCCCCTCCCCACTCCCACACAACACACACACACACACACTGCTCCACCCCACTACCTCTCTCCACAGGCATCTCTGAGGTGAAGAAACTAACATCTTAAAAAAAAATTCTTGGCTATGACCAAAATATTGAACTATTATTAATTTGAATTCTGTCAAATCTCAGCAAGCAGCCCAAGGTAATCAAGACTGACACATTTGGTAATATTAACAACACTTAGAGCCCCTTTCAGCAAATCGTTTTTTCTTTGGTGTTTTTAATATGTTCTTGTGGCATTTTTCTTATGATGATGGACATAGATCAAGAAAATTAAGCTTAAATGTGCAATTCTTAGTGTTTCTTTATTCAAATTGGTGTGAATCAGGAGGAGACAAAAAATGCAGTTTGAAAAAGCCTTCAGTTGCAATGTAGGCACTACAATCGGCAGGCCACGAGCTCCCTGCTCCGCTCCATTCCGATGCATCCACTTGCAGACATGTAGATCCATGTGCGTCATCATTTTCCTTTTCGGAGCTTTGGTTAAAAACGGCGTAATCATAATTGAAAGACCATGGGAATACTTTTACAATAGATCAAAAGGTGATTGGATTTTAAGAAATTTGGTTTGTGAACCTAAAGCCGCATTAAAAAAAATACCACGCCTGTTCTTTTTACTCCCTTGTCTTGGAGTTTGGCAGTTTATTGTTGTCTAGAAGCAGAACTGAATTCCTTCCCACAACCCACCCCCCAAATGTTTTCATTCTCAGTAGTTCCGTTTTTTTTTTCTTCTCCTGTCACTTTATCCAGATCCTGGTGTTGACAGTTGTCAGTTGAAGCCCTCTCATTTTTCCGTGTAGTGGTCAATGGGGCTTCACTGATCTCCGCTGATGACTCTGAAGAGGTGACTGCAGCAGTGGAATGGAGGGCCTGTCACTGCGACAATAAACCCGTCTGTCTATACATTTGCCTGTTCAGCCGTGTCTCTCTCCTCCTCCCATTTGGAAACCACTCCACCTAGCCTGGACAATTACCTCCCTCATGCTGGTAGCCGTGTCTCTCTCCTCCTCCCATTTGGAAACCACTCCACCTAGCCTGGACAATTACCTCCCTCATGCTGGTCTCCTCGTCTTGGCCTTACCATTTCTTCCAGCCACTTAGGTTGTGATGGGCTAAAAGGGATGCTTCAGGCAATACTCAGACTTAGCAATGTTATTATTTGCTCACAGCCTTGTTGAAAGTGCCTGACAAAAACTTAACCTGTCACTGTGTGTGTTTTTGTTAAAGTGTCCAAAAAAATAAAAAAACCTGCCCAGATAGAAATGACCAGAACTGATGGGTATCCATTAAAGTCCCTACGTGCATTGGGTCATTTTAATCTGACCTCTACAAAAACTGTTTCCTGTTGAAATGATTTACTCGACTGTAGGAGAAAGACGAGCTCTTCTAAAAGTACCTGTTCAGACACTCTTCTTCTTGGAGCAGGGTGGGGTGTGACAACAGGCCAATGAGCCAAGAAGGAGCTTGGTCCTCCAGGGATGCAGGTCTCAGCACGTCACCTCTCAGTGACTGAAGTTCTAATGCTCACAATTAATCTCCTCCTGTGCAGAAAAGATCAAGATCAGAGACATATTTTCTCTTGAGGACACTGGCTGACAAAAACCATGAACACCAGGTGACACCATGCCAACTTGGTAACACGCCACAAACCAAATAGACTTCAGCTTCATACCCTGGGAAGATGTCTTTCTTCTTCTTTTATATAATAGACATTGCAAAACCCTTGACAAAGCCACATTCTGCTTTAAGAATGAAGTATTCATGCAGTCAAACAAAGTTATTGGCGCAATGACAAGACGTTTTCAGTAAAATCCTTCACATTAATTTTATGTCTTAAATCACCTCATGTAATCCAGTGTCATGATAAACCATTCCCTGAAACTTTTAAGTTTCAAACTGTGTACGCAGCAGCACTCTGTGTAGCTGATAAAGGGATAATGGTCTGAATGGGGGTCATTAATTACTGTTCCCCATGAAGCTGAAGACAGGAGTGTTTAACTTTTCTCCCCCACATAGCTGTGGTTACCTGAGGACATTCAATTTCTACAGATACAGGACAGCTTCTTGCAAGTCTCCGATGGGAATGTTGTTACAGGTATTTCATATAAATGGGAATCTTGAAATTATAGCAGACTTTTTTCCTCTTTATTAGGGGAAACCCTGTACTTTTATGTTTATAAATGGCTCTTTAAAAAGCTGGTGTTTTTATC
The DNA here is from genome assembly GCA_023969325.1 of Oryzias curvinotus. Lineage (NCBI taxonomy): Eukaryota > Metazoa > Chordata > Actinopteri > Beloniformes > Adrianichthyidae > Oryzias > Oryzias curvinotus. The sequence continues at coordinate 37,179,581 of CM043706.1, forward strand.
TCTAATGGTACTTTGAACTGAAAGTCCTCAGATGGGATGGAGTTATAAGATGTAAAAAAAAACAAGTATTTTGAAAATAAGGCACGATTCATAAAATTAAATTATTAGATTGTCGTCACAAAGTCAAAAAAGACTCAGAAAAAAGAATCAGAGGGCTTAAGCCTGAGTTTATGGTACAAGAAAGAAAGTAAATAAGAAAGTAAGAAAATAAAACCACAGGGGGAGTTGGAGGCAGGGTGGAGTGTTTGTAGGTGTCTGGCTGTAACAGCATGGGTCTCTCCCCTGACACCTCCACAACTTATCATTCCTCCACATTCCTGCACAGGGACACTCCCCTGCCCGCTACCACTATGTGTGTATGTGTGCTGTTTTATGTGAAAGGGCATGTCGGCCTCCTCCTCCACGACATGTGGCTGCTCAAAGTCTTTTGTGCGAGACATGATTATGTGTGTTTGCGCACAATTGTGACACCAATGTGATATATAAAAGCGTCAGGCAGCAACAAAGAAAGACAGAAACAGAAATAATTTAAAGAAAGATATAGAAGGAAAAAACAGAAAGACAAATATGTGCGTTCTGTACAGCAACTGTGTCCTAAACATTGTCTCCCCTCAACACCTTAGCAGGATCTTGTGTTGTGGCAGAGTACAGAAAACATCTCAGGGATTTCCTGCCATTCAAAGCAGCCCCCCGAGTCCCTTCTCCTCTCCAACCTCACCTTCTGTCCACCTCCTCAAAAGCTCTTGAAGTGAAGGGTGTGGCTACATCAGTTTGTTAATTTATTAAGGCGTCCAATCTGTGTGTGTGTGTGTATTGTCAGAGGAAGCTCTTTGTGAACTCTTACTGATTACAGAAGAGAGGATGTGTGTTATTACAGTAGCTTAGTAGACAATGTCATGAAGTTACAGGGTTGGAACTACAGCCAACTTCCTTTGTTGTCAATTCCAAGCCAGCAAACCATCTTGTCATCCCACTGTGCTTCTCTATTGAAACACGGGATCATCCTGGGAACTCCTGAGTTTATATAAAAATGTTTTACTTTGTTTGAAGTGTGTTTTCGGTATCTCTGTGTTTCAGTTGTTGGCCTCTGGCCCAGCTCTCTCTGCATGTGTTGCATTTCTGACCTGTCTTTTCAGATCTGATTTTAAAAATCCACTTAAATATCATACGCATAATTGTTCATTTTGAAAACAATGTCCTTTTGGAGTTTTATGTAGTCATAAACAACTGTTTACTTGTGATGGCTTCTCAGACTCAATAGTTTTGGTTAAATATATATATATTTTTTTAACTTTAGTTATCATCTTGTCCATTGTTTGGCATGAAAAACACAAGATTAGATCTATAAATAAAAAACATGTAACATTTTTATTAACCACTTTTTTGCCTTTTTTGTCACAGACTATTTCTTTTCCACATCAAAAAGTTCAGTATGCTGTGAGTGTGCTGGTTTTACACAACCCTTGAAGCTTTAGTGTCTTTCTGTTTAGACGACACAACACCTTTAAGAGTTGGCACGGCAGACTGAAGCCAGAAGACAGCTCTTTGGAGCAGGGTCTTTGATGAAAAAGTGTGTGCTTGTTTGTGCAATAGGTTTCAACTTCAAATGCTGCCTTTTTCTTTTTTTATGAGCCCCTCTTCTCATCTTGGCCAGCAGTTGGCTTCTAGATCTTGATTAATTGAAGGGGGAAATGCAGCTTAGCACAACTATTAAATGTTTGCTGTGCCTTGCAGGAATGTGTAAAAGTTTTTCATTTGGTAGGAAACAGAATATGTTGAAGATTATTCACTATTACGTAAATTGAGATTATTTAGTCATTTTCCTACCAAAATGTTTAAAGACACACTCAAAAGAAAATAGTGTTTTTGACATGTTCTTGTAGCATTTTTCTCATGATGGATTACAGATATAAAGAAAATAAAGATCGAAACTATGCTTTGGAGTTTTCTTTATACAAAAGTGGTGAATCAGGAGCAGACAAAAAATGTCATTTGAAAAAGTTTGCAGTAGTTACGTACAAACTACAATCGGCAGACCACAAGCTCCCTGCTCTGCTCAATTCTGATGTATCCCCTTGTAGAGAAATAGATCCATGTACGTCTTTGTTTTCCTCATCTGAGCTGACCTCTGGTTCAAAACTGTAAGGCTGCTTACCACCAAAATTGCTCGCCATTTTTGTTGTGCCAGTAATGTTATGTTGGGGTTGTGAGGAGCTGTAAGTGAGCGGGAGAACGTGTAAACAAAGGGATGATGGGAACTGAACGCAGGGACTGAAACACACAGACAAAACCATATTTACGCACACATCAGTTAAAAGCACATGAGGGGTTGTGAGACTCTTCACTTCTCCCGATTTGTGCTTGGATGATGTGTTTAACTGCTGCTAGAAAGCTGCTTTATCAGATTTTTCTTATTAACCCCTTTGATCAGATCGATGCAGGGACGTACAATGGATAGACCTGATTGACTCTTTCCACTCTCTAGTGTAATTTCAAGTTAGATTAGATTAGAGGACTTTATTTATCCCACGATGGGGAAATTCATTTATCTGTGGCAGCAACAACGACATTCAGAAATAACAGCAATAAAGGACATCAAAAATGACTTTCATATTAAATAAATACAGTTGCGAAAGTGACATGTGATCCACTGCAAACATGTGATCAACTGAAAACACGTAAAACTTTTTTTTAATTCAAAAATAAATAAGTAATAAAGTACACACCAAACAAACAAACAAACAACAATTGAAAACAGCAACAACTGCAACAAAAGTAAATAAATAAATGAGTGAAAGAAAGGAAAAACACTTGTGCGACACTTTGTGCGTGCCTGTATTATGTCTGTATGTTTGCTGATATTCAAGTGCACATATGAATGCACTTTTACAAGTACACACACACAAATGTATCGTATGAGCATCACACACACAAATCCAGTAAGTTTATTTTCTCTTCAAAGACCAACCAACCATCTGTCCATCGGTCGGTCAATATGTGTTTACGGTAAATAAATATATAACTACATATCATGTACACACATTGTATACATTTGTGTGTGTGTGTGTGTGTGTGTGTATTAAGACTAAAGAAGAGAGTAATTGTGTGGGCCAAGCCACTGTGCCCTTCTCTGTCTCTATGCCTGGATGCTAACCGCTAGTGAAGGCTAGCCAATTATCCCCAATCAAGCTGCCCTCTCTGGAACTGGTGCGAGGGGAAGCTCCCACAAGAGCTTATACTAGTCATTATGGGGCACATCCTGACATTAAATTTTCTCTTTTCCTCCCTCACTTAATCTTCTTCTTTCCTTCTTTCTTTTTTTCTTTCTTTCCCTCTTTCTTTCCCAGGTATTGCTGCAGTAAAGCAACAATCCCACAAACAAACCAAAAGCACGTGTTCCAAGTCATGCCTTTCTAATAATTCATTTAGGAAATTTGAAGTTGATGATGGAGAGGAGAAGCGTAGACTGGGCATGTACACATATGAAAGGGAAATATGTCTGTTTTTCTCAGCCATCTACAGATGCACAGGAATTTTTCGTGTTAGTGTGTTCCTACATTGACGCACATGCATGCTTTTTCCCCTCGTCTCTGGAGACTCAAAGACAGATTGGACTGAAATCAACTCAGGTAATTTACCCAAACAGAGACAGTGATTGCTACTCCTTCTGTCCATATGGATGCCATTCTTTACTCCTTCGACTCTCCCAAAGCCTCTAAAAGTCTTTCCACAGGGAAAGACAAGACCGAGAATTTACTGTCCTCAACCCTGTTCAGGCAGAAATCTTAGTTTGATGTGAACCACACTATGTCATTGCCTTGTCGGTGCTCAGTCAGATGGGTGAGCATTGAAAGACAGACCAGACGAGGTGTGGTGCCTGTAGGTGATCCACTTCATTCTGTTCCTGTCTTGTTGTGACAGGACTGGCATTAAATAAAAGGAGTCACTAACAGAGAAGTGACAGGCCCCTTCCTTCCACCCTCCCTCTGGTTTTCTGTGTCAAAGATCTGTGTGTTGGGGTGTGTGCATTGCTATGTGACACAGAAGTTAGCTTATCAACCTTCTTAGCCATTGCGTCACTTTGAAAATTTTACCTCATTTAAATCCTATTGCAAGTAGCGACCCCCCCCCCCCCCCCCCATCAGGCTTTTACATGTGCAACTAGGCTCTGGAGCCCTAAGGAGCTCTGTGTCTTTATATGTTGGAAATTATTTTCAAATAGCATCATACAACCCACTTCCTCACTCAATTTTGGTTCAATACTAAAGTCAGGTTTTAGAGAAGGAATCAACAAAAAAAAGAATAGAATTTTAAATAAAACAGAAATACCAAAGGAGAAATTTAGCCATCAGCTCATACTTTTTTTTAATACTTTTAAGTATTTCCCTAGTACAGTATCATCATAAATACTATCCCGCTCATATCCAGCTCAGATGCTCACATCACACACACACACACACACACACTGCTATATTATTTTCTCTCTCTTCTGTGGCTCTCTGCTGTAAAATGAGTTTACCCCAACTCCATTAAAACCCGCGCCAGCCTGTCCCCTGACGCTGCTGCTCTATTTGCATGTTCGAGTGAGCCACTTCACGGAATGAAGGATCTTCTCTCTTCCTCCTTTCCTCCTCCTCGCTGTCCCACCGGAACACACAATAAGTGGGCAGATGACATTCACGCAGAAAGACTGCAGTAAAGTGACTCTGTCTGCCTCCCCCTTTTCCTCCTGTCACCTCCCTTCTGTGTCACGACATCACAGGTAACGAGGGGATATTGCAAATGACACAACCAAACAAGCTTTAAATGGGCACTAATTGGATTGGCATCTGAGCTGCTGTCACAAAGAACGGCAAGGAAAAAAGTCCAGCCAGTGCTTACCCAGCCAGCTTTAGTTAAGTCACTTTTTGTCCATTGGGCCTGTTCTCCTCGTCCCTCTCCTTTACTCCATTAGCATCTCCCTCCTCTGTCCTACCACCCACCAACCAACATGCCAGATTAAATTACCTGTGTTCATCTTCTCAGACCAGTTTTCTCACTACCAAAGCATCTCTTTTGCATTGAGTTTGTCTTCTAAACATGCTGCTCCATGTTGACCCTGTACTTTGCAACATCACCAAATTTGAAAGAACAATATTAGATCATTTATGTTGGTGATGGCTAAAATTATGACTTCTTGCTTTCTTTTTTACATGTGCTGCTGCTACCATCTCGCCATTCTAAAGGTAAGCCCCTGTCATTCTTTTGTTGAGCAGACATTCCAATCCATAAAGCCTCAAAGACCCACTCCGGTGAAAATTGTGTTTTGGGTGTTTTAAACAATGGTCTTGTGGCATTTTTCTGATGATAGAGGACATATATGATGAAAATTAAGTTTGAAATTGTATTTCTTAATTCAAATCGTTGTAAATCAGAAGCAGATAAAAAAACTACAGTTGGAAAAAGGTTGTATTTGAGATGCCTAAATACAATCAGCAGGCCACACGCTCCCTGCTCCACTTCATTTTGATGTATCCATTGGTAGACAACTATATCTGTCTGTCTTTGTTTTCCTCGTCCGAGCAGACATCTTGCTCAAAACTGTACGGCTCGATAACTCCAATATTGTTCACCATTTTTGATGCACCAATAATGTTAGGTTGAGGTTGTGAGGGGCTGCAAGCTAGCAGGAGAGAGAGTAAACAAATGGATGACAGGAAGTCAGTGCAGTTGATCTGCAGAAACTATGTCCAAGAAAATGACACTTTTTTTTAAATTTTGGCAAAAAATCTCATTATCATCATTAAGAGACCGCTGGGAACGCTTTCAGATCAAAAGATGATCGGACTGGGATTTTCAGCGCGCATGAAAAGTTGCCAATATGCATGTTGACTCACAGGCCATATTTCCTCATCTCTCACTATCCAATCATGTTTAATTCAGAGCATCATAGCTATTTTTCTCTTTGTTTCCCACTAAGTTTCACCACATGTCTTTATTTATGTCTGTGATGTTGAACTGTGCCAGCAGCTATGCCAGGGGCAAACAGCAGAGGCTGTGAAGTGCTAAGAAGTGTCATTTCAACATACATGAGTTGTCAAATGTGTTTGAGTTAGTGTATAGTTGTGCTTGACCTGCATGTCTTTGTGTTAGATGCATATGACACAGGCTTTGTTATTAAGCCTTTGTGACTGCAACTTCACTGAGTCTGACAAGCTGGGGTGCCGAAAAGGGGGGGTAAAGGTGGTTGATTCCAGGGGCCCAGACTGAGGGTGGGGGCCACAGAGGCCCCTAACGATGATGAAACGATAAAACAGAAAAAATAATTTCAGTGAGTCATTAATACATATATATTCACAAATGCTTTTAACAACATTTTTTTGTTTTGGAAACATCAACTTCTGCAGGGTCCCCCTCCACACCCCATAGTCATTTTAAAATGGGTTAGTCCAACTGGATTGCACTTTTAAAGGAAGCACAGGCACGTGCTTTGTGACAGACAGGGCAACAGTGAGTGAGGTAGAGAAGACATACCTCAATAATCAGGATGCCAAAAAAGGAGGGAAAATAAATTAAGAGAGGAAAAGGAGTTAAACGGTTGAAAATAGTGTTCCCACACTTATTCATGTTTCAATATTCGCGGTTTCCACGTATTTGCAGATTTTTTTTTTCAGTCACATGACTGATTGAGTTCTTCACAAAAACTCAGACAATTATTATAACAAAAAGATTTGATGTTTTCCTGCCTTATTCAGACATCAGTTTTAAAGTGAAATACATACCAAATAGAAAGGGAGGACATGGAAGAAAAATGTCTAGAATGTAAAAATAATAATAATAATAACTTTAGATTATTTGATCCACTGAGTAAACTAAACGAACAATCAGCCCTATTTCACTTAGGATTGTGTAATCTCATGCTGCAGAGTTCGCAACCTGTGATGAAATTAAACAGGAAAAACCCTCAATTGTGATTTTGGAGTTAAAATGATTAGAATTATAAATTGCATTTATAGAACAGGTTAGTGTCAACACATATTTATTTTATTATCAGTAAGCTTTACATCTCATGATGGCAGGTGAGGATAATGACAGGTGAAGCACTGCCTGCCACCTCCCTCTCCTCAGACCGCACTTCCCTGCTTGAAATGCGTTTCAACCAGGAACTAAAAACTCCCGAACCGATCCCAAACCCGCCCAAATTATGTCCATCCACCTAAAGTAATTTTTACCCACAAAGTCAGAATAAAAACCACCCTATTGAGCTGGAAACCTCCCAGTCTGGCAATGCTGCCTCTTCTTGGTAACTTGCGAGTCTCTGCCTGGACTTGCTGTTGACTGGAATATACCATTGCTGCAGAAGGACAGGGGAAAACACTTTTACATGATCAATCTTATGTCAGTTCAGTGATTTGGGGTGTTTTTCACTAGTTACATAATGACGGACGTAAAATTTATTTTAGACATTTTTATTAAGTGTTCAGCTCGGGGCCACAAGAAAGTTGGAGGCCCCAGGCAATCCCCTACCTTTGCTTAATGGTAAGTCTGTCCCTGTATGTCATCCAGCATTTCAGAAAAAAAGGTGGGCTTGTGATAGAAAATTATGGAATTTTAACTTTGTCCCTGTAATATAGCTCACCTTTCTCACCATGTTAGCTTAGGAAAAATAGATTTTTACATTTCACTATTATATTAGTTGAATAATCGATTCATTCAAACATTTATCAAGCTGTTCTTATTAAGTAATGTCAAAAAATTTCCTGAAAATTCTGAACAGTCAAGTGCACCAGCATCAGCAGAAACAGCAGCTGCAGCATCAGTCTGATGATAAAAAATAATAATAATTATAATAAATGTTACCACAATTTAAAAAAACAAAGGGGAATCTGTGATAAGAATGATTAATTCAAGTTAATGAAATAAATATATTTTAACAATTTTAATAGTGAAAAAAAAGCTCTTAAAAAAAGAAAGAAAAAGAAAATGTGCAATGCGGATGGTGTGTTAGGGGCCCTGTAAAAATTATTTTCATGGAGCCCAAAATCCTTAGCGGTGCCCCTGCTGACATGAAAGAAAAGCAAAAAGAGGCAAGGCAAAACAATGCATATCTAATCATACAGTTTTATTTACTGATTAGGAAAGTTATTAAACTTTATATGAAGTATAGAAATACCTAAAAACAATATGTTAGATAAAAAAGTAATAATATGAGATCAAGCAAAACTGAAATATATACAAAGAAAGGTCATGTTACTAAAGTTCATCATTTTGGTTTAATTAATAAAAATATGTTAGATAAAGGTCTAACATTTAATTCATAAGAAGAAAGAGTTGCATCAGAACTGCAGAAATACTTTCACATTAGGAGCATAAAAAAAAAGGCAGCTTATCATTTTACTTTAAATTATCGAGACAAAAAAGAAAGCCTAGTGTTTTCCTACCAATCCACCAAATTTTGCAGTCTGTGATGGTACACGTCTCAGAGCTCCTGCAGAGTGAGCTGGATGACGATCCACCATCCTGGGAAGATGAGAAGAGATTCCCCGAAAACTGACAGTAATGGGCTTGATTTTAAAAAACATGAAAGGTATCGTATGTGCTGAAGAATGTAGTCAACATGAGGCTAACAGCATAAGAGTTGAGTAGAGGTTTTATTTTAAATGCGACCGTGTATCTGGCTGCTTCTTGGGCTCAACTTTTAGTGGTTACTTTTTGGTATTCAGCCTTACCTTTGGCCAAGTAGTTTAGAGTTGTGGATCCCTTTTCCTTGACTTTAAGTGCATAAACTGGGAAGGGTTCCATTTCTTTGTTTTTAAATCCTCAAACAAGTCCCCATGTGGGTTTGGACAGAGAGTAGGGCCAAGCCAGGGTCTCTATAGGGATGGGAAAAAGACTGGCTGGTATAAATAAAAAGGTGACATACCGGCAGTCTTGTGGGGGTGCTTGTGCTCCAAAGGTTTTGCTCAGCCTCCTCACTTTGGCTGTTGTTATTATTATGGCCCGCAGCAGCAGTCACTGTCTGCAAGGACCATATTGTTTTTGCAGTTGAAAAGATTTTGGCGACTTTCAGCGAAAATTTGACCCCCGCCGCATACTCAAAAAGTCATCAAATGTGCACAGACCAAGGATGAATTGAAGATGAATTTTTCACAAAGTCAACGTCACCCCCCCGAAGACGATGACATCACGGCGAGCAATCCTGTAAAAAAATGAATGGGTGGAAAATTACATTAGGGGCCAAAAAAAAAAAGATTTCAAAATAATGTTACGAAACCAAAACACACTTGTCGGGGATATCCCAAGAAAGTTTTGAAATTATTAAGCGACGGCCGCACGACCTATGGCTAGGCGGTCATTTTGTGGCGAACGAAAATTTTTGTGTTTATCCACAATATGGGAAAACGACACTTTTGTTTGAGCGATGTTCACGAAATTGCACACACTTGCTGCCAGCTCCAGTCTAAAAACACCACTGAAGTGTCGTTGACCTTTGACCTTGGGAAAAAAACCACCATCTTGCATTTTGAAAAGCACCTTTAGCGCCAGATACAAACGAATACTTGTCCTAGGGATTTTTAGCCTTTAGTCTTGTAACTTCTCAGGCATCCATTGGAAGGTACTGTGGACGAAATGTTGGAATTAGAAGTTGTACATTTTGAACGGTGTGTCCATGGCGAATTCGCAACCATTGCGATCTTAGCTTGCTCGCACATTTTTTATGGGAATGTCGTGAAAATTAAATATGTGATTCCCTGGCACGTGCTGAACAAAACGATGTAACATAGAACTAGATCGATAAAGGAATGTGGGCTTGGAAAGCAAAGAACTGTCGCAAAAAAATGTGCTGACTCGGCAAAAAACTTGTCGCTTGGATTTTTATCGACCATCTCTTAACTTTCAATGGCAAGCTACTATGGAAAAAATGTTGCAATTACAAGTTGTAGATTTTGAACGGTGTGCGTGTGGTGAGCTAGCAAATGTGGCGTACAGTTATAAGTCTTGCGTTTTTCAATGGAATTCTGGGAAAATGTAATGTGTGCATCCATGTTTGAAACTGAACAACTTGAAACACACTGGATATGGCCATATAAGAAATGAGGGCGTTGCAACGCCGCTTGCGGCTTTAATTTTTTTCTTTTTACTTGTCTGTACATTTAACCCATGTGCCTTTCTAGGCACTTTAACATTGGGAGTTGGGTCATCTAGACCCACTAGACAGTGCGCTGAACCTTTTTTCTACAATGATTTGTGATCTTCACTGGTTTCCATGGATTACATGAAATCCTCTCCACCTTTATCCACCTTTGTCATGGTAGGGAGAACACGTCAATGGACATCCTTAAACTTTTTTGTGAAAGTTTTCAGAAACTATATTAAAACTAATGCCACAGAATACATTTTGCCATAAAAACTAATATTTTTACATGACGGTGAAGGAATAGGTGTGTGATTGGATTCCCTTGGGTTTTGTTGGACATGATGAATAAAAAAAAAAAACTTCCATATTGACCAGTATAGTAATACGTACTATGAAAGGTGCACAACCTTGTTTTAGCTTTCTGAAAACTCTGTTGTACATATTCAGTCATCAGCTTCTTTTTGTGTGCGATCAGAAGCAGTAAACATATGATCTGATCAAACAAGAAAACCAGGTTGTCCATTAGTCATCTGCTGTTATAGTCTAAAAAAGCCACCCGAGCCATTAATGGCTTCTCTGAAATAATTGCTGCACTACTTTCTCTGTTCCTATTCACTGCTGCATGACATGCTCTTGCTCTGACCATTGCTGTATATGTATGTCAACATCCTTGTTCTGCTGCTTTACGGATGATTCCTTGAATAGAGAGGCTCTTGGTAGGATGGGATTCTTAAGGGGAAAGGCCTTTTTTTTCCCCTTAGTCTTTTTCCAGCTGTCTGCCAAATTTCCTTTACCTTCTCCTCTGCTCTCTTGCTTGCAAGCCCTATTCATGTTGAAAGTAAACGGCATTCATGTACTCAAGTTAGAGGCTCTCAGTACTCGAAGGGCCATTTTTTTCATCTGCACTTCACAGACCACACAGAAGCACATCTAATGGTTTGGATAAGCCAAATGTTGTGGAGACTCTGGATTTTTTTGATAAAGGGCTGACCCTCTTGCCCACCTTCACAATGAAATACCCTACTTCTCCGGTGTTTTGTCACTGTAAGGTTTCATATACAAGTCTGATGGGTGTGACAGAGTGGAAGACAGGAGGGAGGGTTAGAGAGGGATGAATAAGGAGTCTCACAGGTCCGTCCACTCAGCCCAGGTTAATGGAAACCATTATCAAACACAGCCATTCTGTCTGTACAATCAGACACCTTCACTCTCTAAGGAAGGTACTTTGGCAGTTACTTTTTTTTCCAGACACACACACATGGACAAAATGTATTCTACATGTTGTCTAAAGCTGATTATTTGTTTTGCTTGACACTCCTGCTGAATGTTATAATAGAATGAGTCCTCATTTACACCCTGTAGGTATCACTGTTTCAGTACATGGGAGTTATTTATGTCAAGATGAGCTTGATGGTCAAAGTCTCCATTCAAACTTTTTTTCATGTGCATTATATGTAGTTATCCAGCAAATCATTTTCATGCTGAAAAAAAAAACAATATTTAGGATTTTCTAGTGTTTTGTTTAATTGAAAGTAACAAACTTTGATTGTCAACAAAGTGGAATAATCATTTATGTCTAGTAGTTGCAACTGTACAACACTTGGTTACAATTAGAAATGTACTTAACCCTTGTGCTATCCTATGACCCCACCCTTACATTGACATGTTATTCCTACCATGACAAAGGTGGATAAAGGTGAAGAGGATTTCATGTAATCCATGGACACCAGTGAAGATCACAAATCACTGAAGAAAAAAGGTTCAGCGCACTATCTTCTTCAACTCCCTATGTTAAAGTGCCTAGGATGGCACAAGGGTTACGTATTAAAGACCCACTCCAATGACAATAGTGTTTTTAACATGTTCTTGTGACATTTTTCTCATGGTGGAGAACAAATGTAGAGAAAGTTAAGCTTAAAATTGCAGTTCTGAGTATTTCTTTATTTAAATCATTGTAGCATCAGTAGCAGACAAAACAAATACTATTTGAAAAAGCTTGTAGCCATGACCTAAAAGCTACAATTGGTGGACCACAAACTCCCTGCTCTGCTCCATTCTGATGCATCCGCTTATGTATCTTAAAGGGAGATCCATGCACGTCTTTGTTTTCCCTGTTTGAGCTGGTATCTGGCTCAAAACTGTACAGCTGAATAGCTCTTGCTGCATGTTCTGCTAATTACAACAGGACCGCCGTAGTCAATAGCTATTTTTAAAAACTAACATAGCTGCAAAGAAACTTTTCATAAGATTTCCAATTCATTAAACTTTTCAATATTTTTTAATATTGCAAGTTACAAATTGACTAACAGATGCCTCAATAAAAGCATGTGGTCTGACATTACAGATTCTTCCAAGGGGTAACAGTGTGGCGTTGCAACAAGACACCCCGATGGGTGAGAGTGGTCGCCGTAGAATGTTGATTCAGACCAATCATTGCTTACTGAGGATTTCTAGGGCCAATATAGGGACGTCTGCATCGCAAAAAAAAGGCAACTGAATTTAATTGGGGCTAGAAGTATGCTGTCTTCTATGGGTGGCGTCACACACACTAGGCTCAGTTTGAGTTTGAAAGCTGTGTTTTCTTTTTTTTGCTGTGAGCACACTGGGTTGATTTGGTCTCAATCAGAGCAGAGTCCACCCATCACAAAAACCACAATATTGCATTGTAAACACACATTCACACACATAGATACAGGCGTGCACGCGGGGCAGTTAGCCCGCATTTCCCTGTAAACAGTTTACAGTTCCTTCTCCTTCCCTCATGCAGACACAGGCCAAAGTGTCAGTGTTGTTTTCAGCTAATCCCTCTGTTTAGGCTTTCTTGACCGCCTCTTGCAAAGACAACGTAATAGCATATGCCCTGAGAAGTAGCTTTTTTTCATTTGTAAACATGTGATGTTTTTGTCACACATGCTGTACCTCAGCATCTTGCACTGATCTTCATCTGTATGTATCTCACAGTTTGTTTGGTTTCTGCCTCTTGTCCATGAACTTCTCTGCCCCGCTCCAGGCTCTTTTGTTTAGTTGAGCACATGCTTTTTTTCTTACTGCTCTCCCCTTGATTAAAACTGACCCAACCATCTGAACAGCCCCACCTCACACAAGCGCAGCTCCTAAGTGCGTGTAGAGATATCATGTGATTTTGGCTTACCTTGTTCAGTAATTGCTCAAGGTGGGAAATGCTTTTAAATTAAGTGTGTTTTGCTGTGATTTTCCTGTTGGATCAAAACATGTTTGCACCCCAAGCCTGTTAAACACTACACATAAACACAGCAGAGGTTCAGTGTTAGGCATAGGACAGCAGAGGCTACTCTTAAAGAGCCACTTCAATGGAAATAGTGTTTTGGTGTTTTAATATCTTCTTGTGATATTTTTCTGATGATGGAGGAATTATATAAAGAAAATTAAGCTAAAAATTGCATTTCTAATAATTTCTTTATTCAAATTATTTAAAATCAGGAGCAGCAACAAAAAAAAAAAAAGCGTGTAGCAGTGACTTAGATGCTACAATCGGCGGGCCATAAGGATCCTGCTCTGCTCCATTCCGACGCATCCACTTGCAGACTTATAGACCCATTTATGTTTTTGTTTTCCTTGGGGCTTAAACCTAGACTTTGCACATAGTTTCCCTAAAAGACGCACTCCGATCATTTTTTGAGTTAACTTTGAAAGCGTTCCCAGTGGTCTTTTAAACAGGATTATGATGTTTTTATCCCAAATAAAAAAAAACTGTCATTTTCTAGGACATAGTTTCTTTAGAGCAACAGGAGTTGATTTGGAATTCAACTCTGAGTTAGGGGCGGGACTTTTGGGGCGAAGCAATCCTTCCCTCCGTTTCCATCATAAATGCAAATTTAAGCCTAATTTTATGTATGTCCTTCATCATGAAAAAAAAAATGCAGCAAGAACAAATTAAAAACACTAAAGAAAAAAAAAATTAATCAGAGCGAGTCTTTAAACATGTTTGCAAAGGTGTTTTTTTTGGAGGGCATGGTGGTGGGAATATGTGGGCTTCAAACATATTTCTTTTAGTATCGTTCATTAAAGGTGCTTGGAACCAAAAAAACCACAAGTCCAGCCAAGTAGAGCACCCAAGTAACAGCTTTTAGAAAAAAACTAGCTGACACTCAATGCATGTTCAGTGTTTTATTAGAGGAAAGAAGGAATAATTTGATCAATAAAGTTGTGTGGTTTTCTTGTTTTCTTTTACTAGGCAGTCCTTAACTGAGGATTTTTGGCAGGAGAGTTTTTTATTTTTTTTGATAAAGGTGTGTTTCATGAACATGGAAGTGTTGAAGAAGACATAACATCTTTTTGTAATGAACTTTCAACTTTAGTTATGGGCACCACAGGAAAAAAAAAGAATTTTAAAATAGATACATTTTAGAATCTTTTTATAGTTATAGTCTATGTCTATAAATTAAACAAAACCAAAAAATCATGTAAAAATTACATTTAATTATTGTTATATTATATTGCTAAATTTATTTAAAAAAAATCAGATTTATAATGGAAAATGCCACAAACTTCATATCATAAACTATGTAGCTTTGTTCTGATATTAGTGGAGTCAAACAGATTATACAAAAAGTTTTAAGGCTTACACTTATTTGTTTTTTTCCCCGGTTCTGATATCTGCTGGAGACTGTGATTTTATTGCACTAGCTCTACAGAATTTTTTTCGATTTTTTGGTTTTAAGCCCATGGAATCGTTAATGATATTGTTAAGACTATTTTTCACACATTTGGCAAGAACCTGACAAAAAGTGAAGGAACAATACCAAGATTTTGGCTTTGATTTTATTCTTTAACAATCTAAGTATTCTCTTTAAAACATGTTCTAAAATATACAATTCTTGGTTTAAAACCAAACCACGTGACAAAGTTGAAAAGAATCGTGGCAAAAGTGAATCGATGCATCCCTACAGAGAAAGGATTACTCTGAAATGTATTTATATTGTTTTATAATACACAAAACATAAATCAAAACGAAGACTTTTGAAGTTTGAGGTTTGAAAGAATCATGAGGAAATTTTCGTTGCATCCCTAAAAAATATGCAACACATATTATAACATATATCTTTATAGAGTCACAACATTTTGTGGTTTGTTTTAGCAAAAATCTCTGTTGCTGACTTGCAATTGTTGATGTCATTACTATTCAAATCAGAACCCACTTATTGTATGACAAAGTCTTTTTAGTTAGGCAGCAATATAAGGCACTGAAGCATAGATAAGACAGTCATTTTGGTGTTTTAGTTATGTCAGATGTCCATTGCCAAGCAATGAACTTTTATTTTTCTAGTAAGTACCCTTTAGGAACCAATGAAAACAAAAAGCCAAGGTGAGCTTGAGTGTGCGACAGCAGAGCAAATGGCAGAAGTGCAGTTTTGTCAGTGCACTCAGTTTTATGTGTAAAAGGAGGAAGCTGCTCTGAAAAGTGTTTGATGTGATCAGACACAAACACCAGAGACAACTCCACCACACTCTAGTGGTCCCAGCATCATTACCAGCTGCATCTCTGTGCACTGCCTTATCTACTGTGGCAACTGATACAGTGGCATTAATTCCTGCAGCTCTCAGACACTGTGTACTCACAGAGAGCTCAGCAATCGGAGGCATGTTGTCCCCATGGTGTCTCTTCAGAGAAGAAACTGCGCGTGTGTGTGACCGAAAGTAGTTCAGAGTGAAAGCTGTTTTCACTCAAATATCAAATGGTTTATGTCTAATGTTTGCTTCCTCAATAATGAAAGTTGGTGCTCCCCAAAGATCAGATCAAGTCAGGAGAGGGCAGTCAAGTCTTTCTCTCAGTTGTTTTATAACTTAAACACACACACACACACACACACACACACACCTGTTTGGCTTATAGAACATGTGGACTCTTGTTTTTGCCACCTCACTGAAAATCTTCAGCTCCACATGCCTTTGATTTGTGAGCTCAGCCGATTCAGCCATTAAAATTACCACTCAAGTGGGAACCACGGCTGTATGTCGAAGCGCGTGGAACTCAGTTCAGTTTAACGGCTGCCACACCTGTTCAGCTCGCCACGTTAACATTCTCAAGTGATCTCAGACACATTAACGCTTTGAACCATGAGCACTCGCTCATATAAGCTTCTTAAAATCTAGTAGAGCTCATTTTTATGTAGCTGGAGCTTACCTGTTCATATGTCAAGCCTCTGCACAGCTGTGCGTTTTTGAAATCTGTGAAATGACAGTAACTGGTTGAAATTGTAAAGCTGATTTCCTCTTTATGTCTATGTTTAAACTTTCTTTTGCTGCCATTTTTCCTCATAGATTTAGATATAGATAGATGGTTTGCTTTGTATGACTAATAGAGTGTGTTTTCTTTTTGGCTGCAGAGGATGACTGTTGTTGCCGTCGTAGGTCCCACTCCTATTAATCATGTGTATCTGTGTGTATCTATAGGTGTGCAAATAAAAAAAAGCTAAAATTTTTCTCTCTGTGAGGGTTAGGGGTTTGCATGTACATCAAACCAGAATAAACTGTTTGTTTTGGAAAGTATATATGAATTTAAAGATGTTAACATCAATCCCAGTTTTCACATCAGCTTGCCTATAAAACTCACAACTGTGTTGGTTTTTAAATACATGCTTGCTTTTAACACACACATTTTTTTTTATTAAATCTTTAGTAAAAAGTGCTAGATATAACTACAAATATAGCTTAAATTTGGGGATCTGGCAGGTTTTTGCAATTATTGACATAAATATAGTTCAGATTTTACCAACATTTGACAGAGCTAAGGGCATTCATAATTTAAAAATTCAGAAAAATTGGATTTTGGGGGGGTGTAGATAGAGCTATAGTTTGAATTTGCCAGTAATTTTTGTGCCACAAATAATTGGACACTATTACTCATAGAAAATGCCTGATTATCTATATGAAATAGTAAAAGCCATTGTAGCTAAATCATTTAATTTTAGAAAGAAACCATGCATAATTGCTGTGCATTGGAGGTCGTGGGTAAAGAAACAAACAAAAAAAAACATCTTTATTTTTCCTGGAATACTTTATAAGGGTGTGACATAAAATGAGCAAATATATGTTTAAAATACACACACATATAAAAAGAATCTAGTATAAATCTGTTAAAATAATTGCTCCCAATTTATTGTATGACATTAATGTTAATTTCAGATCAATCTCAGATTAACTGCATGTTTACTGTTGTTTTTTACTGCAATTGTAAAAGCTTTTAATTTGCATTCAAGTCATAAGATTTCTTAAACAAAACATTTACTTTTGTTAGAAAGTTCAGAAGTATAAATTAAAACAATTGCTTAAGACATAAAATATTAAATTTTGGCCTAAATTAATTAAACTGCAACATTAATTAAAAAAGCACAAAATATTGTCAAACTTTCAAACTGAAAAAAAAAATGTTCAAAACAACAGAGCCCTTGCCATTATTTTTATCATTCCTGAACTGAATAACTGAACTGAATAACAGACTGCTATACGCGGCATGTATATCTACGGGCAATGTTTGCTTAAGTTTACAGACACACTCTTCATCACCTCCTCTGAGATGATTGAACACTTTTAATGTCTGTGATTAGTCTGGATTAGAAAAAGAAAGAAAAGGATAAAAAAAATCTGCAGGTGATCAGAACTGAGCGTAGGGAGGTGAATCTGGGCTCTTTTTAAAGAAAAAATTGGAAACAACTCTAAAACTGAAAGTTAGACTAACTTCATGTCCATACTACACTATAATGAAACTTCTACTGTTTTTCCCTGCAGTCTCTGATGTGTTTGATGGGAACATGAATAGACCTGCAGTTCTATTGTTTATGGTGAAATATAGATTTTTATAAAGGCATTTATAGATCTTGTTAACTTTAAAACTAATAATAAAGGCTCAATTATGCTTCGATTTTATTTGTAAAATCTTCTCAGTTGTTTTTTTCAAACGTGATTAACATGAGATTACATTTAAAGTGTTTATTAAATAATCTGAGTTAACATATTAAAAAACACATTAATGTAAAAGCTTTAATTTTAAACATGTTCTTCTCCTTGCACAACAGTTTTAGAGTTGGTGTATTATTTTATTTGATCATCAGAAGTTTGAAGATTTCTCTTTAAATCTGAGTTGTAACATAAAACATGTTGGTCGCCCCTCCATTAGGAAACAAATGTCCTTAGGTCTTTATCCTGGCCACTTTATAGAAGAGTCATTACAGTAAGTACCTATAAAGACAAGAGTTTTTGTTAAACCAAAAACATGTGACAGACACTTTTACCATGACCTTCATAGGAGATTATGACATTTCTGCAGGACTTCTTTAGGCTTTGGAAATCAATTAGTCCTCAAATTCTGAAACTAGTCCTAATCTGCTCTAAATCAGTTAGAAAAAAACATGTCCTTGAGGGAGGACACCTGCATCCTTTTCTGTTTAGCATTAGCAACAGTTGCAAAAATGTCTACCGAAGGTTCCGTTTTGCTTTGTATGTTATATGTTCTACCGCTGTAGGGGAATAATATTTTTAACTTTACAGCAACACATGTTTTTTATTGGTAAACTCCTAAGCATCGACTATAAACTATTCAATGCAAACAGAAAATATCAAATGAGCACCTGCTGTCACCTAGCAACAGGTGCTGGTTTCTGAACAGATCAAAGCATATTTTAAGAGTGGAATAATTTAAAGACTTTTATGAATACAGTGGGGCAAAAAAGTATTTAGTCCACCAATTGTGTAAGTGCTCTGACTTAAAAAGATAGGAGGCCTGTAATTTTCATCATAGGTAAACCTAAACTATGAAAGACTATGAGAAAAAATAAATCCAGAAAATCATTTTGTCTGATTTTTAAAGACTGTGTTTGTAAATGATGGACATTAAGTATTTGGTCAATAACAAAAGCAAAAACAAAACTCAATTCTTTGTTATATTTCCTTAGTTGGCAATGACAGGAGTCATCACAAGGTTTTCACAAACTGTTGCTGGTATTTTGGCCCATTCCTCCATGCAGATCTCCTCTAGAGCAGTGATGTTTTGGAAAGGAAGAAAGTTTTTCGCCCAAAATCTGACCATAAATGGCCCGTTCATTCTTTCATTTACATGGATCAGTCGTCCTGGTCCCTTTGTTGAAAAACAGCCCCAAGTCATGCTGCTTCCACCCCCATGCTTAACAGTAGGTATGGTGTTGTTTGGATGCAACTCAGCAGTCTTTCTCCTCCAAATACGATAAGAAGGGTTCTTACCAAAAAGTTCTATTTTGGTTTCAATCCTCATTCATATAGAAAGAGAATTGATAGCTCTCTGTATCAGACATAAGTCATTTGATTGACCTTTTTGACTAGTTTTCACACTGCTTTCTAAGCTCTGGCAAAAAATTTTAATTATAAGATTGTTTTGTACACAGGTTCTTAAAAATAGGTTTATTACATCCTCAATAAATGCTTTAGTCACAACTGCCCTTATGGCTGGATATGGGGTCTCTATGGGTGTGTTAAGTACACACTTTTAAGGTCGTAGACAACACAGTGAAGCTGTAGAGCGAAAATGTTCATGAACATTTTTTTCTTAGGCATGCTGCGGATGACATTTTGTAGCAAATACTTAGACAACATAAAATGGTAAGTTCAAAGTTGGAATTGTTTCAACCCCCCCCCCCCCCCCCCCCCCGTGAAACCTGCCGGGGCCCGTTAGTGTTCAAATGATAAGTGCGCACTCCGTGCTAGCAGCGTGACTGTTAGAAATGAGGAAATTAAACTATCAGATTGTAGTTTAGGTGGACATCCTACTTGCGGAACCCTATGCGTGCAGCATTTGCGCACGGTCAATAAGGAGCCGGTGCACTCACAAATTACTGGAGTGAAGCGTAAGGACGCAGTTATAAACACGTGCAACTCACCTTACGAAGACTTGATATACTTACTACAAAATCGACAACGGTACGTTCCATTTTGATGATGTCCCCTGAAATGGATGCATGAGCCTCAAGGGAACTTCAAGAAACACCTGTGCTCCCTTTAAGATGCGGCACCTGTCTACGACCCTCCATGGGTCTGGACAACATTAAAACCTGCCGCACCCCTCCTACATGTGTCTAAGGCAAAATGTTCAAACCTTAACACAATTGCTGAAAATGGTGTTCCTCTAAAGAGCCACAATCCAGTTAGGATGTCTTGGTTATTATAAGTTAAATAATGTAAGACAGCATAATATTTATGACAAACTTTGTATAAAGATAAAATCGTTCTAATATTTTGACTCTAGACTTGTGAGAGTACAGGAACTATCTGCTTTGTTTTATGAACTTTGTGTATGAGCGCACATGTACATTTATGTGCAAGAGTGACCGGGAACCCAACCAATTACTGGCAGTAAGGGCCCTTAGACACCCACAGTGCCTCTTACTCCGGGCTAAACGGAATGCAACCCCCCTTCTATTTTTTCCTCTATCTTTTTCATACCTCTCGTTTATTTTATTTTTTTTACCTCTCTTTCCTATCTGATCTAAATTACTTTCGTATGAGCCTTAACAAAGGGCCAAGGAGAGGGCTCTTTCTATGTTTTAATGTAGGAAAATAAAATATAAAAAGGGGTGGGGAGTATTTTAATTCAAATCACATATTTGTAATTTGCACAAACAAGTCCTGAAAATACCAGCAGTAATTACACTAAACCTGATGTTTGGTTTGTGTCTCTGCGTGCGCGATCAGTCATGTAGAGAAACGGGAGGAGATCTCCAGTTGTTGCATTGTGCTTATTAGTATGCACAGCCTGAACTATGTAAGAAATTAGTTTTTGGTGGTCCCTGGATCATGTGGTTGGGGTCCTTTTGAGTTATTCCAAATTAAATTCTATTTTGTGAACAGATAGTTGCAAAAGAGTGACCACCTAAAAAGAAGCAAGAAAGAATTATGAGTATCACGAATTTGGTACTTTAAAATAAAGCTTACTGGAGGAATTGCATGTCTCTCCTTTTCTGTCTGTAGAAACCTCAGAAGACTGTATCAGCCATGTGTTTATGCCCTCAAATAGACTCTAAATGAGATAAATAAGCTCATACTAAATTGGCAGCAAGTGTCCAAAGTGATTATTCTTTCCTTAATGTCTTTCCGTTGGAAGGATGGCCTGCATGGGAGTACTACAGAGGCCTTTCCCATCATGGCAGTCAAGGTTTTTCAAATGCACATAAACATGTGCAGTATTTCCATGCGCTAACCCTATCCTCTTCGGCTTGTCTCTAACCCCCCCCCCCCCCCCCCCCCCCCCCCCAAAAAAAAAGAAACTTGGCGCATGAAAGAGTCTTACATTCCCATCCAATGAGTCGTAGTGTGGCAAGTCAGCAGAAGGACCCCAGATTGTGCTGGCTGCGACGCCTCCTGTGTCGTTTGGGAGCGTGCCTGGACCCTCCGTCTCAGTAACCTTGGTTTGCCCCCCCTGTGTTTGTGAATTCCAGTCGGTCCAGTAGGACCACACTGTCCCCAGAAAAATTATTTTCTGGCGGTTGGCAGCTGGTCTGAGTGGTGGGAAAGTAAAGTGAAAGCTCAGATATTTTTTTAAGCTTATGAATCAAGCTTGAATGTAATGTTTTAGCTAAAAATGACGTTGGAAATGTCCAAAAAGTAGTAAAAAAAATGTGTGAATGATTTAAAAATAAAAATAAAAAAATATATATTTTTTTAAAAGGAGCCTCAACATTTCTGTTATTCTCTAACTGGACCTGGGCCAATATACGCTCTTGAAGTTGAGCTATAATGGTTGAGATTAGTTGCAAAAGTCGCAACAGATCTGTCACATGTCGTGCAGTCGCAGTGTTTCATGTCTGCCAACACTCCGTCTCTGCAGTGTTTAACCTTCACTGCTGGTTCTGCTGTCTAAGGAATTTCACAGGCATAGTTATTTTCACTGATGTCTTTCTGCTTTTTTTTTTTTTTGTAATACATCTGGTTTCAAATCAGAGTTATTTGTGGTGCGGCACTGTGCTCTCTGTGGTTCTCAGATTGGCTGTATTATCCCTGAATCGAGCATGTAGTCTTTCACCGTTATGCTAGAAGAGGCTTTATTCACTGGACATAGCTGATTACTAAAAACTATTTTCTCATTTTTCTTCTAATGTTTCAAATCAACCACACTTTAGTGCATCAACAATTAAAATGTTGGGTTTCAATCAAAACTTCTGGGACCTAACATTGATTTAAATTAAAAAAAAAAAAAAAGAAAGGTGAAAAAAGAAACAATGGGTAAATCTCTTATTGACTTTTTCTTGATTATCTGCCATACAGTACAAAAAAACCAATGAGCCTTCTGCCTATGAAAACACACGTGAACATTTGTAAAATATTACAATTAACACAAAAATAAACATTCCTTACCTTTTTATTTGCTGCAAATAAAAACAGGACATGGCTGATATGGTTTTTCCAAAAAAAACTTGCATTGTGACTGTGCTGCTGCAAGATTCTTCCAAAAATGCGTGTTGTAATCCTACAAACTAGCTGCAGCTAAAAACATAATGATGTGGACATGCCTGCTTTCGTAGTATGTCTCTGATTTTACATTTGTCCTAAATAGATAAATTCAGTCCCATTTAAAAAAGACCCTTTGCTCATCTTCTTTATAAAAGTTTCTATGTGTTTCAAGGGTTTTTCATAAATGGAAATGAGTTTTTGTACTGTATTTCTTTTATGCCTCTGATATTTTTATATCACTACAGATTCCTGCAAGAATATTTGTCAGAAAAAATATTTAAAACCCCATTCTAAATCATATTTTGATCTATTGTTAAAGCATTCTCAGTGATTATTTGGTTATGACTATGTCATTTTGGGAGAATAAAAATATCCTGGGTTTTTTAGGACATATTTTCTGCAGAGCAGCTGGATCCCATTAGAAATTTGCCTCTAAGTTTTGGGCAAGACTGTTGTTGTGGATAAAAGCCTGTGCCTATTTCCCATCATTCATTTGTGTACACTCTCTACCGCTAGCTTACAGCCCCTCACAACCCCAACCCAATATTACCAGTGCAACAAAAACGGCAAACAATGTTGGAGCCATCCAACTGTACAGTTTTGAGTTTTGCTAGCGCGGATGAGGAAAACAAAGACATACATGGATCTATTTTTCTAGAAGTGAATGCATCAGAATGGAGCGTAGAAGGAAGCTTTTGGTTTGCAGTTATAGGTCCTAAGTCACACCTACAAGCTTTCTCCAACTGCGTTTTTTGTCTGCTCCTGATTCACAATGAACTGAATAAAGACCTACTCAGAAACTGAATTTTAAGATTAATTTTCAGTATATATGTCCTCCACCATCAGAAAAATGTTACAAGAGCATATTAAAAACAGCAAAAACACACATTTCATCAGAGGGAGAGTTTAATTGTAAGACCAGGTTTGTCCACTTTAATCTGCCGCCATGCTTGCTGTTCTTTTCTTGTCTGTTTGCTTGACGGTCCACTGTGTCACAGTGCTACTAATGGCCACTGCTGAGCCAGCCACTTTCTAAATGACAGCCTCCTCCGCTCAATACAGCTGCCTTGCAGTAACACACTCGCTCATCTCTGCCGTTTTTCTTTTCCTCCCCTCACCACTTCCTCTCATGCACAGTACTTCGGCCTCCCTCTCTCTGGTGGAAGAAAAGCAGTTTCTTGTCAGCTTTCTCCCAGAGTTTTCCACACAACATGCCTCTTGATGAAAGATTTACCCAGTCATACATCACATATCACAAACTGAGTGACTGACTGAC
Organism: Oryzias curvinotus; assembly: GCA_023969325.1. Lineage (NCBI taxonomy): Eukaryota > Metazoa > Chordata > Actinopteri > Beloniformes > Adrianichthyidae > Oryzias > Oryzias curvinotus. The sequence continues at coordinate 37,203,427 of CM043706.1, forward strand.
AGTGTGTGACAGGAGCACATTCTTGCTGTTGATATCACTCTCACAAGCTCGATGATCTGTTCATTTATCATTCATTGCTCTCCCACTCTCCTCCTTCTTTTTTCCCCTATTCCCTCGTCATGCAACACTCCATTTTTATCATCTTTTTCTCAGTGGGCATACCTGTGTGTATCTGTTTTGCAACAGAGAGTGGTGAGGTGCACCAATCAATGGCAGAACTTGTACTAAAGATGTTACAGCCAAATCAAGTTTGGCCTTGGTTTGACGCCATCACCCCTGCCAGACTAAATCCTGGACCAAAACTCACTCATGATCACTTTCATTCTCTTCACATATCAGCTTTCCTGCTTCTCTGCACACCCCAGGTGCCACTTATATTTAATGCAGTTCAAATGACTTCTTTAACTCTCAAAGGAAACTCAGTAGCACTCTTGATGACTGAAGCATTCATCTTGCATTTCCCCTTAATTTATCTTTGCTGGACCTCACACACTCACAAATCCACCCCCCCACCCCCCCCCCCCCAAAAAAAAAAAAAAAAGCTCAGTAGTTGATCAGCAAGAGGTTCCGAAAGAAAAAATACAAAAAAAAAACTGGTGGGTGATGGCAACGTTTTGGCACTGGCAGCACATAACTGGATTGCTGTAATTATTCATTGGGATAGTGATGCCTTCCAGGGGCTGAAGATTGATTAGGTTTGATATGCAACTCAGTGTAATCTGTCTTTGACCAAGGCTCCTGTCCAAATTGGCAGGAATAATAAAAAGAGAGGGAGTTTTTTTTTTTTTTTTAAAGAAAGGAGAGATGACAGAGAAAATGAAGATAGGGTGGGTGGACAAAGAGAAGACAGGAAGAATGAGGCATATCCTGTGTCGTGTCTCTAGAGGCGCACTTTGCCATACACAAACCATCAATCTGCAAACAACAGCAGCAAAGCAACCATTTTGTTTACAGTCGAGCATAACTTGGGCTAAGTAAAGCCATTGGCTGCTTCGTTTACTGCATCTTTTATTGACGACATCAGAGTGTCTTCAATTCAAATTCTTGGCTTTTAAACTCAGCTAGCCTCCTTTTTTTAACTTAGATTTCTTAGCCAGGCTCACGTGAGTCTCAGTTGTCTCATTTTCCACGACTTAAGTGTGTCTTCAGTTAATCCTCCTGTGTAAGCATGGCAGAACTTAAAAGGCTCTGATTAGGCTGTTGTATCCCACAGGTTAGCAAGATGTAAACTCGTGACACACTCACAGTGCCCATACGTACCCCAGAGACGACTCTTTGTGTTAATTAAAGGAGTCTCAACTGCAATTAGCTGGCTTTACAATGAGCATACACACATGCATGTGCACAAAACACACATATCTTGAAAGGGATATGTGGAAAAGGCCACAAACATTGTTCAGAGTTTCTTAGACATCTGTGTTTCTCTCTCTCTTGTCGTTAGCTGCCTGTGCCATATTGATTTAAAAATCACAAATGATTGGGATGACATGAAAACAAAGAAAGAACAAAGAAGATGTGGGTTAAAATTTTTAAAGTTTAAATTCAGATCATGATTTTAAGCTATGGTTTTGTGGGATTTTTGTGTTTATAAGGAGACACCTCACAATAATAAAGTTCCTTTGAGCCTTAAAAAAAAACCCTGAAAACGCCTGTTTTGAAGTGAATGTGCATACAGGTAGAAACACTTATTTTTATGCGTATAATTTTTGTTTTTGTTATTGTTGTTGCTTTTTTGTTGCCAATATACTGCTGCTTTTAAAATGAATCTTAAACATGTTGCGAATGGTAGGTTAGGGATGTATACTGTAGCCCGGATAAATACAGAGGCATCACGACAGGCATTCGACGTAAAGTCTTAGCCAAACCAAATATCTGAATCAGATCTAAGCTGATTTGCTATGGCAACCCCTGATGGGAAAAGCCGAAAGGAAAAGAAAAGAAAAAGAAGAGGTAGGTTAGTGATTTAGAACTTGTATTTGTAAACCTAAATAACACACGCTCTTTGACATACTGTAAATATATGAAATTTTACAAGATCAACGGGGATCAGTGGATTCTGATGTGGAGAAAAGCAACTGATATGCAACATTTAACAAAGGTAAAATGTTTAAGTGTATTATAATGTTAATTCCACACAAAAAAACACACCCAAAGTGGTATTTTGATCCATTTCTGAGAATTCCTCTAAAAACCTGTGCTCTGAGCACCAACCCCTCCCAATTCTAAAAACCTGTGCTGATTCTCACATTGTGAGGTAACAAAGTGAGGAACAGCCCGTTCTGGAAGAGTCTGCACTGCCAGTTCCGCCCACAGGCTAATAATTCAATTTTTTCAATTCAATTCGATGGGCTAATACACACACCCACTTTCTCAGCGGGGCTAGTGATCGGCAAAAAAGCATTTCCTTTAATATGCACACTCATCTTTGCAAAAGTTCCGACGTTGTTCGTTTTTGAGGGCAAAATGCAGACACGCTGCAGAGGCCGGCTCAAAGTTGATGTCAGGAAATGGGTGGCACCCACACGGAGCGAAAGATGGTGCGAAAGATCGCGTCGTCTTACTTTCGGGTAGGAAAATTAGCTGTGAAAATAACTCATATTTCAAGTAAGGAAAATGCTCTTTAGTGTGCCCTAGGTAATATAATATCATATATATGGATATAGTGACTGAAAGACTTAAGAAAAGCATGACAGGCCCTTTAATAATCATCACTTTTTATTTGATTTGCACAACATCCAAAGTGACCTGTTAACACATCTTTTAAATTGTAAATGCAACATTCTCCAGTGTGTCACATAAGTAATTGAAATTAAAGAAACCACACTGTGGTGTTTTGAAGCTATTCAACCCCAAAGAAATACTTATATAGATGTACACCAACATCTATCTCGAGTCACAATGTGGTGGCTGTTTGGAATAGCTTACTGTTTACAGTCATGAGACAAACAGAAATGGCAGAGAGGGTCATATATATACAGGAAAGACTTAAAAATTGATTTGCGTGAATTTTTAGACACCATTTTTTAAGCAGACTCCTGACCAGTTAACCCTTTAACACCAGAGCTTTAGCTACAGTGTTTACATTCTTTTATTTCTACAGATTCACATAAATCAGCGATTCTTTTGGGGAGAAAAGTGGCTTGGCTTTATGCAACTCTTTACGTTAGTAATGTTTTACAGATCGGTGAAAAGCCACTTCTCCTTGTAATAGTCAGCTGATTTACGTCGATCATGTAAAGATTTATTTATCAAAGGACATGTAATATTTAGATGTTGCCTCCGACATGTCCGGTGTTAAAGGATTAAAATGTATCATAGTTTCAGACTTAGCTTCATAGCAAATACTCGTAGTTGGCAGCACAGCCTTAAATTACCAGTGATGATTGTTAAGTGGATCACAACTGAGAACTTTTTCCTGAAAAACATTGGAATATTGCTAAGTAAGAAAGTAATAATGTCAAACTGAAATAGTCATTAAGTCTCCAGAAAATTTGCAAAAAATAAAAAATAGCATCAGGTACACAGCACAGGCCATTTATATGATACTTTAGCTGTTTCATTTAAGGTGTCCCTAACACTTGATTTTTTGGGATGACTTATTGACATGGTATTAACATGGTAAACATAAACCAGTCTGATAAACTGGATTTGAATTGTACATAAGTAATATGTTTTTTTAATTCCTGAGCTACAGGAAAGATGAAATGTAGTAGCTTCTTTTGTTGCTTTTAGGTGACTTGTAAACGTATTCTTGTTCCGTGTTCTGTGTTCTTGAGACAAGAACACAGAAACTGTCACACAGGAACTACTGTTGCATTTTTATTTTGTCATTTTTCTTATTTAGTTATGTTTATTTATTTCTATATCTACCTTACATTACTTTATTTTTTATTATTTATCCTAATTTTGTCTTACCCCCTCACACTTTTTATACCTTGCTAGTTTGCACGAGAGCACAAGACACTGAGGATAAATTCCTTGTACATGCGCTATACTTGGCCTATAAAGCTGATTCTGATTCTGATTCTTTTAATGACGTTCTAAGCAAAAACCTGAGGACAACATGGGACATTTTTAACAATAGCCAGAAATTTGATTTCTCATAAGGATATTCTAAACAGTTTTAACAAAAAATAAAAGTGAAAGCTATAAGAATAAACTTCATTTTGATGCCTTAATAGAAGACTTTGTATTTCTTCTTTCTAGTTAAATTTTAATATGACATCTTCATTTTCACTCCTTGTTAGACTTTAACATGCATACTCGGTTTGTGGTGGCCAAAAATCTGGTCATCTAGTCCACTTGTGTACTAAATTAGACCAAAGCTCTCCCCATGTGCTAAAGCCTTGTCTGCAGGAAATCAAGGCCAGATGGAACTTAAGTGAATGAAACCCCTCTTTGGCACATACTAGCAATGAAAATGGTGGCAAGACCGAGGCCTCCCTGGGGCTAGTCGGAGGTTTACTGAGGACACACTGACGTGTACTTGCACAGGTGTGCATACCTATTTTTTGAGGCTCACACGCAGGGCAGCAAACTCACCGAGGATGTGTGCTGTCGACTTCGTGGCCATGCCGCCTTGCCGCTCCTCTCCCATGTTTACTTATTTATTGACAACGATGGCTGTGATGACAGGGCCACTCACCCTCAGACAGCCTCCCTGAGCTCCACAAAGTCCCTTCAAGCAGGAGCGTAAAATTTTTAAGAGCCCCAGGCCCGGTTTGATGATTTTGACGCGCGTTAGCGTGTACTCAAGTTGTCGGGAGCATTCAGGGGGCTAACTGTTCTAATGCGTTTACCCTGCTGCCTTATGAGTGTGTTTGTGTGTCTCAAAGCGAAGGGTCACTTAATAATTTAGTCGTTGGGTTTCGTCCCCCTCTCCATCCATCCATCCATTCACAGCTCTTTATGTTTTGCCTCTGGGAATGTGGAGGCCATTCCTCTGCCTCTCTGGAAGTGATTGAACGTGCAGAGACAGGTGACAGAGTCTGTTGCAGTGTGAGGGCAGAGTTTGGAGAACTGCAGCAAGGCAGAAATTTAGACTTTATGTGAAGAATTTATGTGAAAGGCAGCAAACAGCTGAGGTTTGGACTATAGTTAGGGTGAATATGCTCATGTTTTTAAGAATTTGTGTTTATTTTTTAAAAGCTTATATACATTTTGTCACCCGTTTTTAAAGGCTAAAAGTTATATCAAAGATATACCGAATAAAGCAGATCCGCACTTATCACAGGACATATACACATTCCTAAATTTATAGCCTCTGTAAATGTAAGACACAGGCTACTTTGTTCTTCTTATCCCTGTTTTATGTTATTGCTCCTGCTGGTGGAAGCAGTTTTACTTGAGAATAGAGAAGTCAAAGCTTGCATGACAGACCTGTGGCTACAATCGTAATAATCAAATAATGTAACTTGGCCACATGTAAGAATGTGCTTTAATACACAAGAGCTTTCAACAAAGTCCCCCAATGCCAATGACCTCCTATGTAGTTTAATATGACTTGATGTTCACTTAACCCTCACTCCATTTTTTTGTAATGGAAACCTGATGGTAGAATTATAATGACTTCTTCATACTTGCTTTTTTGCTTCCTGGCTGTCTGTAGTATTGGAGAAATAGAGGGGAGCGATAGGCAGTAAGATAAGACCTTTAAATGTGCTGGTCATTTGGCTGGAATGGACTTTGACATTTGATGCTACACTTCCAAACTCCTTCTTTTCATGCACAGTTCAACAAAGTACTGGTTGTGAGAACTCAACCCAAACTTTGGTTAAACTTTCTTTCCTTCATGCTGGAAAAGGTTTTTACTGCAACAGAATGATTTGTGTGACATTTATTTGGGAGTATTTGTTGGCAAGGCAAATCACAAGTGTTTGTGTGTTTGTCGTGGTGTTAGCGGTTATGTTCCTTGTCATGTGTATGCCATAAATAAAGAGTCTCCAGGCTAATGTAACCCACATGTGTTTTGTTTCCACCTCCTTGTTCGGCATTTGTTTTTCAGTGTTTTCAGATGGTATACAGACCCTCTGAACCGCATCTCAGCTTTTGTGAGGTCATAGATTTATAAAAAAAATAAATTTTTTCACATCAAAACAGCGAAGGACTTCCCTATTACTCACAAAGGTTAATGGGTATAAATTTCCGCTACCTCATTACAGCAGCACTGCCCGACTGGTTGTAGATGACCTCCATCAGAACATATTTGCAGGAACACTCACCAAAGGTCTGTGTGTGATTTGATCAACTTTGGTTGGTATTTTTAAAATGTATTTGCAAAAAGTGCTCTCAGATTGATGCGCTGCTTAAACAAAAGGCTCAATCTGCTGCTATCAGTAGTTGAAGTGTATTCTTTACACACCTATAAATCAATGTCACAGATGGTTGCCTGATAATTAATTTACTTCCCAAACATTCTAAAATGTTAGATTCCCTTCTGTGCACATCTGATTAGAATACAGTTGAACACCCAAACACATAAATTAGACATTTAGAACATAATTAAAAGACAACTTTGGCAATAGATCGATCAGATCTATTATCAATATATTCAGATAGATGAATAGATAGATATGTACCATCGGCACAATCGATGCATCGGGTGGTTTGATAGGGATTCTTACACAGATGCCCTTCCTGACACAACCCTGTATTTTATCCGGGCTGGGGACCGACACAGGGGGACACAGACTTGGGCCCCCTTGTGGCTACCTGATTAGGCAGTAGTGTGAAGGGTCAACCTACATCATAAAATATCGTTGCAAGACAACTGAATCAGAGGATAAAGCTCTAAGTTTACTGGTCAATCTCTACTTTTACTCTTGTTTATTGCTACGAGCTGTGGGTTCTGGAGGAATCACTAGGATCTCGGATACAATCAGCGGAAATTAGGTTGCTTTTTTGGGTGGCAGGGGTGTTCCTTAAAAAATCATAGCTCTGCCTTTCAGCAGGAATTCAGAGCACAGAGCTTGTTCAGGTTGGACGTATGTTAAGAATGCCACCCGCAGGCCTTACTACAGAGACCTTACAGGCATGTCCAACCAGGAGGGGGCCCCCCAGTGGATTCTGAACTTGCTGCGTAGATCATGTCTCTTCACCTTTGAAACATCTGAACTATTTTGGATGCTGCCTTTAAATAAAGATTCGTATGGCCTTAACGCAACTGGGGGGAGATGTTAGAATTCACACTGAGGGGACTCAAACTAAATGGTAAACGGCATATTCTTTTATAGCACTTTTCTACTTTCCTCGAAGGCCCAAGGTGCTTTGCAGTCACAAACCCATTCACACAAACAGTTATGTACTGATGGCGGCTCCGCTGCCGAACACTGGCACCAGCCTTCCACCAGAGGCAAGGTGGGGTTCAGTGTCTTGCCCAGGGACACTTCAACATATGAGTGGGCAGGGCGGGATCAAACCTGCAATATTCCGATCAGAGGTCAATTGTCCTATCGCTGTACCACAGCCGCCCCATAATCCTAATCTCCTAATACCACCGGGCATGTCATGCTATTCCTGAATTCGCTAAATAGGCATTCTTGGGTCCTAGCACGTGTTATCACAGTTGGAAGAGTCATGGTGCAAAATATCAAAGCGGTGCAAATCTCACAAATCTTGCCCCAAGCTTTTTCTTTCACAGCTCTATTCAGATACGTAAAAGACTTGATGTCATATAATTCCAGCCAAGCGCTAACCGCAGTTATTAACTATTAATTTTTACTTTATGACAAATTTTCAAATGGTTGGCACTTCAGTGTTTTGAAAAGGACGCCATCTATACGTCACTACCTAATCTAAGTCCCTGGTTGGTCAAATTTAACTGGTTTAACTTTTAATGCACATTCAGTGGCTGCTCATATCTTGGGTAGTGACACATGAACGCTAGAGTTTTGAACACAGAAGCCTAAAATGTGCATATACGTGCAATTATATAGGCTTTTCATTGAAAGTAGTTGCTTGAACACTCGTTTGCCCAGTGTGAACGTAGCACAGGACCATGCAAATGAGCGAAAATACATCCTAAAAAGAACCAGCGATGCAATACCTTCTGCTTTGACATAAACCTGACTTTGGGTGATATATAATAATCTGGTCCTTGAATGTAATCCAAACCCCACTGTTTCATTAAATATTATTGTTTTACTAGCTAACTAACCTCTAAGATATCCTTAGGGAAACAGTTGTGAAGGTCAAAATAAAACCCACTGATACTGAACTCTCTTCTTCATCTCAAAGATGTAGGTCTTTGTGAAAAAATAAAACCATGTCAAGACAAGCAGAAAGCTGAAAGAGGTAGAGACGTTCAAGTGAGAAGGTAAAGAAAGTCAGGTTAAAAGAGAAGGACAAAGGGTAAAAATGGATAATGAGAGATCGGGAGACAGAGAATTAGCACTGAGCAGATAAGTGAGGGACTTTGTCAAACTCGGTGCTGGGTTCAGCGGAGATCAAGCTGGTGGAGGGGGTGGGGTGCACGACAGGGGCACTGGCAGGGTTGCCACGGCAGCGTTCCGGATGGGCAGGCGGTCTCCTCTCAGGGGTGAGGGGGACGTGGGGCTGTCAGGGAGCCTGGCAGGTGGAGACACAACGCCCTGTGACTAGGGGGAAAGCACGGGTCAGTGAGAGAGGACAGGACTGAGGGGATGGAGGTGGTGGAGGAGTGAAGTAGAGGCTTGTCTGATGAGGTGAGGAGAGGGTATGAAAGGGGAGGGAGATATGTGAGAAGTAAATGAGGGCAGAGGAGGAGAGCAGCTATAGAGATGATTAGAGAAGAATTATCCAAGTGTAAGTGTGGATCACTGGAAAGTAAAGAGAAGGGAAGAAAAGCAGCAAACTCTGAAGGGCTCTGGGTGCCCCAATTTATACATCATTGAAATAGTCTGAAAGTGCACCAAACTATATTTTTCTTCAAGAATCTCCTTACACATTTCAGTATTCTTTGCTCTCATCATCCAAAAGATGCAATGATTCAAAATATATGATCCATCAATATATTTACTCATCCATCCATCCATCCATCCATCCATCACATCCTGCTTCTTTTTCGTAGTGATAATGTGGATGCTGATGTTATTGTCTGGAAAGATATCAAAAAGCTTGAGTAATAACTGCAGCGAATGTTGCCACCAAACCTGTTTGAGTCAATAAAATAAACAGAATTGTTTTTAAAAGTGTTTTTTTTCATTGGTATTGAATTTACAAAATTGAACAAAACTTTATTGTTTGCACTTTCTTTCATGGACAAACCAGTAGAGAATATTGTTGTTTTATTTTTTATATTGTTTGCTCATTTTTATTTTAAGAAATTTTACAGTACATTTAAATCAGCTGGTTTATGTGAATATATTTTCTTATAGCAAACATTTTATTATATTTACTGTAGTTGTTTATGCCTTTGATTTAAACTTTAGGATGGAAAAAGGGGATAAAAAAGCAACATATTGTTGTGGGATTTTCTGTGATTCAGTGAAGAGAACAAAGGTCCAGTCAGCTTTCTCTCTGCAAGGCCAGAGGTGAATATGTGCATGACCGCTGTTAAAGTGTGTGCACTGGTGCTGATAAAATGGTAGCATTTTCCTTTTGACCTCATGAGTGGTTGTAATTTTGCTTGGAAAAACAAAAATGTGGAGGGATTTTATGCATACCATGTGTCATTAGGTCATGTGTTGCCAAATAAGCATTAGCAGGTTATGGTCTCAGCAATTAACCTTGTGCTGCTTTATATTAACATGAACATAGTTGAAAACTGTAAAGAACTCATAAGACTCAGCCACGACACTCAGCTGCCGTCTTCATTATCTGCCTTTTTCACAAAGGTGCACTTATTTGTGGAGCTCACATCGCAGTGATCAGTGACACAGGCAATCATGTGGCTCCCTCGCATCTCTCAGACCTTTCAGTGCCCTTGTCTGACTTTTTCTACATCTTTCTCCCAGTCTCGCTCTATCCTACTCTCACAAGTGGAAGGCTGTTCCTGTTGGTGTCATATGATGTCTTGTGGCCCTGTAGTGGTAGCAGAACAGTGACAGTTCTATCCCTGTGCCATCTGATCGACACACTGCTCCCTGTCACATGCGCACATGCTATGACCATAAACCAGGTCAGAGACAGTAGCTGCCCCTAAGCATGTGCTCCTGTTGCTTGTGAGCTTCACAAACGCAGCACACACTTTTTGGGAAATGCGACTTCCCTCCCATGTCAAGCCATCATTTTTTGTTGGTTTGCTTTTTTACTTTGAGTTGCCCAACTTGAAATGGGGAGGAGGTTGGAGGTGAGATCTTCAAAAACGTGGAGAGTGCCTAACAGTCGTAGATATAAATTTGTGATCATGAATCAACTGGTGTTTTATCAGCATCTTCTTCTGGCTAAAGGGACACCATTTTCCTTTGCTCCCTTTTTAATGATGTTCATTCGTTGCTTCGTTATTGCCATCACAATACAAATTGTTCTGTTCCACTTTTCTCTGCCTGCCACCAGCATCTGTCCTCACTTGACCTCCTCTTAGAGTGCAGAGATGGAGTTGCGTTTTGTTCAATTGAAATTTTGCTGACATAGATGTACAACACACACACTCAAGCCCAAACTGGAAAATAAGGCAGCAGTTAAGGATTGTAATTATGGCTGTTTCATGACCTTTGCATTTGTTTTGTACTAAGTGATGTTTGCTCAAACTGGGCGCCTTGTCACTCCACACTCGGGAACTCTTGCTCCCTATTTCTGGGCTATTTGACACATTAGATGTTAGTGTTTGGAAAAAAAGCAGGCAGCTATGAGAGCTTTGATGGTAGTGATGGAGGATAACTTGTTACTGATATTTTCCCCACAAAAAACAAAAGCTCAAAAAGGTTTGACTTTTCTTTTTACTTACTTGAATAAAAAAAAAAGGTTTTATGTGGATCCATAACTATAACCAGAAAGTTTTGTATCAGGAAACCCAGACCCTTGTAATCATTTAAATGGTATTTTAGACCCTGCACACCTAAATAAAACTGAAGATTAAGGCAAAGGTTGGTCTAACTCTATAATCGTCATTCAGGAGATCTAATTCATATCAAGTCGGACTAAATTTTTGCATTTAGTTCCTTTTTTTTGAGTTGGCTGTTTAGGATTTATAAAGCATCAGGGTATCATTTGAGGACATTATAATAATGTATACAATCTTTTCTATGTTTAAAGCAGTTAATTGAATTTAAAACTACTACAAAAATCCATTATTTTCAGATGTATAATGATAGTAATCCCATTACTTTGATTAGTAATTTTTACATCAGAGTACAGTTCAGTAAGTGATATTGACACTTTTATTATGATTTTAGTGGAATTGTTTTATATGCAGCTGCAGGTTAAAGTTACAGCCAGCAGTTCGAGGTTTGTATTTTTTTTCTTATTTTGTTGCAATAATTTGAAATAAAATTGACTTTCATGACTTGTGGGATTTAATAGGGTTATTGTGTTTGTTTCAATAGAAAACATATTTATTAAATAAAAAAAACTTTTTTTTTATTTCTTAGATTTTTTTTATATATTACTTCATAGAAGACTTAGGTTGTATCCAAATTCCTTTACTACTCACTAATTAGTGCACTATATAGAGCGTTCTCCATTTAATAGGGACATCTAAATCTACAATTCAAAAATCTAATGCCCTAGAAATTACCCAGAAGTCTCTAGTCTCTATCGATACTCACTAGATTGGTAAATATATATCAGAGTCCACTGTGTTTGAATGATTTTTCATTTGGGGAAAAAAAAGTGTATTTAAATGTATTGCTTAAAAATCGTCCAAGACTTTATCTTCAGAACACAGTGGATTCAAAAATAGTCTTTGTAAAATGTTCAGATTTATTTTTTACTTTGGGAAATCTATGAAGCCATATTTGGGGTTTTTAACCTCATAAAGTCCACTACATCAAAAACTTGTCAAAAATTGTATTTATTGGGGAGAATTGAGATGTTTTAAAAACCCTTTGATTAAATCCACCCAAAAAATGCAAAATCCTTTTTTAAAGGAGATACAGATAGTATTAGTTTTGATGGAAAAAAAGTTTTAGGACTTGGAGGAAGTGGTTTTTTAAACGGATAAAAATTGACATATTTCGCTAAACTGCAGTAAAAACACTTTTTGAATTTAATGAGTCAAATAGCGATGGAAATGCACTCCTTGGTAGGAACTGGCTGCCTTGGACACTGCACAGTGGGCGCCACAGGAGGTCCCACAGCATCAGACAACTCATCAAAGTGTGTTGTACGGAATTGTTGGATCCACAGCTCCTCTGTAAAATCACCGACCATGATTTCCCAAATCCCTTTATCCGTAGCCCCTCCCACGTGTAGAGAGCTTGTCGCTCCATGGCCTGAACAAGACGCCGATGTCTCCTTTAAAAGGACATTTGTGGAAATAGTTTTGCACAGATGTAATGAAAACACGGCTTATGAAACATTTTTTTCTCACAACAATGTTAGTTTAAAAATATTGACATGGGGATCAAAGCACCTTATATACTCAATATCTTAAATTTGAGCCACACATTTTTAACAGGATGTAACTGTATTATAAATAATTAATTATTGTTATACTCTTCTAGGTTCCCCTAGACCAGTGTTTTTCAACCTTTTTTGAGCCACGGCACACTTTAGCCTTGACAAAAATCCCGCGGCACACCAGCATCCAAAAAAGAAAAAAAAAAAAAAAAAACTCAGTCTGTATTGATCGACAGCCCCTCCTCATGCAGGGCTACCCTACACTCACCATGAGTGTCAGCTAATGAGGAGACCCACACACCCGACACTAATAAACCGTACTCGCATCAACATCTGAGCTGCCACCAACCCTGCCCTTTTCCTCCTGCCTCACCCAGCTACCCTCAGTCTCCATCTTCACCCCCCTTTTTGCTCTGCCTCTTTCTCTACCTCACTTTTCCTCTAATGAGTTGCAACACTGATAACGAGCCTGATGATCTTCCATTGATTCAGCTATCACTTGCTTGTCTGGTAATTGATCCGTAGCTGAGCCTCTAGTTAATTATATGGGCTTCGACATGAACCCTTGCCCCTCAGGGAATTCTCAAGTCCTGCACAATAATAGTTTTAATAAAAGAGCATGAGGATCTTTTTTCTACCCTTTTTTCTAGATAATACTTTTTTTTATCTTTCTGTCTCCTTTTCCCTCCCTGTTTCCCCTCCAAATTTCTTCATCCTTGTATTTTCGCCACATGGTCATCACTATAAGGAAGAAAAAAGTGGGGGTGGGTGAAAATGAGGAAGAAGAGTGAGCACTATTGGCAGAGTCCACTCCTCTCTCCCACAAATAACAGCCATTAACCAGCCAGGTCAGAAGCTGAGCCACCAGCTTGACTTGAAACACTGAGTGCCACTTGAAAAACCCACAGACTAGCACATTTACTGACAAGAGCGAGGCAGAAAGAGAAAAAAGGACGAGGAAGAGTAAAAAGGAACCTTGGCGGCTAAATTGTCACTTAATATAATTAGCCTAAGACTTGTGAATTAGCTTTTCAATAGGAGCGGAGCTGGTTGTACACGGGCGGCAGTTGACACATTCAGAATTTCTGAACAATGCTGCTTGTGGCTCTTGACAGGGCATTGTCCACAAAAGATGAAGATGTAGCCAAAGAGCGGCAGGTTGATTTAAAAGCTGAGATTAAAAAAAAGTAAATCTGGAAGACAAAAGACACAGACGAGAGGATGAAGGGAAGTTAAGAACTCAAGTGGAGACAAAAGGCTCAGATGTACATTTTTCAGGTGGCAAGGAGAGCGCCGTTAGCTTTCTGTCTGCTTCCAGAAATGCTCATATGTAACAACTGGTGTGATAATCTCAGCAAAGGTTAACGTCGCACTGCCATTAGTGCGTGGTACAAAAGGCTTTTAACACACAGCCGAGCAGCTGTCTCCAGCAATTTAGCACAAAATTTGAAGTGACTTTAAGGAGGCCATTTAATGCAGCTGGAGAGCCAAGTTCTCTCCCTGTCCCTCTTTTGTTCCTCTGCAGTGGAAAGATCACTGTGACATCTCTCTTTCGCTGTGGACCAAGCTCCTGCTCTGTCATTTCTCTAATGATAGTGAGGAGAGGGGGGGGGGGGATGGGAGATTTAACATAAAGAGGAAAAGATCAGAAGGTGTTGTTTGTCCTAAGAAGTACAGATCTCCTTCTTTTTATTTTTTTTTTTGTTTTTTATGCTCCATCTTATTTTTTTCTGTCTGCCTCTTTTCCTCCTCCATCCCTCATTTTATTCCCTTACCTTTGCTGCTGTGGGGACCAATTTGACTAAAATGGAACCTCTTCCTCATTTTTTTCTTAATTAAAATCGGAGAGCCTCCGCGGACAAGAAGGAGGAGGAAAGGGGAGAGAGGAGGTGCGTGGAGCGTGCGCGTGCTGGCGGTGGCAGATTGCTTGCGTTTCATTAGGCTTTCATTAGAGCTGCAGCAGATCAAACAAAGGGAACTGGAATTTTAGGAGATGCAGCATATCATTTTTGCCATAAAAGCTATGATCAATTGTTGATCAGCTGTTATACATCGTTTTTTTTTTTTTTCAGAAAAAGTGCAGTGTGGTGTGTAAATTGAAGTTGGAAACTGCTTTTTCCTCCAACCAAAGTGTGTGTGCTCGCATTTGTGTGAGGCAGGACTGTCCCACAGGAGAACTAAGCTGCTCTGAGACATGCTGGCCACTCACACAGCGCAAATGGTAATAAGGCAGAGGGGGGGACAAACGCTCCCCCCCCTCCTCCTTCTTGGTGAGGCCCCCACCTTCCTTCCTCTCACAGAGGAGGTGTATGTATGTGTGTGTGTGCAGCACAGTGTCATTGAGCATCTCAGAGTGGAGAGGCACAGTTGACTCAGTTGAGCCTGCACCGGCCTGGCACACACACTCCTTCGCAGCTTGGCTCCTGGTCTCCGGCGCGCACACACACACATGCGCTGAGGAGCTCAGTTCTTGCACAGCAGCGGCGGAGAACAGAGAAGTCGGAGAGAGATAGGAGCAAAAGAGGGAGGACAGTCAGAGGCACTGACGTCGAGAGAGGGACACGGTCACGTAGAGAGAAAAAGAAAAGGAGGCAGGGAGAGCTGGATAGTTGGTGGCTCCCTCCCACACCTCATCTGCACTTTCCTGGGACAGGCACAGATTTGATGGTAAGACACATTTGTGCTTTTTTTTGGGAACTTTTTTTCTTTTGTGTTGACTTTCTTCTTTTGTCATTTCTTAAGGAATTTTGTGAAGATTTTACATTTTTGCTTCACATTAAAGTTGACACCAAATTTTGAAGTTTATTTTGAAATTACTGCAAGGAAATTGTTTCTCGCTGACAACTTTTGCATGTGTGACTGCTCTCTGCTTGGTCTGGATTTCTCCTGTGCCTGCATATGTTGCATGCATGCGTTGAATGAGTGCAGACAGGTGAACTTGGGCTCCACTCTACGTCTTTGTAAGTTTTGAGTCAGGGTTTTCAGAGCAAAATGACTGACAGCTGGTTTGCAACAAAAAAAACCTCAATCTACAGACAACATGCACCCCTCCTCGCCAACTCCATTACCTTCCCTCCCCTCACATTTTTTGTCTGTTTTGCTCCCTTATCGCTCACCTTCTCAACGGCTTCAACTTTCTCACCTCCATCCTCCTCCCCATCCCTCCTCACCAGTGGTCCGCTCATCTTCCCCGTCCAACACGAGGCCCCCCCTGAGGAAATGAACTGCCGGCCCTCTTTTCCATGTCTTCATGAGAATACTCCACACATGCACAGACGCACACACTTTACCAAAGAAACCGATCACACACATCTTCTCCTCTGTCTCTTCTTTCCTTGTTATCCTCCTTTAAACGTGAGATGAAAAAAGCTAGCACGACCCTAAAAGAACCCACCTTCACTGACTTCTTTTTCTTCTCTCCTCCTTCACACTCCCACATCCCTCCTGCCCTCCCTCCTCGTGTCTCCCTTTCCCTAAGTCCAAGGAGGCAGAGTTGGATGTGAAAGACAGAGAGAGTGACACCGTCCCCCCAGAGCCCAGCCAAGACCCGGAGTCGCCGAGGCCACCTCCAGCTCAGGCTAGCGGACCCACCGGCGCAGCTGGTATTTGTGTGAGCATCCCCTCCAGTAGTCAGAGCAGCCGCTGCAGAAACAGAGGTCTGGGTGGCATTAGCATTGTTAGCAGCAGCGCTGAGGGAGCAGGAGAAAGCTCCATGCAGTTCAGCACCAGACCGCCTAGTGCTGAGCAGCCGGGCTTCATGGGGACATGGCAGCAGAGCACTGACAGCAACCTCCTCTACAGAATGTCCCAGCAGGTATGTCAGCTCAGCCTTACCTCCCTTTTCTGTGTGTGCATCTTTTCTTTCAGAGGCCAAACTTTTGTTTTGTTTTGTTTATTTCTCTGTGTTGTTTTGTTGTTCTTCATCACTTCTTATTACTCAAAGAAAGTGTTTGTGTTGAAGGATCATGTTTGTGGCTTGTGGGGGGAAAAGAGTGTTTTTTGTGACATTTAAGATCAGGATTCTCACCTGTAATTTCAGCAACTCACCTTCCATGTAGAAGAGTTTCAGAATAAAAGCTTGCATGTTAAAGTTCTATGAAGCATGCCTGAAAGTCTTTTGTGTGCGTTGACATTTGATTAATTCAGTGCATGATCTAAAGTGTGTGTAATTTTCATATGTTATTAAACATGGTTTTGCATACCCCATACTTTATCTGGGAATTGTTAAGTTCAAGAAAATATATTTTAGTTTTTTTTTTCTTACCATGACTTATTGTCTGGACTCCACACATCCATTCTCAAGTCTGCGTAATTGGTCTGTGAGGGTGTGTGGAGTTTAAAAGCAAGCAATCGCCATGTTTTTGTAACCTCTGTGCCGATAAAGCCTCGGACAGAGGGTCCCCTCTGGGACGGGCTTATTAACTTCATGTGGCCGAAGCAGGAAGTCCCTTGCGCGGTCACAGATCAGCAAAGGAGTCGTGAACGAACCGAGTTTTGGAAAAGTGGTGGAGATAACGGATAGTCTGCGCACACAGAGGAAAGTCCACATTTCCTCCCGACATTGCGGGTGTTTACGCTTGGTTGTAGATTTTCTTTCTTTCTTTGTCCTTTTTCTTCTCCAACTTAAAACAACAACAACATAAAGGGGGAGATTTCGGCACGAGCCGATGTGGTTTCGGTGGAGAATCGCGCATTGTGCCATCTCCAGCAGCTGCGTGCGCGCGTGTTTCCGTGTGTCCGTTGGCGCGCAGTGCACGTGTCTGAGGGGGAGCCGGAGTAGATAGAGAACGGTTGCTGGGTTGCAGTTAATCATAGCGGGACCTGCAAGCTCTCCGTACCAAGCACATGCTGTTACGCACCCAGGCCACAGCGGCTCTTGCGCAACAGCATCACCGCCGCTCCGAGTTGTAAAATAAACAGAGATTTTTCTGTCACTTATACTTTTATTTTTTGGAGAAATTTCAAAACTTTTTTCCTCTATTTCTATTATTTGTTTTTACACTAGGGGTAGTTTTGCGTTGAAAGACCTGAAATGATTTTTTTTTTAATTATTCGATTACTCTTTAATCACGTGTTTATGGGGTTTCATGCCAAAGATAATTATTTACACAACTTTTTTGTAAAAAAAAAAAAAAAAAAAGACATTAAACACTAACTGTTGTCATTTAGGACTCTGTCCTCTTGCTTTGTTTTACATGCGTTATTCTTAAGGAGTTTTGCGCACGTAAAAAAGTGATGGATGGATCGTTAGGCCAGCGTCGGCGAGCCTCCTTTTCTTCTCTCAACTGCCGGCTGAGCAGGTGGATGGGCCCTAGCGCTCTGCCGGGACCCCACGCCCGGATCCCCAACCCCTTTTACAGAAATGCGCACCGTTGTTTCAATATAATCAGCCGTGGGACTCGCTATTTATCCTTTTTTGCACCACTCAGAAGACATCTTTCCATGTTTAGTAGGCATGACATAAATTCTCTAAAGGAAGCCTGTTTCTTGACAGACTCGCCTTATTGGAATCTAACCGATAATGACTTTGTGTTTGCCGAGCCTGGCGCACCCAGGGGTGTTGGAGAGAGATGCGTTATGGGCTCGTGCATCCCCTCCACCCCCCTCCTCCTTCCTTCTTTCGTAAAGATCGCCTGCGTGACACGAGAAATGCTGTATTTTATCGTTGTTAGGCCCAATTATATGTGATCAATACTCGCGCAACAGAAGTCAGCGCAGCGCGTTTAGGAGGCGCGCGGCTGGAGGGAGCTGCGATTCTTCCGAAAATCCTTGTAAATTACGCACAGATAAACACAAACACAAGCAGAGCAGAGCAGCACCTAAGGAAAATAATGTACTGAGACATAAACAGAGGTTGTCTTTAAAATTACCTTCCTCTGCAGCCTGCAAATAAGATGTGGTTTGCGGCAGGTGTGTGGTTTTCTTGGTGCGTAATCTTTATTGGCCACTCGAACAATAGCAGAGACTTTGCAATCAGCAATTAATGACTCAGTTTTTCAACGACTTTTTGTTTGTCCTCATTGCTTTTTACAAAGTAAAGGATGTATCTGACAGAGACAGAAGCAAAATTCCTGACTAAAACAGATTGTTTATTTTATTGTATTTTATTTGAATGTATTGATTCTGTTTACCTGTTCGGAATTTGCTATTTTGTGTAATTTATTTTTTTTTTTGCCTGAAATTACTTGGTAATCTTTTTCTTTTTCTTGAAAAAATAGAATAAAAACTAAGAAATTGCAACACAAAGATTGCATCAGATAATACGTTTTAAAAGCTTTTATTTTCTTAAATTAATTTGATTTGTCTGGTACCATCTGAAAAAAACGTGCCCTTTTTGTAATTTAGCCTTTTTTCTCTTTGCACATTTTCTAAAAATGAACGAAAAAACGGCGCATTATGGCATAACTTAGAAGAATATTGCACCTATTTCTAAAGGCCTTCGTGTCAGAAATAGATTATTTTAAAGTGCGCAACAGTTGTTTCTACTAAATTTTCTCAAGAGCCAACAGAAATAATCAGTAATTCATAAAAAAATCGGTTAAATAGATTCGATGAACACTTTTTTTCTATCTCTGCAAAAACATTGTTTGAAATATTTTTCGGAAATGCCAAAAAATATATAAAAAAACATATGAAAAACTTTTTGGAAATTAGAAAAAAATGGTAGCTATTTAATTATGCTGTACTTTTTTGCGCAGAGATCATACTTAGAGCATTAATTGACCCGCAGCTTCACGTGCGTGGCTCTGAAAATCGACCCCTGCAAGTTAAAAACTCCGGAGTTAAGTGATACCACGGGCCTAATTGGCTCATCAGGGATGTTTCCTTTATAGCACAGCAGCCGGAGGCCGCTTTGTTTCTATTTATTTCATTATTTGGTTCGCTTCATGTTGGAAACATGTAGAGAAAGAAAAAAAAAAAACTTGGGGATCTGAAGGGCGCGTAAAACCAGATCATCCACCTGAAGATCTGCTGAGGCCACCCTGGCTCTGCGCGCGCAACTCGGAAGGAAATGAGCACAAATACCTAAATAAAAAATAAAAAGGGAGAAAGCAGTGTTTGTCTTACATTTAAAGCTATCTCTAAAATAGCATCTTCCTTTTCTTTTTGCAAGGGTGCTGTAACGCGGCTTCCTTTGAAGTGCGACAGGTCGACTATGGGCCGAGACCTGGAAGAGGTACAGTGGCATTACAGTTTGCCTGACTTCTGTCTGCTCCCAGCACTGCCTGTTTTTTTTTAAAACGGAGCCCTCTTAAACTCTCATATGAAGAAAACAGGGCACTGTAATACACAGTTGTAAATGTGAGCCCAAAAATGCACCACTACATCACAAACATGTGGAAAACTTGATCAAAATGTGTCATTTTCAAATTTGCTTTGCATTTTACCACCTGGAAAATAAATGACTTGCATGAATATTTACATATTTTGCAAGAGATTTTGTTGCAATTGCATTTTTATTAACTGAATTCATGTGTCATGGGGTTTGATTACAATATTGTTTCAGTTTGACTTTCAATCTGAAAAGCTAAGTCCTTCTCCCTGTCACAGAATAGTTAGGACAGACTTGTCTCCTTAGGTCATGTCATTCACATTGCCTATAAAAATATCTCAACTAAACTTTTAAACTCTTACTTCATTTGCTCTTTGTTTTGTTTCATGCTGATAACTGGTCGTTTTCTTCTCTGTGCATTTCATCAGTGCTCTGCATGTGCAGCCTGCTCGGTCCTGTCTGTCCATGTCAGAGCACTGAGAGTGCCTGGCATTTGCTTTCAGGGTATGATGACAGACATATTTGTGGAACAGCTCTGCTTTGTTTTGTCTGAGTGAAGAAATGAGCTAGATATTATCCTCCACAGCGTCGATCATGGTACAAGCATATCTGCGTATTAACGGACTCAGATGGGCCTGTAGCAGTGTGTGCGTGTGTGCAAACTTTGTTTTTACATGGTGGTGTACAGATGTGTTGCACATCGCATGTGTGCTTCATATGCAAAATGTCTTTTTTTTTCTTTATTTTGTTGAGTGGGACTGGAAGGCAGTGATTTGACGCATATGTGCAGAATTATCCACAGTCAGTGGATGCGTGTGTACATGTGTGGTTACATTCAGCTGTTATTATTTCTGTGTCTGTCTTTGATGGGTCATTGCATACAGAACATATGGACGTCTATACATGCATGTATCTGGTGTCAAGTGTGTCTCTGCGCGTCCTGATACTGACGTTTGTGTGTGTGTTGAGGCGTTCGTGCTTTTGCCATTTATTTTTCTGAGTGGGTGGCTAAACAGTCATATGCCAGTTGTGTGAGTGTGCGTCCTCTCAGTGTGTGTTGGCTCTGGCTCCATGTGTGTGCGGGTGCTAGCTGAAGTGTCTCTTGGCTGGCCCTGGATGGAGAGCTGGAGGAGAGCAGAGGTGAAAGAGGAGATTTGCAGAAACGACACGCACCACTTCCCCCATTACTACTTTTTCTTCTTCTGCTTCTACTGCTCTGTCTTGCGCTGCCTTTTTCTTCTCTCACTTGCGTTTTCAGTCTTCTTCTTCCCCCACCTTCACTCCCTCTGCTCAGTCTCCACTTCACCACTGTCTTGCTTTATAAAAACTGTCTCCACCCTCCATTCTCAAACGCTAAATCGGATTGTCGTGCAGTTACACAAAATTGTATCTGTGTCACAGAACCTCTTTCAATTGTAGTAATTGAAAATCATACAAAATGATGCATTCAAAAAGCAAATTGAAAGTGCACCAGGTCAATTCAAAGAAATATAAAGCTGGTAAAAGAGAGTTCTGATGGTAGAAGCAGAACTCGGAAAGGTCTTAAAATTAATTTTACAATGACTGTTAAAGTGAAAGAGAAAGGGGCCACAGATGCTCATGTGTTTACAGTTTGAGCGCTCTATTAAGAATCCATCTAGCCTGAAGAAGTGGGAAGATGCACAAGGTTCCATTCATGCCACGGTCCCCACCATGTTTACTCAAGAAGGCCACCAGGGTGAAATGACGTCTGGAACACTTTTACCTCAAACTAGTGTCAAAATACATTTTTATGTGCTGCTTCTTTATTCTAAATGGATTGAATTACTTTCTCTTTTATGTCAGTCAAATGATGTGTTCTGTTTTTTTCTTTCTCTTTAAACGTGATGTGTATAAAGATAGAGCTTTTATGTGGTGCCGATTGGGTTGTGCTGCAGAGTAGTTGTGTAGTGATGCCCTGCAGGATGGGTATGCCTGACTTTTGACTCTGTGCGAGACAGAGGGCAAACAGCGATCAATAAGCATCATGTGAGCAACCCTCATGGGCTCCAGGTCAGCTGTTTCCCGTTTGTCCCGAGGAGACAGCCCCCTCACCACCATGGAGAATGCTTGAACGATTTGGAGGGATGCAGAGATGTAATCACGGAAGTCCAAAAAGGGGGTTTTCTTTTTTTGCGCTGTGCCTTTGTGTGTATTTTGTGCAGTGACACAAACGCACGGCCATCTGTGGGGAAATGTTTTGAGGGATCTCTTTTACATCAGCGTGGCAAAATAATCATAAAATATGTGTTATCTGGACGGAAAATGTTACGTCATCCGTTTGAGGGATTCGTGAGAGGGAATGACACCAAATAATTTAGAATTTATTTATGTTTTTGTAAGCCAATCAGTGAGGCAACAACTTATGTAAGACAAATTAAAGAGGATTTGACAGCTTTTGGATTTAATACATTTTAACTTCACTCACCTAAATTCCAAGTGACCTATGCTTTCCCTCTTTCTCAGTCTGATGTCATTGTGAAAAGCCAAAGTCCACACATAATTTTTTCACTTAATATTGCTTTTGAGAGATGCCCACGAGGTCTATATTTTTTGGGCAGTTTCCTGATTTGGGGAGAAGTCGCCGGTGTAAAGAGGAAGTGTGTGCTTGAAGGGCCAGTCGCTCAGGATGTCACCACCCCACCACTGCCTAATGAGGTGGACACAAGCACAGGGCCGGGCACACACTCGAACACGCACACACGCATGGCCAAAGTGCAACAGCTGTCATCCAGGTTTTAGCAGTTGTGAACGTTTTTAAGGTGAACTGCGAAGTGTCAGAAGCTTCTTCCAGAGGGATTTTAAAACCCATGGGAAGCCAGCATTGCTTTTGTTTACCAGGCCACCGGCACAGCGGGTGATCTCAGATAAGAGAATTTTGTGTAAACAAGACAAAAAGGAGGAAACACGCACATATATTTGACGGTGCGTGTGATATTTTGAGACGTGAACATATGGAAGAGACATTGTTGTTCTTTTGAAGCAGTTCTTTCCCTTTCTGCATCCAGAGGAAGGTGACATTAGGTGTGACCTGCGCTAAGTGACAGGAACTTGGGCATACTTTCACCATGGCTTCTCCCTTTTCCTGTTATTCCTCAACTCCTGTTATTTTGTTTTCCTTGGAGCGGAGCCAGAGCAGCGGGCAAATCGACAGCCTACTATTTTTACATCCGTCTTTAAGGACCCCTGTCTGCTGGCTCTGCCTGCAAATTTGCCCCATCAGCAGTGGCAACCAAGAAGAGCTCTCAAGGCACCAAGCCTTTCATTTTTCTGTTGGCGATGTGACTAATGCTGTCACTGTTATGTGAAAAAGCACTCACAGTGAATTGCTACTATTATTGTTAAAACCATCATCATCATCATCAGCCATATTTATAGTTATGGATAATGATAGTAATTTTGTTGGCGGCTTGTAGTTGTCTCTGTCTCTTTCACCTGGTAATCCAACATGTACTGTTAGGTGACTATTTCCACTGTAGGTTTTAGATGCGCTGGCCAATTTTCAAAGTTGTTGTTTGAAGAAAATGGCTTTCCAACAGGCAACACACATTTCATGCCCACAGCTCACATGTGCAGGGGTGGAGGGGGGATGGACAAGGCTAAATGCTTCATCTCTTAATGCATACATTGAGCTCTTGTGTGTGTGTGTGTGTGAGAGAGGAAAGATGACGTTTTTTTCTTTCTTAAATGCTCCCTCTACTTTCATTTTTCTTTCGCTCCCATGTTTTATTCTTCGCCGATCTCTCCGCTCTGCTCTGTTCTGTTCTGTCTCCAGCTTGCCATAGGGATTTGATTGCCAGAGGCCCAGGGAGGATTTTTTAGGGAGGTTCTGGAGAAGGGAGGGTAGTGGTACCGGCTGTGGTAGGCTTTTAGCCAAGGTACACTCACACACAGAGACACCCACATCCACACACACACATATGTACGCACGGATGCATACACTCTCAATCATATCATGCCTTTTGGGTACATATTCACACTGGAACTTTCTGCATTTAACTGTAAGTCTTTGCTCATTAGCCACCTTTTTGTTGTGAGCAAAGTGTTAACGCAACATGTGCAAGCATTTGTTTGCACTCTCTGCTGACTTTGTAAAGATGTTTGCGCTGTTGGATTAATAACATTTAATGGCCACTGTTAAATGCAGCTGCCTTGGCATCCTACTGCCTGCATTTTTCTGGCAGGCTTCAACTCTGGGTAGCTTTTTTTTTCTTTTTTTTCTTAACCATGCCTTGAGTGTATGCATGCAGCGCAGTGAAATACCACTGTGTGTGTGGGCTGGATGGGAGAGGCATTGTGTGTTGTCACAGAGCATGGCTTTTCATTTACATGGGGTCCCCATGGGTGGCTGAATCGAAGCATGCGAGCAGATCACATATGAAGAACTTTTGTATTCCACTTTCCAACAGTCTATAACTCAAATGAAATCACAAATTACCTAATTAGCCTACGGTGATATACATTAATTGGAATGACTGGGTCCTGCAGCATTTAGCACTTTGGCATTGAACACTGGTGCTCTTCTGACTTTAACAGAAGTGACAGCCCCGGTCTTTTCCAACGGGACAAAGTGAGAATGCATGTTGGAAAAACGCAAATGTCATGCAAGTTAAAAGAAGAAGATGTGTTTGTGTTGTTGACTCGCTGGCTTGGAGCCAAACATAAACGCCTGCTTTCTCTGTGCTGATGTTTTTCTGTGTTAATGGCCTGAGCTGCCTCTTCCTTTGTCGGGAAACACACTCCACCATAAGTGCTTTGTCTCCTGCATGATGCGTGCGACTCTGACTGCCATTTAATATTTTATGCCATTTAATCCATTTGATATGTTTCCTCCAATAAATAAATAAATACAAAACAACTTTAATTGGTGGCTTGTTGATCGGTTAGTGTTTTTTTTACATTTTTTATGGAGTTTTATTTCTTAGATCAAATGTGATGCATCACTTTTGCAATAAATTGGACGAGGTTAGATTTTGGAGACAAATGTGCTTCTTTCTGATAAATCCATGAACAAAAAGATGTTAGGGTAATGATAGCCAGGGGACAACATCTGAAAAAATGACGTTTACACGACAGAGTTAATGACGTAAAAACCTTCTGATTAAAAAGAGGAAAAGCAGCCGACAGTTGGTGCTTTAGTCAGGAGGTGAGGAGGAGCCTCTCTTTAGAGATCAATTGGTAATAGTCTGAAGTCACAGAGGCGATTAGAGGCGTCAACTTGCCTGTGTTGTAAATGCTGTCAGATCTGTTAAAGGAAGCCTAATACCTCTCAGGTTGAAAGCTGTAATAACATCAACTGTAACTGAATCCGCGGGGAAGTGCAAGTCAGTCTGCATGTGCCCGAGCGAGTGAGTGAAAGAGGACTGGGAGGGAAGGGGAAAGTGTTTCATTTTGTGTAGATTACATAGGTGTGTGCATTTGTGTGTGCATGCCTGATACAAAGCAGGGGCAGCGCGCATCAAGGCGAGGGCCGCGGGCTTGCTTCCGGCGTTTTTTTAGGCCACCAGATGCCTGTCACTCTTTTAAGAAAAAAAAGAGCAGGGGATGAGGAAGAGAGAAGGACAAAGAAGGAAAAGTGGCGGAGAGAGGGGGGGGGGTTGCAACACTGCTCAAATCATGTCACGTAGCGCTAATTCATCCAGCCTCATTAGAGAGCGGGAAGGGACCAGAGGGCCTCTCTCAGGACAGGGGCCCGGGCTCACAGACATGCACAGCCACACACAGATATGTGCATACACTTAGTTTTTCTCTGGCACATACTTACACACAGATACAAATTATCTCTCCCTCACACACACACACACACACACACAAACACACACATACAGATGACACTGGCACATGGCGCAGCGCGGGGGCAGTTTGGGGAATAGAAAATTGCCTTCTCAGGAAGGCCCTGGCCAATTAAGGATCTGACCGTATTGAATGTCAAGTGTTAATTTAGGCTCCCCCCTCCCTACAATGTCCCCCAGCTTCACCCCTCAATTTCCCAGCAGTGGAGGTGGTGGTGATGGTGGGGGTAGGTGAACGTGTCCCAGGGATGAGCAAATACATGTCAAGCCAAAGTTGATTGCCTCCTCCATATTATGTGTCCCAGGCAAGTGGCAAATGTGCCTCCGCCTTTTAGCTTTTGGCGCGCCCCCTTGGGGGACTCCGCGATAGAAGGAGGAGCAGAGAAGGAGGATTAACTGTACTGCAGTGATAAGAATAGGGGGTTTACATGGGGGCAGGGGTTGCAGGCGACAAAGAGGGAAGTAGAAAGCCGGGTTGGTTGATCCCACAGGACTGGGTTGTGACTTTGCTAGTCTTTTATTCAACTTCATCTCATAGAGAGTTACGGTCCCACTCTTTTATTCGAAGTATGAAAAGAATCGTCCCACTTCAATAATCTTTTGATCTATTTTAAAACGGTTCCCAGTGGTCTTTAAATTATGATTATGCTGTTTGTTTGGTTTTTGCCAAAATAAAAAAAGTAAAACTGTTGTTTTCTAGGACATAATTTCTGCAGAGTGGCAGAAAGTGATACAAATTTGCCTTTGATTTGTGGGCAGGACTGCTGACACGGAGTAAGTCTGCCTTCATTTCCCATCATTACTTAGTTTACACTCTCTCCCACTATCTTACAGCCCCTCACAACCCCAGTCTAACATTACTGGTGCAACAAAAATGGCAAACAATATTGGAGCTATCCAGTCGTATAGTTTGAGCCAGATGCCAGTTCGGACAAGGAAAATTAAGATATACAACGATTTACTTGTCTGCAAGTGGATGCCGCGAAGGGGGGTCTAAGGGCAGGGATGCCAGTATAGCTTAGTCAGTTTGTTAGTTTATTTTAGTATTTTCCTATTGACTCTTTGTATTCATGATCCTTTTTTTTTCCTTGTTTTACTTCAAAGCCCATCGAGACGACTGTTGTTGTGATTTTGGGCTATACAAATAAAATTGAATTGAATTGAATTGAATTGAATTGATGCATTGAAATGGAGATTTTACGTGACAACCACAAGCTTTTTTTAAACTGCATGTGTTTTCTCTCCTATTTCACCACAATTTAAACATATAATATTAAGAAATACATTTTTAATCCAAAGTTTCCACAATTAATGTCCTCCACTATCAGAAAAATGCCACAAAGATCATTTTGATTCGCGTGAGTCTTTAAACTTGGGAGAGGAATATAAAAAAGATTTAACTTTGTTGTCATGCAAGACTTTAAATGATCTCAACATGATGGTTGTCCACTCAACAGCCTTTAAAACGCTAGACAGGATTGTTGGACTGATGGTAAATCCCCACCTCCTTACCTCTATGATCTAATAGACATCCACTTAGACTTAATGGGCAGATTGCCTTTCTTCTCTTGTGATGATTATTTTACTCTTTAAAGGTGGAATTGCCAGCTTGTCTTTCTTATCAAACCTCACTTTGCCTTCTTTTGTCCATGTATCTTGTGTCATTCCCTCTCACATGGGTTCCAGGGGAGTACTCAGTGATGGAGGTGTTAGCACCTTTCCTGCATTTTCAACAAGGCCAGAATGTCTGTTCTGCCCTTTAGCTCACCTCCTGATTTTGGAAGCTTCTTTGTTTCACACGGATGCCGCAAATGTTCGCTGGGAACACGTGTTCATGTTGAGCATGTCTGGAGCTTGTGTGTTTCTGCTAATAGTGGGGATGTTGTGAAATTCAATAGGGAGGCTGAGCACTGTTCATTTAGCCCGGTGTTATTAGTGCCTGCTGCTTCTTGCAGAGCCTGGAAGCCACCTGCACAAACGCGGCCTAAAAAAATGTCCGCGCACACATTGATGTACTTAGCGTCTTTGCATATTTTGATAACTGTAATCCATCGACTAAATTGGGAAATAAGACTTACCTGAAACAAAGCAATTCATTTAAGTATCAATATTGATGGCAGATGTCTGTGAAATTAACTTCTTAATTTATGACAACTCCATTAAAATGACTGACAGCAGTAAACTTGATTTATTATGTCTAATAAGGGTGAACAAAAAGACAATGATCGTCCCTTTTAACATCTATTTTATCATTCCTCAACAAGTAAAAACACATTTCGAGTCCGTACAATTTTCTAATATGATTCAGCCTGTGATCAGTGACAGGACAAGCTTCCAGGACTCCAGGAAAAGAGACGCAGTTGAAGCCAAATAAGCGCTCCGTCTTCGGGTAGACTTCGATGTCAGCAGAGCCACTGAAGCTCCAGCGGCCTGAACTGAGAAGTCTGTCAAGCTGTAATTGATCACCCGGACCTGGGGAACTGAGGGCGAAAGAAAAGGGTTGTGAAAGGATGCAATAGATAAAGCTAAAGGGAAAAGGAAGATGGAAAAAAGAGGAGAAATAGTGAGACCAGTGGTTTAATCTTTCTGGAACGGCCATTTTTCCCCTCTGGATGATAGATATGGTAGGTGCGGTATGTGACACAGATGGATCGTGCAGGCGTCTGGGGTGATAGAGTTATAAATTAACACATTACTGCCCCTAAATGTAGACGACTGTGGACAACTGAACGGCGGCATCATCAAGCCTGCAGGCGCACACACGTATTCACACACAATTACAGTCTCACTGATGCGTCTAGCTGAACTCAGGATGTGGATTGCTCTCCTCAAGTGGCATTGATTTGTCAAAGCGCTGAATTAGCAGAAACGCTCCAGCTGCTGCTCAATGTTCTACTTTCCTCCCTTTTTTTCTGCACGTTTCACTTAAATCTTCTTAACTTTTTTTTTCTTTTATGTCTACCTTGTTGCTCACAACTTTTGTTTTGTCTCCCTTACCTGTGTGAATTTTTCACACATTTTAACTGAGTTTGCCCTTTTTGCCGTCTTGGCAAACCAAGTGACGTTTTCTTTTTCTTTTTTTGCTTTTTCCTATTTTTTTGTGTCCAGCTGGGACTTTTCACTTAAAGGAAAAGTTGTGTTTTCTCTCCAACTTTTTGTGGCCTGCACCATTTTCACCAGCCAAAACTGTTATGTCCCTGACTCTCACAAGAAAGCGGTGCATGTATGTGGCTGGGAATTGGTATTTCATAACCAGGCGTATATCCAGAGCAGCAAAAAGCTTGCACACTGTAGAGGCCACACACAGTGACAAAAATCTATCCAGCTCGCAGTTTTAAAACTCTCACACTAATACATCTACAAGATAACCACAGTGAATTCCACTGGTGTAAATGTCATTTAACAACAAATGAATGCCTTTGGAAACAGTGCGGGGCTAAAGTAAGGGTCACTAGTCCTTCTGGCTGCTGAACGTGTAGCGGTGTGTTTTACTTGGGCTTACGAGCCGGACAGACTGTCTGCTTTCTGATTCTGAGTCAAGGCTGCTAGCCAAGAGGTGCAGATTTGTTAGTGTCTACTCCATTATCACCCATCACTCTCATGGTTTAGTGTGTGTGTCAGCGAGCGAGACTGGGGAGTAAAGAGACTGTCCCCCGCTCTCTGTGGTTCAGCCCAAACAGTTAACATCTGGTGACCAGTGAGTGACCTTCTTCCAGCCTCACACACATTCAGACGTAGACATAAACGCGCACTAAGAGCCTAACTGCATCCAAGCGATGAGTGAATGACCACCCCCGTTCTGTGTCCTCCCCTGCTGAGTGTCCGTCTCCACCAGAGCTCTGCCAGCCCCCACCCCCCACAGATGACTGGTTGATGAAAGGTTTTTGAGTGACCAGGATTTTTAATAATTAAATAAACGTTGGCAATCTTTTTCCCATTTAAGCTCATCACAGATCAGATATCACACTCTGTTAGAATATTATCATAATTTAAATGACACTCAAAAACCTTAATATTGTCTCAGAAAAAAAAAGACAAGAACACTTTGGATTCTGTAACGCCTTGTTTTAGGATTAATTCTGGTTGCGCTTATTAATGCTGAAGTGATTTTGAAAGGTATTCTGTCCAAATATTTAGTTGGTTGTTATTATGACTATGATAACACAGCTAACATGCAACGTGTCGGACTGTGTTTTTTACGTGTTACTAACAAAGTTGGGAGTTAGTGTGGTCACAGTAATGTTAGTTTTAGTTTTATCAATCTGTTTTTTTTTTATGTGGCGGTTTTCATGTGGCTAGCTTGCAGTGGTGTCTGACTGTGTATTTCTTACTTGTTACTAACAAAGTTGGGAATTACAGGTTTTGTGAATGTGCTAACGCGGCTTATGTGTAGCATGCCACAAAACAATTACTGTCAGTTAACTAGAGTTACTGTGAACACAGATAATAGTCTGATTGACATATAGACTTATTTCTGACTTTCTTCTTTCACTTAATGTGCCTTATAATTTGGTGCCTCCTATATATGACATAAGTTCAAAAATAGACCATGCATTGACATTGGGTTTGATAATCTGTTGTGCCCTATGGAGAGGAGAATTTAGTACTGTATTGATCATTTAAAGTTTTTGCCCCTTGAGGACTTTAATGTGAAGATTATTAATAGTCTCAATAGCATTTTTTGTTGATATCTAGACAATTACTGTTTTTTATCCTCTTGTGAGAGAAAATAAAGTAATTTTGATATATTTTTAAGAGTTGGTTCAACATATACATAGGATTTGTTCTGTAATGAAAACCTACCAACTATTTCAAACACAAGAAAAATATATTTAAAAAATATTTTCAATCAGTTTTATTTGGTTGATGATAAGTAAGTTTTAAATAAATCAACAACAAAAAAGATTGGGTGTGTCTTGTCTACTTTGTGACAGGAAAAAAAAAAAAAACAATGTTGCAGAAAAGGGGTGACATGCATCACATGGTTGTGGCATGCCGGGGTCATGACCTTTATCGCCCTGAGTTTCTCCCTGTGTTTTGTTTTGGAGGAACTGTGTCAAAGAGTCAGTGTCCCTTAAAGGTACAGGAAAATTGTGGCTCCTGGTCGATGGAGTCTGGGTGAACAGGGAATGTGCGAAAAGCAGGTCACATGCGGGGTCTAAAGGCAGCATGTTGTTGTGACTGAAGCTCTCCCTCAGGATTACACGTGGACAAAAAAAAGGCAAAGTGTGTTGATAGGGTGACAGCATTAAAAGGGGAGATGTGGTGACAAGGGGCAATGAAGTGAAAGCAGAAGTGAAGCATCTCAGCAAGAGGCTCACTTAATGTGAGGGATAGTGAGCAGCCTTGGGACTGCTGGGTGTGAGGGTGAGGGAGTGCATCCCTCGCCTGAGGCTGATGCATTGTGACAGTCACTTAGAAGGATTTCACTTTCCCTAAACTGTGGCTTGCAGGAAGAAACACCATAAGTTGGGACAATTACAGAGTGAAGGAGATATGACAGGACACATGCAGAGCCGCGGAGGGAGGGAGGGAGGAAGGAGGGAAGCGAACCAAGGAGTGTGCATTTGCGTGTGTGTGTGTGCCTTTACTCAGGGGAACACAATCATATAATCTGCTCACATTTGGTGGATTTATTTACAGTACATATGCTGTCCAAATACTTTGTATGTGTGTTTGCCTGCAGGGGCCAGGAGGTGCATGGTGCGCAGCGTGTCAGGCAAGATTTGCGTTTTGCTCCTCATGGTACAGCGTGTTACCACACTACCTCCCTCATTCCTTCACCTCATGCCTGTAACTTAACCTGGTGACGGAGGGCAGGAGGGAGGGAGGAAAAAAGAAAATATAAGAAGCTGCAGGGAAACACAGCCAAGTGAACAGACACTAATTTACTGTTTTCTTTAGTCATATCTTTCGTTTCTTTTTGCACTTTAATAGTTTGGACTTTTTTTTTTTGTCGTTGCCTTGATAAATGTCCCAAATGTTCTTTTTGCAGCAGTACACTGTGTTACCCCAGTGCTGCAAGTTTTGCCAAGAAATTCAATATAATTTGGGTGTAAGTGGATTCCAAGAAATACACTTTTTCCTGTTTCATTGAGTCGTTTTCCTTTCAGCGGAATTATGTCCTTTCAGTGAGGTTTGGGTGAAATTGTCTTTTTGCGTTTCCCTGGCTTGTGTTCTTTGCACGATACACTTCAGCTATACACAGTTCTGTTTCTTTAACACAACTATTGATCAGTGCAAAAACAGTATTTATCTAGGAGAAAATAAGAAGGTAGAAGAATTTTTATCTAAGTTTGGCATTTACATTTAGTTTGTGAGTATTTTTGATAATATTCAAATATTTAGTTAAAAACAGGAATTATTTCTAACAAACTATTGCTAAAGATAATTTATTAGGGAAAATCAGCTGATTGCCATTACTGTTATTTTTTGTTGTACAGTTTCCTTATGAGTATCATAGTTTGCTGCACTGTATACTTTTAATTTGGCCAGTAATTTGAGAATTACAGTGGTATTGACTACCCCCCCCCCCCCTCCTTTTTTTATTGGTTTGCTCAGACACAGGCCAGACTGCTGAAATTGAATGGTTATAGTGGGGAATTAGGTTGAGTTGCTGGATGGATGACCTGATGTAATGTTTATTGTAAGGTATATAGCCAAAAATGTTAAATTACATTGTGAAAAGATCCATTATTTGTTATCCAATATTCTACTTTTAAAAACGCAGTGAAAAAGCTTCTAAAGAATTTGAACTATTTTACTATAACCTGTCAAAGAAACTTGTTTAAAATAGCCTTTTACGTTTTTTGTTGGATAACTTCACTTGTGACATTATTGGATGGTGTCCTACATATTTCAACACCTTTTTTACTTTCCTCCAGACTGAATCATTATTCTTTTTAAATAAATCAAATACACTTAAGCTCCTATTTCCACATAAGTATAAAATCTACTTTTTCCTCTCTTAACACCAGACAGAAAGATTGCTAATGACTTTATCAATTTTCCAATTTTCAGTGTCTGAAAATTCTTTAAAAGCCAGGTTTTTCAAAGACTTTGATGGCCTTATAGAATTTTCATTCAACAAGGAACTCTTCTTCATTATAGCTGATGTTTTTCTCTAAAAGTCAGGTTAAAACTAAAAACACACACACACCCACACACACACACACAGCAAGTAGCATGGAGAATTCAAAAGTTGTTTAAACGTTTTAAAAAAAGAAATTACCTGAACTGGAAATCACACATTGTCAAATTTGTGTCACATTTGTGTATCTTTAAGCAAAAATATGTTCTTTATGCCATTTTATCATACTAATTACCTGTCACAGGGGTCACCAATGGTTTTGTCTTTTCCTCTATCTTAGTAATATCTCACTTAGTCTGTTCACACCAGTCCTTTAGCAGTTTAGACGGGTCAACCACGTCATGACTCCCTTAAGCTACTTTGATCATTATGGAGAAATTAATAGTTGTTGTTTGTTCGTGGCTGAAATTATGTGACACAGTCTTTCATATCGGAGCAATGCTGTGAAAGAAAAAGCCTGGAGAAAGATTTGACCGCTTCGATATTTTGCACCAAGACTCATCCAATCGTAGGTGGCAGACATGTACTAGAAGGCAGCAGAAAAAGAAAAAGAAGAAGAAGCCCCTCCCTGCTAGTTCAGTGTGAACACCATAGGCTAAAAACGTGTTCAAGAACCTGCATTTAGCGTGTTCTTGAATGTGCATCAAGTCCGGTGTGTCAGTGGCTTTATGAACTTCTGACACATTTAAAGCACACTTTATCTTTGCAGTTGTCTCTGGTGAAAGCAGGAACTGGGCGAAAAACAGTCCATTTTTGCAGTCCAGCAGCAGCCGGAGCTCTACAATCCTCTCGGGTTTTAATAATTTATCTTTCCTCGCTATCCCTAGATCATGCACTTTCTCTCCACCAATCTTCCTCTCCCCCTTCCCCCTCGTCTCATTCCTCTTAGCACTTGCTTCATTTGTTTGCTTTGAGGAGCTAAATCTTGTTTGCACGTATTAATAAGTCAAGGCGGATTATACCCCCACCACCGAGGCCCTTGTAGCGTCGTAGCTCTCTCTCCTCACACTGTGTTTGTGGCTGGGTGGCTCTGTTTGCAGGGTGCCCCCACTCCCATTGACTCAGAGAGGTCTAGTGCGCTAGGCTAATTAGATTAATTCCGACGCCTGTAATGATTGTTCACCATCTATTTTTAATGACTTGTGCATATCAAAGAATGGTTAACCATGCGACAAGCATAGCTCACTCCCTCTGCCCTGTGTGTCAGGCACAGTTGGGGGCCCTAGCTTAACGCTGGAGTGTCAGCATGTTGTCACTGTGTGTGTGTGGTGTGTGTGTCTTTTTTGGGTGTGCGTATATTTTTTCACTAAAAAAGCACTTATATATGGAGAGCAAATAAAACCTAAATAAGTTTATAACATTGTTTAGGTAAAATTATTGATATTTAAAATCTCATTCAGCTTAAATAAAGCTATCATACTTTTCGAAACATAAGACTTGTTATTTTTTTTTGCATAGTTTGCCCGGTGATACGACTTAAACAATGATTTTGTTTTTTTAATAAATTGCCACAACCACTAGGGGGTGCTGTAGGTGTGTGTATTAGTATTTGCTACTAACAACGAAGAAGTGCAGGTAAGTCGTACACAGTTGGCGGAATAGTTCCAAAGCGACACAGAGGATAAAAAATTTAGGTAATTTTTGGTGATTTAAAGTGATATAAAGAGTTTAGTTGACTTGTTAGCATATTTTTATACTATGGTTATCTGAATAAATGTTCATTTGCTGCACTAATAAAATAGATTCCTTCTGTTTCATGAGACTAAACAAGTATAAATGTGTTTCGGTAGGGAAGCGTGAATATATTCAGTCTATTATTGTTATCTATTCTGTTGCAATTTTCCTTTCAAGCAAAAATGTTTCTTCTTCCCGTAATATATTTTTTCAAAGTTGCGAAATATTATATATGAATTTTATTGTTTTTGTTATGCATTTAATGGCTACTGCAACTTATACTCCAGAGAGACTTAAAATCCAAAATAATTTCTAATTTACCCAACTAGGTTTTTTGTTTTTACTGGCTTCTTCTTCAGCTTTAGTGCAGAAAATAAACAACCTCACTATGTGTCATTTGACATTAAATCCTGGTTAACACCTCGCCATCCCTGAGCAGGAGTCTTCATCACCACCTTTATGCATTTGAGATGTTGCTCATCTTTAATAGATAGATCGAAGTCTCTCCCCTCTTTCTTTACTCCTCTGTATCTTGGCTCCTTGAGAGGGAGCATAAATATTTGAGAGGGAAGCAGTTCAAAAGTGGGGAAAAAGGGGCGTTTAGCGTAGCCATTTGGAAACACAAATGTGAAATGAGAGACTGTGAGGAGTAAAGGAGGGATGAAAGAAACGGCGCGAGATCATGATTTCATAATTTTCATTTTCTGTTCCTTTCACAGGTTGAATAAACATGTTCAAATGCAACTCCCTTTCCATTCACTCGTACACACACACTCACACACGTGCAGTAGATTTCCATAAAATATTAAAGGAGGTGTTTCCTGTAATTATAGCTCTGTTTGCCTCTGACTCAAAGCCTGATCTGTAATTAAACAGGATTGCACACGTTTATGCCAAGGTAAGGCACGCACAAACACACCTCTAAACCCCCAAACTTCTACATCCCAATCGCCACACAAACACACACACTGCAAACTGAGCACAACTTTTGAGAAGATTGCTGCAATTTATACTCCTGCAACACTTGCTCACACACTCAATGGGCTCATTCACACTGAGGCAAACACACATCCTTCA
This sequence comes from Oryzias curvinotus, assembly GCA_023969325.1. Classification (NCBI taxonomy): domain Eukaryota; kingdom Metazoa; phylum Chordata; class Actinopteri; order Beloniformes; family Adrianichthyidae; genus Oryzias; species Oryzias curvinotus. Next base: position 37,238,828 of record CM043706.1, read on the forward strand.
CTTTCTCACACACATTTTTATCTTATTCCCACAAGGAGAAGAAAATCAGGAGTCTGTAAAGTACTATCTTTTCCAGACACTCTATTGTGACGTTATCCCTAGTTGCTATCCATATATTGATCCACCTCCTTTTTCCCTCTTTCTAATTCTCTCTCATCCTGCCACCCCTCACCCACCTATCCCTTATCTAATCTGGCTGTGCCACTAATGGCAGCCATTCCCAGCCACGAACAAGTGCCATAATGTGCTCTGGTAAGAAGTTATGATGTGAAATGACCCCATTGATTGGCCTGCATCCCCACTGACAAAAAGAGGTGGTGGCAGTCACTTATTACTGTTAATGAGCTGTGGGACCATCCCAAAGTGGCATGTCGAGCATGCACATTTGCAGGAGTGCATGCATGTGCTTTCATTTGGACGCATTTGTGCTTTGTATAATTTTAGGGCATTACTCCACCTGTCTGTGTCCCGCCACATTCCTGCTCGTTAGTGATGGGAGATCCCACCGTGTGGGCAAGTGACGAGCTTTTAATGGCTGCCACTTGGCATTGTCTTGTCTGTTTTTTTGATGACTCTTGCATCTGTTCCCATTTTAGCATCTGTTGTACACACCTGGGGTTCTGTGATGAACAAAGCAAAATGCAGACACTTAATGTAACAAATGATACCGGCTTCTAGCTCTTTGAGGAAACCTGGTTGGTCAGCCTATGCCTGAGCTGTGGAGCAGGAGCTTTAGTAGAAAAACAGTCAGAACAAAACTGGAAAGTTTGGTGGGAAACCAGTCAGTGTTGAGGCCACAAGCACGGTTTATCCACTTTTTGTACACAGCCACTGTACATTTGTCAAGCTGGCAGCACCTTCCTGGACTAATCCATGGGATGCAACCAATCAGCCACAGTGCATGTGCGACACATGTTTTTTTATTCAATCTTCTTGACTTTTCATGTTCCGCCATCACCAGAACGCTTCCTGCTATTTTCTTCCCAGCTCTGAACAAACGAATACCAGATGTTAAAATCTGGAACAGGCTCTCCCGCTCCCTTTCCTCTCGTCCTGTGCTGTGACTAGCCTGTGACAACCTTTGCACTCACTCCTCTTTTCCTTCTCTTTTATTTTCCCGAAGGCTGCCCATCCCTTGTCTGCTATGTGGGGACAAGATGCTGCACCTAATTTTCTACCCAATATCTGATTTGAAGATGTTTGCTGGGGTCTGCATACGTGTAAAAAGCATGTGTGCACAGCTGTTGGCCCCCCAACAATGTGTTCAGTCTATGATCAATCCATGTTAACAGCAACAAAAAAAAAAATCCTTCCATTTACATAAAATTTAAAAAATGTCATTTTGAAAGCTAGTTTTAAACAGTAAAGAAGAGTTTATTGTTTTTTAAGCACATGACTCAAATTAAAGATATGCTGTTATAATAAGATAAAGCTGTTTGTAATGGAGATGATTATTTTACTTTTCCTGTTAATGGCTGCAGGGGTGGGCTGGTCACCATTCCACCATAGTGTTACGATTATGTTCACAGTTTGTTATTGAGAATTAACCAACAGAAATCAGCCTTTCATGCATGATTTTGACCTCTGAGAATACTCATTCTCTGCTGCCTGTTTGCTCAGATCTTCCCATAAAAGTAAACGATTAAACTCCCATTCACACATTTTCTTATTAATAAGATCGTCAAAAAATAAAAAGTCAATGGTGTTTCGTTACTGCATGCTTGAGAAATTGTATTTATGAAAAGCTGTGGCTAAAATGCAGGATATAGTGAGGTGTCTGGGAAGAGTCAATATTTTCATATGTAAGCCTGTGAAATTAATGACCTAATATCTGCAATGGAGAAGCTTGTTTTAAAGAGATAATCCTGCCTGTGCTTCTTCGTAAGATGGGACCAAAGAATCAATGAAGGTTTAGGCTCTGGGAAATTACCAGAGCATATGCACACACTTACCGCGCATGAACACACACAAAGGTCGAGCAACTTGCACACACGCAGTTTTGCAATTCTGAGAGAGAAAAATTATTCACTTGATCACATTAACTGACCGTTATGAGTCTGAATCCATAATTAAATTTGGTGTGAAATAAAGTGCATTCATCGACAGTTGGCACTTCTTTAAATCAGCAATCAGTTCTTGAACGTAATCCAGAAGTCAAATGAGGTAGGGAATTGTACCTCTATGCCATGAGAACACGTGCTAAAGGAGGAATTTCTACTTTACTGCAGTTAAATAAATCTACACTTTGACATTTTCCTGTAGAACAATTTTCCAGTTTTTTTAAAGAGCACTTTTTATTTAACTTTGTGGAAGTTCTGTGTGTCTAACCCTGTCCAAGCTTATTGATTACAATAGCAGGAAAGACAAAGAGTCTTTGTGTTCACCTAAAGAGCTGTAGTTTCCTGCGCACACACATTGACACACTCGCACGCTCAGAATTAAAATGTCATTACTTTGCTGGAACGGAGGAGCTCAACAAGACAGAGGAGACAGTAGAAAGGAGAAAAAGAGAGCGCAGAATGGCACTTAACATTTTCATTATCCAAATGAATGAAAATCCCATCAATGATGCTTCACATCTGTCTGAAAACTAGCTGATAATTATGAAAGGAAGATTTGTGTGCGCTTTGAGGAAAGATATCTTTGTCTGACACCAGCTGACCTGCTCTTTCCCGGACTCCAAACTTTGATTCACCAAATAGTTAAGAGAAATAATTTCTCATATTGAAAACTTTGATTCATGTAAAACAAAAATATTACAGCATCGCAGCACCATACCTGATGCAACACGTGAGTCCCAACTCCTTTGTGCCATATATTGGTATGGGAGAAGGTGGTGGATTGGGAAAAATAGACAGAGCAGAGAGGCAGGGGGCATGTAGAGGACAATCGTTAGACTGCACAGAAGGAGGCGTCAGGAAAAGCTGCTGTGTGTTGGAAGAACCAAGAAGCTCAGAGGTCCCAGAGCATCTGGCAACACGTCGCGGGGAGCCACGGTCCCTGTCATTAATAGTGATGAAATCATTTAAGTCATCAGGACTAAACGAGCCAGTTAAGAGACACTCAACGCTGCACTTCTGTCTTGAGACAGAGTCGTCTGTGTGCCCCACTGGCACTGACACAGAGACAAATAGATGTGTGCATGTGTGGTAGGAGCAGGCAGGGTGAAGAAAGTGCATAAACTGCAGAGATCTACAGTGAGATTTTTTTTATGCATCCGTGTTTCTAGTTTCCAAAGCTTCTGCAGGGAGAAACTATTTGGAAATAACTGAATGAATTTAAGCGTATGGCTTAAAGTTTAAAGGAAAATTTATTGATTTTTAAAGCTGATTCAAATTAATGATATTTCACAATTTTTTCTCAGAAATTCAAATAGTACTGATTTAACCAAAGAGTATACTAAGTGTCCACAATATTTAAAGCCAACGACTTTAATGCAGAACATACACTTTAATTATTTTGGTGTTAAATTTGTTTTTTTTTACTTACAACTAGGAAGATAACATGCCTACAAAAACACAGAAAACTAGAGAATAAATAATAAAAAATAATTAAAGGACACTCAAAGGTAACTGCCAATCTGCTCCAACCCTCTGAGCAGCAACAACAAACGTGTATCCAAGCACTTCCTGTGTCTTCAATTCTTCATTGTCGGTGCACCACTGCAGCATGTAAATACATCATATTTTTTCTATTGCCACTATAAAATGAACATAAAGTTAAAAAAGGGGGAAAAAGTTGTTTATTATTGGTGCGCCACAATTTACAAGAGATGTACGATCATTAGAGCTGCAGCGAGTGAAGAATCAAACCACTGGCTAAATCTGCCATGAAATGCTAGACTGCTGCAATAAAATCTAAGCATCTACACCAAACTGGAAACACATGAACCCTGTAAAGGATACACTGTTCTTTTTTTTTTCCTCCCTTTTGCTTCCTACATTATCTTATAGTATTGCTTCTTTTTTTCTTTGCATAGTCACAGTACATGTGTTGATCTTCTAAATGCTTAATGCACAGCATTTGCAGATGGTAATGCACATGCTGATGTGTGTATCATATTATAGGCTGCACAAGTTCTGAGGCCACAACGGAAATCCATTGCCAACAACAGCACGGCTATTGGCAAGGAGCCATACCACCCCAGAGAATTATGGAGAAGGGTTTAAAAACCAGAGATGGAGTGTAAGAGGCTAAAATCTAGAGGAGGGGGGGGGGGGTGTCACTGTGTTACACTTAATCTGGTGTCCAGTTATTCATCAGGAAACTGTCAAATGCCTTCCCAGAAATTCTTAGATCTCTCCAAAACATGTTTTCATCTCGTGCTTCAGGCAGCTCTGACCAACAAGGTGTGCTGCTGTCATTTAAAGCCACTGATACCGAGCATTACGTTGATGTAGAGCAGAGAACCACAGATTTATAGACTACATTAGGAGTCAGATGAGAACATTATGGTGTTGGTTGTGAGTTAGGTCATGGGCTCTGTGCCTTGTTTGCTCCTGGGGCAGGGTTGTGATATCGCCTTACTTCCTCATGGCCCTCACTCAGATGGGACAAGTGTGCTTTTTCCATCTTAGCCCCAGACGACTTCTTTCCACGATGTTGGCTCTCTTGCTGCATAACGATACTTGATTGCTGCAAGGTCATGCGAGATGGCTGGTTACACTACGCAGATGCAGAATGGTGACTGGTTTATTAGCTTCATAAACATAAACAATGTGCTGTTTTTGCTTTTTTGCAAAGCCGACTAAAGTGACCGTGTGGTCCATTGAGATCACGGCTCTTTCTTTCAGTCATTTATTTCAGTCAGTGTAACAATTTCAGTCGCTAACAATGTGGAATGTTAGTAAAAAAGCCAGACAGTGCCTCGATTATCACTACCACTGCCCTTTCCCCCCTCTCTCCTTTGTCTTGTCATCCTATTCTTCCTCCTTTTTTCCCCTTGCCTTCCGTCAGTGGCCTGCTGTTTATTGACAGAGCAGTACATTCTAGACATATCTGGGGGATTAAGTTGCAAATTTAAGCAATGGGAAAATCAATGGGTTCCTCTTTTAATTCATGAGAAAGGCTGTCACTGTGAAAAAACAGCAGGGCGATGTGGCTGCTTAGATCACATTCATCTGGGGAGAAGCAGAGGAGGAAGAGGAGGAGGAGGAGGAGGACAGCATCCGTTAAATCTCTCCATCAAATGAGGGCAGAGCTAAAGGTGGTTAGCTTGAGATAAATCCACAAAAGGGGAAAAAAAAGGTCTTTTGTTTCTACGTTTATCCGTGTCTTTAATGACGGAGCTCTGACTGAGGTAAAAAAAAGATTATTTAAAAGAGCTGCTTTATTATATTTTCCAGATTTTAGCACTTGAACATTTAAAACAACATGTTATGAACAAAACAAGTAATAGCAAACAATTACCCATCCACGCCTCCCAGCTCTTGAACGTCAGCCATCTTTGGCAAATATTCAAGAAAGTCATCAGATGCAGCAAATGTTTTACAACTCCTCTAAACCAGTCATGTTCATTCCCAGGATACAACTACAGTATGTTAAAGTGTATCCCCTGCTGACTCAAAGGAATTTGATTTTTTTTAATGAACAGCTCAATATCCAATTCATTAAAGTGGCTGTTTTATTTGATGCACTTTCCTTACTCCAGCTGAACCCGGAGAGCAAGCCTTGGGGATGAGGGCAGATGGAGTCCTGGCGAAGGATGTCCAGTTTCTCGCTCCGTAAATGTGTCTATGTGGCCTTTAGAGAGAGACTTGTGGACTCGGGCGGATTGTGACTCTCCTCGGCAGAGGCTGAGATCAGGAGTTTTACTCTCTCTGACTGCCGAACAATAGGGGATGTAATTGGCTCTCCTTCATCATTAGAGGCAGGCCGAGAGGCAAACCTAACAACTGGTGTGGGGCCATCCACCAGAGCTTTCTAGAGCTCTCTGAACATCCATCTGCCATGGAAAACAACTCACATTGAGAGTCGTGTTAAGCTTTAGTGTCATATCAAAAATGTCACCCGTGGTGCTGCTTTGTGCGTGCTGTAATTACAGTTACTCTTTCATTTAGTGAAGTGAATGTGCACTCTGAAATCTCGTTGTGTGACACATGAAGCTAAAGACAAATTTAGGAGGAAAAAAAAGGTAAAAAGATGGACATACCTAACCTACAGCAGTTTGGAGGCCCTGAGGAGAAAACGTATACAGGGGAAAGGGTCAGACCAGGAGGGGAAGGAGCTCCTTAGCATGGGCCTGAGGGCTGGTTGGGGATGTGTCAGGTGCGTGAGCTGCACTCTGTGCCGTGCAGTGTTGTTGTTGTTACACCGAGGGCAGAGCCACAAGTCCAAAAGTATTGATTTCCAGCCTTGTCAAAAGGCAAAGAACTGTCATGTGGAGAGCCCTGACCTTGGTACACATACTAAGACAACTATTCCCCTCGGCCCCCTGCGGCACGGAGAGGAGAGAAGAGAGGAGCGAGACATATCAGCATTGAGCAGCAAACAACAACGAGAAACCAAGTCTCCTGCAGGGGGTAAGAAGGAAGAGCAGAGGGGAGGAGGGGGGGTTGAAAGAAAAAGACAAAGAAGGTAAGGGAAAGGAGGTGATAAAAGTGGGAACAGGAAGCAAGACAGAGAGACGAGAGGAGTTAACAGTCAAAGCCAGGACCAGTTCCCCTGAGTTGTCAGTGGGCAGCCCAGCGTCTAGTTATCACGCTGTTTGAAATGACAATGGCTTGACTTGTATTTTCCTCCCGAGACCTGTCTCAGATCTATAAACCGGAGGGGTGGGTGGGTGGATACCAGAAACAAGAAAAGGCTGGTCAGATAAAGAAACGGAACAATCAGGTCCTGGCAGAAGCCTGACAACAAGAAAAGAGACGTAGAAGGAGAAAGAGATTGGTTCCTTCTGTTTCTGTATCGCTCGTGTACTTGAAGCCTTTGAGATCTACAGAGAGGATGGAAGAAAAAAAAAATCAAGCGGCAGCTCCAGTGAAATGTTTTTCATGTGGAAGCTCCAGGATCTGACAACAAGGAAGAGCTCCCTGTCACCTGCAGCTACACGGCAGGGCTCATCCCAGATTGCTGCGGAGCGCTCCGAGCAGGGGAGACAGATGGAGGAAACACAGCCTACAAAGAGCTCTCCCTGGGTTAGATTAAGGTGACAGACACTTAAGAGACCCAGCTTTAGTCACACATCTCTTGCCTCAGATCAGGGTCTTTTGCTAACAAGCTCAGTAACAAGTTCCCTCTCTCATCCATGGAAGCTTCTGAATAAAGGCCACTTTTTCATGATGAAGAGTTCTGCATAGAGTTGTAAGGGAATCTGTGCACAAAGTCTCTTTTTAGCGAGTCTGTAAGAAGTGCACTCCTAATTGAATTAGCTGGCTTATTAGTGTTTGACATTGTAAGCTTGGCCATAAGTGAAGAAGTGGGGACTTGGGGAGTGGATTTAAAGAGCAGTGTTGGTTTTGGTTCTAATTTTACACTCTCTTGACACACATTATTCCCTTTGTAGCTGCAGTTACGCCCCCATATAGAAATGCTAATAATACGCGCGCAGGCTGGTTTTAGCGGCTGCCAAACCTAGGAAGCACAGTCATCTCATAAGCCATTGGCTACAGCCTTGTCCAGTCCCATCAGTGATGGAGACTCATCATTTATGGATAAAGCAGGAATAGGGAAGTGGGTATAATTAAAAAAAAGACCATTCATTAGAAGAAAAACTATGTTATTAGGCTAAAAAAAATCAAAAGAAACAGGATTATTGTCCTATTTGAAGATTAGAATATGCAACATTCTTTATCCTCTTACTCTCAATCCTCTTATTTGAACTGGTTTTGAAGAAATAAAGATTAATCACACCTTTAGCCATAAAACAGTTTAGTAGCCTTGATGATTACTCCTGCGTGTAATTCTGCCTTAATTTGACCAAAAATAATTGCTAATTACGCTTGCTTGTGTTACTCTATTGTTAAATCCAAGGGCTTATGCAGAGTTAACTTAGGAAAAAAAAAAGGAATCTTTGATCAAGAGCAATAACATTCAGTTTTCATGAGTCTGTGCAAATGTTCACACACACAAACCAAATGAATGTGCCTTTACCTGCTCAGTCCGCACTGTAAAAACTACCATCTCTAGCCGCATAAATCCTATTTAGATTATATAAAGTACATAACACATTTTGGATGGGACATAGCAATCCAACTAAACTATCACTGAAAGTGCTAAATTGTTCACTTTTAAAATTATATATAATAAAAATGTGCATTATAAAACAATATAATTAAAGAAATTAATTTAAACTGGGGATTTTTTTGTATTTTTTTTGTTAGAAAATTGCATAAATGTGCATTTAGATTACAAGTGCAGGACAAAAAAATGGTAATTTTGTATTCACCTACAGGTAAAAACAGCCCAAATAAAGAAATTAAAAATGCATCCAATGCAAGACTTTGGGTTTAAAGCAAGAACATGGTTGCATCTTTTAAAATAGGATTAAATTTAGTGAAAATGCTTGAATTTGTACAAAAAAAATGAATAAATGAGGACAGATTTTGCCCCCAAAAAACTGCTTCTTTACCCACAAAATGATCTCTAGGATATAGGATATAGATGAGACCAACCTTTTGAGGCCAGCGGCCCTGTCTGCTACTGAAGGTGCCAGAGGGAACTCTGACAAGCAAATGCACTGACTGACATTTGATGATCTTGGGGACAGGTGGTCAAAGTGAACCTGGCCGTTCTCCACATTCCACACGAGCTTTCAAGTACCAGCATGCCAAGAGAGAAATCCGCCGCTCATAAATCCAGCAGAGAAACATACTGGGCTGTACTCTGAATGGTGTCAACAGGTATGATGAAACACGGGGAGCAGTCAGGTTAAACAGCTTGATGAGATAATAGCAGCTCTTGTTTCCTCACATGAGACAGCAATTTGGGATGATGAATGCATTGTTGGATGGAGAATTCCAAAATATCATTCTTGCAAGTGATAAATAGAAAAACTATTGAATGAATATATGACAATTCTTTTAACCCTTTGACGCTTATTGATGCAATCAAACCACGTTGGCTCCAAAAGTAGCTTAAATTTAGCATCTATGAAAGCAGAAACACTTTATTTTTTTTCCCCCACAGGCATCAAGGGGTTAAAACATTTTAGTTATGTATCTTTTGTGGAAGGGCTTTTCTTTAATGTGTTTTATTCAAAATATCAAGCATAGGATACCAAAAAAAAGACAGAAATTGCTTCAAATGTCCTCATTTTGTTAAGTCTCATTTTTTCACTTTTGAGTATGTCCCCATTTTGTCTGAATTTCATTTCTTGATCAAACTTTCTATTTCTTTCTGGCATTTCCCTGGTGATGTACACATTAGTCTCATCCCAGCATTTCACCTGGGGATACATAGGGCCCATAAATATGGAAGCCACCTTACCCTGTAGCTTCTTAATGAGCTTGCGTGTGTGTGTGTTAGTGTCTGGGTGGCGTGCCGTTTGGCGTGTCGCACCATGTCCCCGCTGTTTGTTTACTCACTCCGACAAAGATACACTCGCTCAATGATGGTGCTCAGCACCTCTGCCTGTAAGTGCCAAAAGAGCGGGCTCCGGCTCCTCCTGTAAATAATGCATCTGCCAGCGTCGTGCAGCTTGCAGGCGCCAGTTGTCTGGGGCTGTTTGGCACCCTGATAAATCTAAAAGGCGACCTGTCACTCCGCATTTACCGCTATTTTTGTGTGTTTGTTTAGAAAAGTGTGATTGTCACTAGCAGGCGGGCTTCAATAGCTCCATGCTGTGTGAAATGGTGCATTATTTGTACGCACGTTGCTGCCCCTGAGGCTGCAGGGACCCTGCGAGTGCCCCGTGGCTGCACTGATGCCAGCACGTGCGCAACCGCGGCAAAGGTCCCCATGGAGAGGAAGTGGGCCATTAGTACAGTCCTTGCCCCGCCATTTTATTCCACTTCAGTACACATTACAGAGGGCCGCCCTTTACAAACTATCTAACACATACTAATTAGTCTAGCGACAGAGACGATTTTTTCCTTTGCTGATGGAGAATCTGTACAACTACAAAGCTGGGAAAAAGCCCTGGACTGATTCTGCTTTGAAATCTCTCTTTTGCTTTTAAAAAGTGTGTCATGTTATAGAGTGGTCTCCCATTTAACAGTGCTGTAAAAACATAACTGATGGATCCATTTCATAAAGGCAAAAAAGGGTAGTTTTATTTGTTTGAAAAAGAAAAAAACCTCCTGGCTTTAAAGTAGTTTGCATATACAGTTAAAAGTCCTTTTTTTTTTTTCTTACATGACTGGCCTAACATTATAGATTAGCTTGTCGAGCTGTCTTCTCTCCTACCAACTGGCCTCTCATGCAACATCTTCATTTTCTGGAAACAAGAACAACCACAGCCTTAATGAAACTTAATGATGATAGTCATAACACAACAATAATCCACTGGTCTGGAAAACTAATCAATGTGTCTTCTCTCCTTCCACTAATGACCTGTGAAAACAAAGCAATAAAAAGGCGGTGTGTGTTTATTTTGGGCTAAGCAACAGGCTGATAGCACCGGTGGGTTGATTAGTGTAAAGAAAAGACAAGATGGTCACACAGATTAAGGCTCACACAAAGCTGGTGTCATCACATGATGTGACGGAAAAAGTCTGTGCATCTAAAGGCCTTCTTTATGTTTTTTATGATTTATAAGAGCCCTGACATATGTGATTTTTTAATTTTTATTTTTTTATTACAAGCGTCCTTTTGTTCTGCGTGACTTCAGTGTGGGGTGTTCAGACATTTTATTTTATTTTATTATGCATTTTTAGCTGATTCCTTCCAGCCTGTGGCTGCTTAGTGGAAAAAACTGTGAATGCAGCTTCAGGACTCAAGGCTTCACCCAACACAATTGAAAACCACAGTTTCCTACAGTTTCCTTTTTTTGTGGGAGAATTCCAAAAAACAATTCAGGCCCACTTTTGAACAAAGTCTCGCTTTTTTCAGTCGTATTATTTTTAAAGGAGAAACTAAATCAAGAAACAGGAAAAACTAAGGATATAATATTGTATGTACTATGGCTCTTTAATGCCCACATACCCCTGCTTCCTGTTTCAGTTTTGATCAGCAGCTAAATCATTTCTTGAAACCATCAACTGCAGCAAATAATTCTTATCTTGTGTAAATAGATAATACATTTTGCAGCAGGGTAATTCTTCAAAAAAAAAATCTAATTCTTTATAAAGTTTTGTGATAGAAGTACTTTGGATTCCCTGGTCAGAGCATATGATTGCCTTAACACAAAACACACTTCATGTGTCAGCTTCAGGGATCACTGTCAGGTGGATTACATGGAATGATGGGGTGATGTGTCTTTTTTTTTTTTCATCAGGCCTGCCAGAGAGCCTGGTGTCCTGATTAAAAATTTCAGCTCCACTGCCTTTCTAATTAATTAGCGGGGCCACTCAAAGGATCGCTGCGGACCAATTAGTCTCTAGCAAGCCGATGATGCCTATCGCTACTGCATCACCATACAGCTGTCGCTCCCTGCTCCGAGGACGGCTGGGGATGGACCCTCGAGGTGCTCTCGCAGGTTTAAACATGCATGTGTGTGTAATTCACCAGATGCACACAAGAGAAGGAGAGAAATATGCAGACACAATCGGAAAAAGAGATTAAAATCTGCAATCAAATTAAAGTTAGATAAACTCTAACGTACTTAAAGAGCAATTGAAATTGAAGGGTGAAAAAATAACAGCAGCATCAGATGAAATGCTTTTTGAGTTCTGACAGTGAGTTGGTCCTGCATGCTGACCACAGGGCTGGGCGGGGAGGTGTCTGCAGTTCTTTGGAGAGGTGGCTGAGTTTGCTGACTTTGTGAGAATGGACTAGTTATAAGACCAAGGCAGCTCATTTCCACTTCAAAAAGGTCGTCTGAAACATGGCATCAGCAGGCCGCTCTTGCAGTCGCTGGTTGTACACGTGTCCGTGCAGACTAATACATGCGTATGCACGCGCGCGTACACACACACACATCCTCCATCTGATCATCCCACATTTACTAATATTCCTAACGTCTCCTCATCGCCTTTTTACCCGGAGTTTACTATTTATGCATACTTGAGGAAAATGAGCTGATATAGTTTTTCTCCAAGACTGAAAAACAGCCAATAGCTAAAAAAAAAAAAAAAAAAAAACACTTCAAAGCCCCCAGTCGTGGTGAGTACGCTCTAATGAACACATCACACACTTCTCACACACAAACACATAAGTTTGGTTACTGAGTGGACTGAAGATTGGCATGTTTGAGAATAAGAAAATGTGTGCGGGTGCACTTCCAAAGCGCAGACACAAACTAACACCAGTCACTTTGCAACTACAACAGTCAGCACCATTGTGGCTGATTAGTATGAGGAGAGGCGATGAATATTAGAGAAGGACTCTGAAGAGCTGCAGATGAAACGTGGAGACGACGTCAAAGCATTTTGCTTCTGTTTCGTTCATTAGATCTAATTCAGGCCACTGACGGTCTGTCCGCAACCACACAAAGACAAAACGGCACAAACAACACTGCTGGAAATAGTTGTAGTTATTAGATCGGCATGTCTGACATTTTGTCGACATAAGTAATTAATTTAGCCTTTCTATTAGGAAAGTCCAAAGAGCCCAATTAACATAGCTAATATTGCTGCATCGTGTAAAAAAAAAAAGCATCTTTTTTTTTTAATACAGAGGGAATATTTAAATGACTTGCCTTCATTATTCAAATGTACAAGCAAAGTCATCACAGGGGAAGGAAACAAGATGGGATTGCGAGTGGTAGGAACAGGAAAATGATAATCAATCTTTTAATTGTGCAAAGCAAAAGAGCATATGAGCCCCTTTTTGGGTTTTCAGGAGTCACTGAATAACTGAAGGTTTTTTTTCTTCTAAAAAGCAGCTTCGATGTACTTTTGTTTTCACTGAGCACTATGTTGTGCTCATAATGTTTAAAATTATTTTGAAAAAGAAATTCAGAGTTTTCTTGTATGAACTGTGGGTAACAGCCTAATCCTCCTCAGGCTATTTTCAAAAGGATTCCCAGTGTTCTTTTAATTTTGGATATGCAGTTTTTAGGCAAAATCAGTATATAAGCAGTTTCTGAAGAGCGGCAATTGTTCAGTAGAAATTACCTCTAAGTCGTGGGTGGGACTGTAGGCCTCCACCATTTCCCAATCCTCACCCGTTAGCTTACAGCCCCTCACACCCGCAACCTAACATTACCGGTGCAAGAAAAATGGTGAGCCATCCAGCTGTACAATTTTGAGTCAGATGCCAGCTCAGATGAGGAAAACGGAGACGTTCATGGATCTAGTCGTCTACAAGTGGATTCATCAGAATGGGAGCTTCCCAGCATAGGTACTATGTGGCGCCTACAAGCTTTTTTCCGTCTATTCCTTCATCTATTCCTGATTTACGATTTGAATAAAGAAATATGTAGATATGTTTACACTAATTTTGAGCTTAATTTTTTTTTTCATCTATGTCCTCCATCATGAGAAAATGCCACAACATGATGTTAAAAACACCTTTAGGTTTAGCCCACAGACATGCAGAAATTCACATTTTTCAGCTCGTAAGCTCATACAGGAAGGAAGTCCCACAACTTTGGAAGCAGCCCTCCCAAAACTCAAAATCCAACAAGAATGAATTTAAAGAGGACAACGTAAAGGTCAGCCGCAAGTGAAAGAAACGTTTTCGAGTTGATTTGAATTTTTAAGTACGTGTTTTTAAGGAAACACTTTTTTTTTAAGGACGTGTTTTCTGTTTTCACATCAGTGCGGGTGCTTGTTTTGTAGCTAACTGAGAGGGCCCCACTACTGCTCTTGGCTCCATTCTCCCACTCGGATAGCTATAACAAAGTCAATATTACAAAGAGGTAACACATGTCGAGGTTTGCTCCAGCCCCGCCTGGTGCTGTGATCCTGTATTTGAACACGCATACATGGTGTAACCTTCTGTGGTAGAAAGCTTACCTCCATGAAGAAAAATGCATCAGCATTTCTTTTTGTGCTAATTTGTCCTCTGTTGATGCTGGTATGTTGGCTCTCCTCACGTGTGAAATTGTTCATGTATGACTGAGGGAGTGTGACCCCTGAGCGGTACTTTGGATGAATTAAATAGCGGCATTTGTTCGTTCATATAAATTTTGCCTAAATGTGTGTGTGTAGGTGTGTGTGTAGGTGTGTGTGTGAGGGACAGTTTGTTTTGTTTTTCCCTTACTTCAGCACATCTGAGAGAGCTTTTCTGGAACTCCTGAGCCTTGTCCAAACAAAGATGGACGAATGTGAGGGAAGATGGGGGTGGGGGGGCTGGAAATACGGGTGTGTGCATGTGTGCGTGGAGGTGTGTGTGTTTGTGATTCTTCAAGTAAGCAGGGACCAGAAGGGCCTTGCGAAAAACCAAGAGGAGGGCTAGAAAACCGAGCCCCTGAGAAAGGCAGCTGGAAACACGGAGACTTGTGGTCTTTTTTCCTCCTCCTTGCCCCCCCCCCCCCCCCCCTCTTCTTACTCCCTGGTCCAGCTGCACTCAGATGTGTCTGCATGCCCCCCCCTCCGAACCCTCATCACCCCAGCGCTCCCAAGCTCAATGCCACTGCCAAGAGGAGAGAGTGTCACAGCTGGTAATACTTACTGGCCATTTCACCGCGGTGAAGGCATGAGATTCATTAGGCCGCGTGTTTTGTGCTGAGTACCGGCCGTGTTATTGTTAGGATGTGGTAAAATTATAAATATGGTGGGGGCGAGGGGGGGATCGGAGGGAATCTAACTGAAAAGGTTGGAGCAGAATGAAGGAGGTGGAGGAAGAGGAGAAACATGCCACTCATTAACTCCTCTGCCACAGACTTGTTTCTCATGATTGGGTGGCAATAAAAAAGTCTGTCACAATTTGTCAAAGTTAATGACTCAATGTCACAGCAGCACTCAAAGGGCTGGAAGGCACGCAAGCAAATGCCAAATCAGTCGATGGCTTTATAATTGCAAAAAAAGTAAGGAATTTGCATTTATTCAAATAAAACAAACTTCCTGCAAAAGAGTTGGTAATCCTCTTACTTTCTTTCCTTTCACCTGCTTGAGCTCTGCTGTATCTTCTCTACGACCTGTGACTCTGAATCGATGTCTGTCCTCCACTTCAGGCTCTCTATCTGTGAACTTTGTAAGAAGCGATAAAGATTAAAGCAGTCAGAAACTCGCATATTTAAAGGCACTCCTCATTCGCCTGTCTCATCGTGTGGCTCCAGGAGTCACACAGATGTCATTGCAGTGGTGTAAGCTGCTGGTTAAATAATCTATCCCTCCCCTCCATGTCCCTATGTCTTATTTGAGTCCTAATTCTCTGTGTCACACAAAATACTAATGGAAGACTCTGCTTTCCGTTGGACTGTTCTGTCTGAAGCGGGATCTACAAAACTGGATTGGGAGCAAATGTCGCTATGCTGGCTGAGGTAAAAAAAAAAAAAAGAAATAGGAAGAGAAGGTAGAGGAAAGGAAAATGCATAAATGTGTTTTTTTCCTTGTATTTCCCATTTTTGACAAAAATTTACAAGAATGATGTAAGTATGTGTCTTCAAATGACTACAATAGTGTAATTATCCCCGGTGCGGCGCAAAGGTTTAGTGTTACCACAGCTGTTGGGTGTTCGAGACCAGGTGTTTACAAGTAAACCGTCACCGCTGACATTTTGTTTGAACAAAGCTCTCATGAAAGAAACAAATATTATTGCCCATTCGTGTGTCTTGAAAACCAGCCAATCTGTCTGCAGTAGTTTCTCATTTGGGAAAATAATAATTCAACATAAAAAAAAATAACAACAACAAAACATACACATAAATAAATTGGAATTTGCTTGTGCACTGCTAGTGCGTTTTTGCATAAAAATGGCAAAAGACAACAAAGAACTGTTGGGGAGATTAAATCTAGGAGCTCTTCCAAGATTTTTCTGGCTTGAAGCTGGTTTGAGAGTAGGAATTCAGTGCTTGTGTGCATCTGTGTACACGAGTTTGCATGAGAGGGGATGTTGGAGAATGTGTGAGCGCATATAGTTCAAGAGGTTATGCAGCACTGGAGGTGGTTCTGGAGTCTCAACCAGTGCATTCTTGTGATGATTAAATGTCAATTTGGGGGAGTCTCTTCATTGCCGTCCTCCTGTTGCCATGATGCTGTCAAGATCTGCGCTCCTTAAGCCGCCATGTCTAATGCCTGCTGTGAAATTTCCCCTTGCAGAGAGAGAGGTCGGCAACAGCTCCAAGGTATTCTGAGTGTTGATGGGCCGGGAAGTACAGATCAGATAATCACAGTGCCTTTCTCCTCCTCCGCTCGTACCACCCTTACAAAAACACAGCATTTTCCTTTTCTCTGTCACTTCAAACCCTCTGCTTCTTTTCTCCTCTTTTCACTAGTCTCCCTCTACCGAACATGTGTCTGGTTGTGCAGTCACATCCGTCCTGCAAGCCTACAGGGAGGATCCAAGCGAGATGTTGCTGTACTATTTGCATTCAGTGAGGGCAATCAGTGGGCCAGCAAGTGCAGGTGTCAAGTGTAACACGGCCCAGTGCTTATCTGCAGCTGGACACTCCCTCTGATAGGCTGAAGGTCAGAGAAGATGTAGTATATATGGACAACAATGGGCTCTTTATTTTCTTTCCTGTTCTGCCCACGCATGACCCGTGATAAGAAAGGATGTGCATAAAGACTAATAACAAAATTCATGCTTTTCTGTAATGATGAAACAACATGTAGATAAATTATGAGCTGACGTTTAGCCGTGTTGTGCAGGTACACACTTAAGTGAAAGTGTCAAATGTGGAGGACATATATATATATATATATATATATATATATATATATATATATATATATATATATATATATATATATATATATATATATATATATATATATATATATATATATATATGTGTATATATCAGTTCTAATTTTCTATTATTTCAAATGTTTATTTTATTCTATTTGTTTGTTTTATTTTGAAAGGACTCAACGCTGCACATTCTGAGGAAAGAAAATGGGCCGTTTTAGCATCTTCTTTGCACAGCCTTTTCCCAACCTCCCTCTGCATGCACTTTCCTTGAAAAAAAACCATTTCCACACCGTGCCAGCCTCCACCTGCCCCCACCCCACCCTTCTCCATCCCCTCATACTGCTCCCTTGCTGCTGTATCCCAGATCTCCACGTTTTCACCAACTTTCCATTCGTTCTCCCTTCATCAAACCCTGCCTCCCTTTGCACCCAACTTTGAAGCAGTCCCGGTGTCTGTGGACCCAGAGGTCTGTCACTGGGCAGATGGTTTGATCTCTGGCTGGGGAAATGCTTTGAGGAGAGCTGAGAGGGGCCAAGGGTTTGGACTGGGGGGCCTGTGGATGCACCTGCTCTCTACCCAAAAGACAGAAGAAACTACTGCTCCCTTGATGCTTAGCTATTTGAACTCATAGTCTAGTCTTGTGTTAGGCATGTCTCTCCATCTCTACCGGTTGCAGTAAGAGTATTGCACTCCCTTTTCCTTGGCTGCTTGGAAATATCAAAGCCAGCTGGGTCCTTTTTCTGTCCTCTTCATAAACAAGCGTGACTGTCCTGAAGTGCATGGACAGCTATTTATTGTGCAAGTCAGAGAGAGAGTTTCATCATTGATCTGGTTGGAAGCGTTTGGCCCTCATCAAGCCGAGATTTATTTCTGTGACTGTCAGTTTACCAAGGGGGAATGTTGGAAGGTTTTCTTGGATGTGAGCTGGATTTTGAAATAATCCCTAATGACTGTCCTATCTGTGGATGTGCAGGAATCCAGAGGTGTGGTCAAAACTAAAGCAGGAGTGTCATCTAGGATGGCGGTGGACAATAGATGTCATGGTTTTGTTGTTGCTATTAAAAGACACACTCCAATGAAAATATTGTTTTGGTGTTTTAACATGTTCTTTTAGCAATTTTCTGATGATGGAAGACATATATAAAGAAATAAGGATGAAAATTGCATTTCTTTATTCAAATTGTTGTGAATCAGGAGCTGGCGCAGACATGCAGTTGGAAAAAGCTTGTTAGCTTGATGTTACTATGGCAAGCTCCCTGCTCCGCTCCATTCTGATGCATCCACTTGCAGACAAATAGATCAGTGTAAATTTTTGTTTTCCTCATCTGAGCTGCTATCTGGCTCAAAACTGTACAGCCGGACAGCTCTGATAATGCTTGCCATTTTGTTACACCAATAATGTTAGGTTGGGGTTGTGAGGGGCTGTAAGCTAGTGGAAGAGCATGTAAACAGATGAATGATGGGAAGGGGGCGGGCTTACTCCAAGCCAGCAGTCCCACCCACAATTCAGAGGTGAATTTCTTATGAACTACTGCCGCTCTGCAGAAAATATGTCCTAGAAAACAACGCAGGTTTTTTTTAAATTTATTTTAGCTAAAACCACCATAATGTTAGTCAAAAGACCTCTGGGAATTATTTTAAAATAGCTCTAAAGATGATTAGAGTAAGACATTAGTGTTTATGGGGGTCCAGACTAGAGTTTTAATAAAAATGACAGCTTTTTTTAAAAACGGCAAGCTTATTTTGATGACTGACAGGTGATCAAAGAAAGTACAAGGCATTAAAAATGATATATTGAATTTAAAATAATTGTCTGTCATTTGGGCATTAATCTGGAGACAGTTAATCTCACCCCTACTGTGTGTTTGTAAGTTCAACTGAAATCTTGATTTTCCCTGTTGTTGCAGCACTGAGGCCGCATTCTTTTTTCATTACAAGCAGGTGAAAGCAAAGTACAGCAAGCGGGACACGCTGCCAAACATCTGAAACTTGTGTTTCGGATTTTTACAGACACAATATGTCCGCAAAACAACAAAGTTCAGATGCTCTTCTTTCTTCACTCGTCTTTGTGAAAGGTTTATTTACTTTGCTCACTTTGTTTTCAAACATCATTTTCAAAATTTGAGCTTCTCACTAAAGCAGTTTACAGGACGAAAAATTGTGAAACAGTCATTGTCTGTATTTGATCAGTTTTCAGTTATGTCTACTGATCGACAATTATTCCTCAAATCTGCTAAATAACAGAGCATTAGTTAAGAATGCGTGCAAACTGCAGATATTTCTGCTCACATTTGTTTGACTTAGGAAAAAAAGAAAAAAGGAGAGAAGAAAGAGTGAGGTCCCAGGTCTCCGCATGAATACATGAAAACACATGCTTCTCTTCTCCTTCTGT
Organism: Oryzias curvinotus; assembly: GCA_023969325.1. Classification (NCBI taxonomy): domain Eukaryota; kingdom Metazoa; phylum Chordata; class Actinopteri; order Beloniformes; family Adrianichthyidae; genus Oryzias; species Oryzias curvinotus. The sequence continues at coordinate 37,258,059 of CM043706.1, forward strand.
AATCCACCGGGGGCTCACGCCCCATTTGGTTCCCATTAGCATAGCTCTGGTCGCTCTGCCCCGTGTCAAAGCCCAGATGCACAGCTGCACACAGGACAGGGACCTCTGGCTCTGTGACTGCCAGCCGCTGGGCTGAAAACGAGAACCGACAGGCAGGATGGGCCTCCTCCTGCTGGGAGTTCAGGGAGAGATATTCACTCTTTAATATATAAGACAAATCTAAACCTAAAAAAAAAAAAAAAAAAAAAAAGATTTTCCAATGATTATTCTGCCTTTATCAGTACAACTTTGTTAGACAAGAAAACTGTGTTTCAAGTGAAATCTAAAGGAAACAAGTCTAAAAAACAGTGATTCGCCTTAGCGTGAGGTATTTGCTTAGCTGTCTTTTGTGGCATGCTGTGCCTGACTACAAAGACTTATTTTTTATTTGCTTTGTTTTATTTGTCACCTGTTTCCAATATGGACATTGTGAAGCCCTGATCTATCTGACTGAGTCAGGACCCTATTTTATGACACACAAAGCTGCCGTGCCCCCAGCCCCCCCTTAACCCCCCAACGCATATTGGCCGCACATTTCTGGCAGGAAATTGACAGCATTTCAGCAGCTAACTCATGGATGAGATAATATCTTGTGGATGGAAGAGAGGACAAGATGCTCCCAGTGTTTTACGTGACCCTAAGCATAGACAAATTTAAATCTGGGGCTGATGCTGCAAAGACTCCCACACATGCATATAGATACAGTGTGTGCATGTGTGTTTTCATTTAAAATCGCAGCTCTGCTTAACTCACCAAACAAGAAATGTGGTCTGTGGCTTTGTGCTGAACATGGTCAACGTTTAAATTAAACAGGAGGAACAAAACTCACCCAAAATCCAGCTGCCTGGGTTGGTTTTGATCTGCTAAAAACATGCACATGTGTCTGCCAGAGAAACTGTTGACACTCCTTTAAATATATCCAACAATGGGGAAGTACAAAGTGTGATGTAATACTTTAAAGCTATCTACACACTGGGCATGTCATGCGCGTTCAAGAACGCTAATATTCTTTTAGCATAACGTGTTCACACTGGACTGTTCAGTCCCATTAGCAGCACATGTCCTCACAGTTGGTCAAAGTGAAACTGCTTTAACTTTTTATGTGCACTCAATGACTGATATAGATCCCAAATACTGACTTAAAAACTCACTTAGCAATGTGTGAACACAAGAGTTTGAAACGCGGAAGCCTGAAACACGCATTCAAACACGCAACACTGCAAATGCGCGTTTACATTTATTTTTTAGTGGAAGTGATCGCTTGAATGTGCTTTTTTGAGCCCTGTGTTAATGTAGCATCCTAGTGATACTGTTTGTTGTGGGGGCAGATAAATGTCTGCAGCTGAGTTCTACATATTCTGTTGTTGGCCTTGATCTGACTGTCATGCATGTTCACTCACTTTCGTGCAAATCTTTCAGCCATCTTTTCATGCAGCTCCCCTTTTCTGTAGTTCTTCTGTTCCACTAATCTTCTTTTAATTGAGAGTCCTTTCTAGAACCGATGCTGGCCATGTCTGACCGTCAGTGTTTATACATTTGGATTGGGACAGGGACTGTAAGCCAAGAAAAACAACCATGAAACATCGTGCCTCCAGCAGTGAGACACATGAGCTTCAGCCAGCTAAAGGCTGAAAATGATGCTGTCTGAGTGAGCTTGGTTAGGCTGTTAACCAAAGTGGTAACTCGGCAGCGGTGAGGAAATGTTGACTGTTGTCTGGGTCAAATTGGTACAGCGCTCTGGGTTATATTTTTTGCTTTAGCCTCTTAAGTTTTCCTGTATTTCAAGTCACTCACACACTCTCGTCTTTGTCCTTTTACTCAACATCATCCTCTTTAGTTGTGAGCCAAATGGGAAATCCTGTTGATGCGTTACCACAATGAATAATGTTGAGTATCTAGCCAGGCCTCAGACAACACTGAATTGTCCCTGTGTCTGTTGTGACAAATACATGCAGTGTAGATGTGGGATGAGGGCCAGAGCATGCCGCTAAACCAAGCTCAGGTGAAGCATTTAGCCAGGGCCTAAAGGAATGGGGGTGTGAGTAACTGAAACTCATAATGGGTCTTGATGACATGTTAACATGTTCCTGTGGCATTTTTCTGATGATGGAGGACATACATAAAGCAAATAGAGCTTAAAATTGCATTTCTGAGTATTTCTTTATTCAAATCACTGTGAATCAGGAGCAGACAATTGGAAAAAGAGCTAAATTGTGACTTAAAAATATGCTGGACCGGCCACAAAGCTCCCCTTTGCAATGGAGAGGGGAAGGGGGGACGGAGTTGCTCCACACCAGCAGCCTACCCACAACAAGGTGAATTTCTAATTATCTCCTGCCACTCTGGAGAAACTATGTCCTAGAAAACAACCGTTTTTTTTTTTTCAATAAAAATGCCACAATGATAGTTAAAAGACCACTGGGAATGCTTTGAAAACAGCTCAAAAGATGATAGGAGTGGGAAGATATCAACCCACTGGCAACAATAAAGTGTAATTCCATCATAAAGCATTTCTTCTGCTACTGTTCTCTTTAATTTTTAAACCAAATGTTTCCCAGAACAAAAATTAAAACCAAAACGCACCGTCTGCCCCTTTCGTTTTCATTTCTCCTGTCAGTACATGTTTAGAGAAGGGGAGCCTGGTGCTGCTGCTGCTTTAAAGCTTCTTAATGCTGTTGTCTGCTTAATGGACCAGATATGAGAGGTGCTGCTACCCAGCGTAATAAGTCAGTGATTAGAGGGCGCCTTGTCACAGCAGCAGCCCTGCAGACAGTGGCACGCTCTAATTGCCGTATTAGACGCCCCTTAACTATCTTGTCAGCTGTCAGACCCCAGCTCGTAAACAGCAGAAGTGCATTTGATATTTCCATTTGTTTATTTCCACTCTTCTTTAATAACGCTGCTGCGAAGACGGATAATTAGTAAGACCTGGGTTGAGTAATGTCATTGAACTGAGTTTTGCTAAGAATGCTTGTTCTCAGTGCAGGTAGACAAAAGATGTTTTGCGAAGAAATCGTACATAGACTGAAAGTTGGTGATTGAAATCCCCAAATTGGCAACTTCACATAGCTCTTGTCAGTGCCAAATGGTAGTTTTACAATTTGTAAAAGAAAAAAATGTTTGGTGTTTTGGCCAAATCAGAAACTGTTCCTTAGTTGCCAATGCTTTTATTTTACTACATAAGCATTTTTGTTTTCACAGAAAAATTAGGAATTTATCAGTGTTTTTTTTTATTTAAACAAACTGTTTTTGTTTTACTAAGTATGCATTTTGTGGCACTTTACTACAAAACAAAAAGCTGCATTATAAAAGATATGCTGCAAAAATATCTCTAGAAGGCATAGCAGAGGTCTAGATGCAGATAGACGGCTAAATAAAACTGAAACGAGCTTAAAAAATCAAAAAATGTTTCCAGTGCATCATAAATCAATAAACTCTCATATTTGACCATCACCTGTAAAACCTCCAGAAACAGCCATGACTGTTCCATGTAGCTTCTCAAGGGAGAGAAAATGAACACAATTATGGTGAAATGCTCTGGATTAGAGCATCACCGGCTCAGTGAATTACCCTTTATACATGCAAGTCTTCTGACACGTGCTGTGTAATCCTCAGACACTGTGAGGATTGCCGTGGCTGTACCTGGAGAGCTTAAAAATTGTGTAAAGTCAAATAATCTCTGTCTCCTGTCTGGTTCTGTGTCAAACTGTGTGGTGGCACGGTTAGAGGTGGTGTAATTTCTGCTTAATCTCAGATAAGCCTGTGTTCACTTTGACACCTCTGGTAACTAATCTGGTTTATGGCACCATTGCAAAGGGGAAGTAAATAGCTAGTCTGATAGATGAAATAGCCTTCCAGTTGGTTCTAAATATATTGCATTAAACAGTTCGGACCCCCATGGGTTTTTATTCTTATCCCGAGTGTCTATGTAGAAAAAGCAGAAAAGGCTCTCTCCTTACTGTATTGACCTTAGTTGAAAAGACAAAAAGCGATCTGTGCCGATCCATTTACTGAAGAAGTGCTGATTGAGGCGACATTGTGAAATGCAGCTGTTGATGCAGACATGGACTCCAACCTACGACCCTTTGTCCGTGTCACATAGGTGTCACACCATCAGGAAAAAACAGTTCGATGACTTGGCATCGTCAGTTCAGACTATAAATCCATAAACATTTGATAAGTACAGCCTTAGTGTGAGATTAATAAAACTGTCATCTGTCATAAACAGATGGATCTTATCACATCAAGACAAACAAAACATTTATTTTTGTGTGTCAAATAGAATCAAATTCTACTTTTACAGTTAACAAATTGTATTTAGTCTTAAATATTTTTGGGAAAATACATTTTCAAAGTAAAATACAAAAAAATATGTATTGGTCTGGCTTTATAAAAAATATTGCTGCACAATTTCGGGTCAAATCCCCTTTAGACTGATAAAGCAGCATACATGTTAAAACCTTAATTTGTCAAGTCTTCTTGTTCGTGTTAGAAAAAGATAAACCGAGACAGTAAAACAATTAAGATTTATGTTTCTAATTTCTTTTGCATTTTCCTCCCTTTTTCTCACCTTTTGCCTTGTCTTTTTGTTTCTTCATGTCATGCTGGAATTTACTGCTTGCAGCTGCTCCTTTCATTTGGATGATGAAGCAGAATTCATTTCTATTTATAATTCAACAGCTTCCCCTTTGCTGAGCTGAACGGTCATTTGACGAGTTACATTTTTATTAAATCAAGCCAAAGTCCCGTAAAATGTGTACCTGAAGATTAGTTTATGTGGTGGTGAGCCTCAGCAGGCAGTTCTCATGCTGTAGTGGGTTGGACTCGTCATGTCTGGACACTTAACCTCTCACTACTAAAAGCTTTCCAGGGTCAGACAAAGTGCAGCTCCAGGGTTGAGTAATGGAGCCGCGGTCAAAACAAATTATTTTTTCGGAAGTTTTATGTTGATCCACATCAGCTCAGCAAAAAAACAAAAAAAAACCCCCAGCAAATTAAGATGCATATTTGTAAAAATACTGACCAGACTGTCGGGTGGAAATGTGACATTTATCCCACTTCTAGAATGTCGTAAGCCTTAGGGATTTGCTCTTCTAGAACCAGCTACTAGTTTTCATTTGCATCTCATTGCATATTCTCCCTATTTGCATTTTTCTTTGTAAATAATTGCAACATTTCTTGTGTGTTTCTGCAGGCCATTCGCTGCACTCTGGTAAACTGCACATGTGAGTGTTTCCAGCCTGGAAAGATCCACCTGCGAACATGTGACCAGTGCAAACATGGCTGGGTAGCTCATGGTAAGGTTAAATAAAACTTGTTTTGAGTGCATACATTTTAAAATTAAAGCCAAAAAAAAGCATAGTTTTTGCCCTTTCTTCTGTGAAACAAGAAACTGTTCTCACATAAATATTTATAGACATAATCATTAAAAGAAAATGTAATGCATGCATGTATTTAAAGGGCATACACTGCTGTGATATAAGGTTTTTAAATATTTTATTTAAATGAACTCTCTATGGCTGCCTGTTGAGGCGAAACTCTGAAGTAGCCTGTGCTTTACATAGTTTTTTTTTTTTTTTCACTTTTACACTGACTTGATATAAAACAACCAAAGGACAGGTTTGGAACGAAGAGACAACACCTTGTGAGCTGTTCACGCAGCTGTAGAAAAATGGAGAAAGAACAAAGAGAAAAGGGATGGGAAAAAGGATAAAAGAAAACACCTGTTTGGCTCGTGTCCGCACTGGAGCGGGCTGTGGGCCCCGTGCACAGGACCCCTTTGACTAGTTTTTAATCTCCCACTCTGAACTGTCAGGCACACATCTCCGCTGTTGCTCTCTTTTCATTTCAAGTCGACATTGGCAGGGACTCTGACAAGTAGTTCTTCATATTTTATTACGTTCGTGTCTGGCTACAGAGCGTTGTCAGGCTAGGCCCTCATCAGCAGAAAAAAAGTCGTCCCAGGATCAGAGAGAGACCCAACCAGGTGTCACCCAGACAGGGTAGAAGAGAAAAGGGGTGGGGGGGTGCATGAGGTAAGAGAAGAAACCGGGACTGAGACTGAGAGGAAGAACAGGTGTCGCCCAGACAGCCAAAGAGGGAAAAACTGCAGACTGGTCTGTAACCTCTGCTGGCAAGTATCACACTCGTACACTATTTCCATCAATTTGGGGTGTAACGATTAATCGACTTAATCGATTAATCGATTTATATTCCTATGATCCATGGCTACAGATCGATTTTAGGTCAGTGAATCGGATCTCTCAAAATTATTGAATAATGAGTATGAATGGTATCATCAGCCACAAATCATGATAGGAATCGTGTCATTATAAAAATGAAAAATTACATCCCAACTAAAAATCTACCGTTTTTTTATTTGTGTTTTGCCTTCCGATTTGGTAAGGCATCTAGACAGTTGTGGTGGACACAGAATGCGTAGTGAATGAAGGAATTAGAACTAAGGTTTGGTCTGGAAGGTAAAAACCATCCCAAAGCCTCTTTTCTCCTCTGATGAGGGGGGACTTATTCATTTTTGCTGCCGTGTTGCACTGTCCTTTACTTTTTAGATCATCTGAGCAAACATAATAATGAATAAATATGGTTTAGTGGGAAAAAAGGAGGGCAGGGTAATTGGGCTGTACACAAAATTCAATTAAAAGGAAAGAATGAAAGATAATTGGATTAATTGGGATTTCTCTGTTTGACTGACATGTAAGAAGTCTGACTGCAGAAATCTATTTCCCAATCCTTTTTAGATGTATTAACTTTGTCCCTCTATGCTTTTCTCTGTTCACATTTTCTTTATATTTTTTGTCTTCTATTTCCACTTATGTAGCTCTGGACAAGCTCAGCACTCAGCACCTCTACCACCCGACCCAGGTGGAGATCGTTCAGTCCAATGTGGTGTTTGACATCAGCAGCCTGATGCTGTACGGCACCCAGGCCGTTCCCGTCAGGCTCAAGATCCTCCTCGACCGCCTTTTCTCTGTGCTCAAGCAGGAAGAGGTGCTTCACATCCTCCACGGTCTGGGCTGGACCCTGCGAGATTATGTCCGAGGCTACATCCTGCAGGTGAGTGACAGCAACAGACACCTGCCAAGCGTCCCATGGGAGTAAATGCTCAAATATGGGCATCATTTACTGTTTTCCTATGTATGTTGTTTTTTTTTTTTTTAAAGCAGGAAGAATGTCCAAATACTTTCTCACTAACCCACATTACTGGAATGTTTGTTAGGTATGGTGGAGATTGATGTTTTCTGAGGAGTGTTGTTTGAAAGAACTAATCCAGGCCACTTCGCTGCCATCCCATTTTTCCTGCTGTGAAAATCCGGGCCTGTCAACACTATAGTACGGCCCTCTGCTGGAAACATGAGGGAAGAAGGAAAAGTTGAGAAAAATGTAGAGCCAGCAAACTTTGAAACAACTGAAGTGCTGAAGTGTTTTCCTTTCCCTCTCTGTGCTCCTCCACTCTACCCTCCCATTTAATTGCATTCAGACACTTCCCTCAATCAAAGGTACACAGTCTTTTTTTTAAATGTTGAAACAAACCAAAATGTTCCTGAATGAATTAGTTAACAGAGGTGAAACATGTGCATGTGGTTAGCACGGTGTGTGTGTGTTTTTGTGAGGGAAGGGGAGATGGGTGGTGGTGGTGGGGTTAATGCATAAATGGTTTAGTTTTACTAGGAGTGTAAATGGAACAGCATGGCGAGCAGTGACAGGGTTGCATGTGAAAACAGCTCCTGTGAGTAAAATGCTTGTCCTGATAAGGAGAACACACTAATACTCATAGTCTTAACAAACCAGCGCTGACATTTCAGCTTCGTTTTGATCACTAAGGTGTCCAGACATAAAAATGTAGGACTAAAGTGCAGTTATTGCTCAGTTTTTGTTTTGTTTTTTTTTAAGTTAAAATAGTCAGAAATCTATTGTTTCTTTAAAAAATAAAGATCGAAACGTGTTATTTCATAGAAATTTAATAAAACTTCGAAAAGCATGAACATGAAAGGCTTACAAGTTTGCTATTTCAAAACTAAAAATCCACAATTTTGTTTTAGTTAACCCATCGATGCCTATTGATGCAATTATGCATCAAACCACTTCTGCTGAATAAATTATTTAGCATCTACTTGAAAAATAAAAGCATCATTTTTAATGCTGGAAATAAATAAATTCAAATCCTTTCTATGACCTCTGAATGCTTCAAAATGTCACGGCGAGAAAAAGTATTTTATTGAGCAAGAACTGAGAAAGAGTGGTTCCCATAGTGTTAGCTTCTATGTTTTTATCAGCTGGTTCTAATAGTCAACTGGTGGGAGCCCCGTTGCTCAACTGCTTAGCCTCATGTCACGCTACTGGCTTAATCCTCTAGATCTCCTCAGAAAGGCTTCAAAGGCACCGCGGCCGTAGAGAGGCAGCCAGTCACTTAAGGACAGTAAGCAGTCGTTGTACAGCCCTATTAGCCTGTAAGCAGCTATGAAATTCAATCATCTTCCCGGAGCCTCCGGGCAACACTTTATGTCAGGGGTGTGTTCCTCACCACTACGCCGCACTAAATGAGAGATAAAATGAGAAGAACAGCATTACAGATGATGGATAATAAGTTGTCTTTTTAATACTGATGTCAGGGGACGTCATTTGATGATAAATTTCTTTACCGTAATCCTAGCAGTCAGGCTTTCAAGCCCATAGTTATACTGATTTAAGGTCGGAACAAAATTGTTTAGGCCACCCGGGTAAAGATGTTAATTTCTGTTTTAACAAGATATGCCACAGTTACCCAGAAGAGCCACTATTTTTATTGTTTACTATTTCTAAAGTAAATGCTTTTAATGAAACCTCATGTCATAGTGCATTTGATATGCCAGTTCAGGTGAGCTCACTGCCTTCAGTTGTTTTCTACTTTTAGGGATTTCTGCAGCGTTGCTTTCTTCTAGAGAAAGAAATGTCGAAAAGGAAGGAAGTGAGCAAAGATAGAAAAATGGAATTTAGCCTGGCTGGGATGCATAGTTGGTGTTTCACACTTCAACACAGGTTAACATTTTTTTGCAAAGAAAGACAAAAAAAAAAAAATTTCTGCAAAAAGAGCCAGCCTGAAAATAGGAAAAGAACACAGATCTTACAAAGAGAAATCACAAGAAAACAGAAAATGATCTGTCCATGCAGCAAGTACTTTTAAATCTTAAAATAGAATATCAAAATCCAATCTAGAAATAAGGAGTTCCACACAGGCATTAAAAATAATGATAATAAAATAAAAAGCTATTGTTATTAAAACCGAAGGTCATACAGCCCAATAAATATTTTGTTGCTAGTTCTAAGGAAATGGTTTGTATTTTTAAGTTTTATATATTTAATTGTAGTTAATTTATATTACAGTGATAAAAATAACTGGTGTAATAAGTGTAAATGACTAATTTGAGAATATGATCTTAGTACAATTAGCCCATCTTAACAAATCCTTAAAAAAAACTAGAACTAGCACTTAAATTAGCACATAAATCTAAATTTTTGTATCTAAAATTATGTCACTAAATGGCAGTCTAACTTGTCAACATGTATTAAGCCTTGAAATTAAACTGAACCAGAAATAACAGAGCTATTTGGTTATTTTTGAAGTCTTAAATCAAGTTTTTTTATTGTTAGAGGAGTGTGGAGCAAAAATGACTTTGTCCCATTTGTTTGTTTCTAGATTTTAGCTCTTAATGAGACAAAAAAAAATCCACTGTGCTGATTTGTGAGGAAAAGCATAGTGAAAATTAAAGTTTAAACTTTAAACTTAAAACCTGGTAGGAAAACAAGGTTTAAATCTTTGCAAGTTTTAAAATAAATAGTGTGCAGGGAGGATGTGATACTGACTGGCACATCAACTATCTCCTTCTATCATGAGTTTGAACATTTACAGCTTTGCCTGTAGGTTCTATTCCCAAATTCCATCATTTAAGGCCACAGCCACCTTTAGGACTCAATGCTGTCCCTTGATATTAAACAATACAGCTGATGTGCTTCCGTCCAAAGCTACTTTGTTGTCAGGAATTGACTAAATGTGCTTCTCTGTATGCTGAGTTAAGTGAACTTGCAGATGGATATGTTAGTTCTGAACACAGTGCAGTTCAGGTCGGGAGTCCACAGCTTCACGGAAACTCAGCTGCTTTGATGTGTATGCAGACTGAATGAGCCAAACACCTACATACCTTACGCACTCACGTTCACATACCATACCATCAAAATAAACAGGAACACTAACTCCTGAGTCGCTCATTCAAGTCAAAGCATCCGTGCGGCCTCAGCGCCGGTGTACGCACCACTTGCCGTTACTACATGGAGCATTAGGAATCGCTAACTCTATTTGACCTTAATCAAATATATATTTAAAAATAAATCGAATGATCTTTAGTAAGCAGTACAATTATTTTTAAAGGAAATACATTCTTTCCTTTGTTTTAAAGCTCTGTTGGGGGGCGGGCATACACTTTCCAGGGTTTTTATATTGCCTCTATTAAATCAAATTTAAAATGCTCACCGCAAAAGCAGGCACCTTAGAAATAAATACAAATTTCTTTAAACAAGCCAAAAAAAATTCTGCCAATGGGTATAGTCTCACCAAAAAATCCTTATCTTTAAGAATAAAACTCTAGTCAGCAAGACAAGTTTTCTCAAACTAAGATTATTTTGGTATGAAAGAACTTGTTTGATAAGATTATTTTTCTTGCAAGACAGAATAAATGACATTTTCTTTCTTAAGATTCAGGTTTTGGAGTGCAGATGTTCAATAGTTATGGCTGAGTTTGAAAAACTAGCTGTCATATTTTAGCACTTGTGCTATAGAAGATGTCCGACTAGTGTCTCATAATAGGTCTTTGCCTGAAAGAGAGATCTATCTGTGCACTAACGTCATATTCACTGCAAAAACGGAATCTTTAGAAACTTAAAAAGACCTTTGTTTCAAGAACAAATGTCTTATTTTTTGTCTTGCAAAAAAAAATCTTATCAGGAAAGTTTTTAATAGCAAAATAATCTTGAGAAATGATGTATTGATGACTAGTATTTGTTTTTAAATAAGAATTCTTGGTAAGAGCACATTTCTTACCCCATTGACAGATTCACTTAAAATTGACAAAATTTGCCAATGGGCTAAAAATGTTTGACTTACTTCTGAGGAGCCTGTTTTTGGTATAGGATATGTAGTGCCAAGTCAAAAATGCATTTTTGTAGAAGCTTGGTTTCTCAATCAGAGATGTTGTGTTCCATAACTGGCCATTAGAGCACAAAAGATAAACTAATCCTGTAATTATTTACTCATTTCTTTAAAACAAAAACTACTTACATTTGCAAAAAAAAAAAACTGTACATCTTATCTGAAATGTCTCTTTAAACATAACACATTTTTTATTATCAGATTGTGGATAGTGACGGCTGTGTATTTGAATCCATTGCTCATTCTCCATAAACTTTTATTTTATTGGGGGAATATGCGCATATACGTCTGGCCAAAATTCCACGTCTTGCTTGTCGGCATGACTTTTACCTTCTCTAGCCCTCACTATTTTATCTTTTGGAGCGTCCCTCATTCCTCCACTGCTCTTTTGCCACAGTTGCTTCCAGACAGAGTCATGGCCGGTGTGCACCAGATGCCCCCTCTCTATGTGCCTGAACTGGCAGCTTGTCACAGCTCACTCCTCTCCCCGATTCGGACAGATGGAAATACTATTAGCGTGGGCTTCTCTGCCTCAACCTCTGTCTCCAAAACTCCATACTGTCTATTTTGCCTTACTTATTTCTTATCCCTTTGCAGAGCAAAAAAAAAAAGAAGTGGAAAGCCAACATGTGGACTCAAGCCCAGGGTTTTCCTGAGCGACATTCTCAGTAATGTTCTGTCCTTGTAGAACATTGGGCTGCCTCTGCTTTTATGAGATGTGGTTTTTCTGACTCCTTCCAGGAGGCCCAGATGGAACCGCTAACAACCCCCACCACCACCATGCAACCACACATGCATATACTGTACATACACAAACAGCCTTAAACCCTAATTGCACACACACTCGCAGGAATGCTTATTCAAACTATCAGGCACACAAAGAGCCACAAAATCACACTCCTCTTCCCCAGCAGCTCTCTGACCTGGGGCTTTGTTTCAGAGTCAGATGTCTGAGCAAGTATGGGTGGGGGTAGGGGGTTGGTGTTTTCAATTAACGTGATAGTAAACTATACTTTTTGAAAAATTAATAACTATAATATAATTATAAACTAGAAAGCAGGACTTTTTTATTATTATTATTTTTTTATTGCAACTACAATGTAGTGCATGCATGTGATAAACTCTCATTGCAATTGCATGGAACCGGGGTGCAACAGTGCTTATATAAAATTAGAAAAAATATTTCTAGTTGCAGTTTAGACACAATAAAAGCACATCTCAGTTTTGTGTTTTCATTTCTCATTAATTTACTGCATTCCAAAGTTACATTTCAACGTTTCTGTCATGCTTTCTTCTTTTTATGCTGCACTCCTCTCTGTCTAACCCTGTCAACCATAAGGGTCACCATATCTCTCTATCCTTTCCTGAGAAACTTCCATTTTAGGTAGCCAGACTCTGTGCAACAATGTTTTTGGACCCAATCCCCTTCTCCAATCTCCTCCATACGGCACACTTGTAACCCTTATTCTCCTCCTGTCCTCCCATCCTCCTCTCCACCCTCCATCACCTCCCCTCTCTCAGAACCTGTTTTCTGTTATCACTACTTAATGCCTCACCCTGGGAGATGGACGGGGGAGAGAGCATTCTTCTAAGGTGGAAATTCTTATGTTCATATGGTTATGATTTGGTGGGAAGGTCAGGCTCGATTTTTGCTGGAAGGCTTACGATTGGCTCTCTGATGGCCATGCTGGGCTCCAAACACTTCAAAGACAGCCGGTGCACTGAATCAAGGTGAATCTCAACCCCTCTACAAAGACACACACACACAAAAGCAAAAAAAAAGAAGTTACCCTCCCTTTGCTTCTAAGAAGGCCTTCAACTGCTCACCTCTTCGTAAGCCACAGATAAAAAGTTGTGATTTCAGATAAAAGGATCAGTCAGAGAAAAGAACCTTATCAGTCTGACACTGAAACCTCATAGTTTATTAGCATAACTCATTATATTTTAAATATTTGCCCACTAGCATGTTTAAAAAGAGCATGCATTATATAATAAACCGACTAAAAATCATTTTACATGAAATGGTAACCCTCCTCAATGTCACCTCCCTCACCAACGTGCTGAGTGTACAGCACATTCTTTTTACACACAGAGCCAAATCCTCAGTCCACCACTCTGGAGTCCTGAACCCAAGCCTCAAATGAATTCAAGCTGCAGAAGCAGGGTTATGAGCAGGTTACACTGTATACAGGAATTTGTGAAATAATTCCCCTTATATTGGATTTGGAGGAAAGTCTGGAGTTTTGACAAGACTTTACAAGCTGCTCTTGTTTAAAAAAAATAGCATGAAAGGCAAAAAACTGAACTAACCAGTTAATCGATGGTCCATGTTTTCCATCCTCCTGAGGAAATAATGAGCCCCCAGGGAGATGTCACCTCAACACTCCCATACGTCTCTCTAAAATGATGACAATGTCTCACAATCAACTGATGGCATGAGGTAAATAAATAGTTAATACGTACTAACATTTCTCCATCACAGAAAAACAACACACAACATATAATCATCACCAAAATGTATTTAAACATTTAAACAGCACAGCACTAAACTAAACCAGTAAAGAAACCTAACACAATTTAAGGGTTTATTATTGCATTTTTCTAGCTGAGGTAAGCAATATCAAAGTCCCAAAGGTTATAGCAATACTTTTTTAGACATGCTAAATACACAACTATAGGTACAAGCACTTGATACAACTGTTTTACAACTTTTTTATATATATAAATGGAGCATTAAAAATGACAGAATTTTTTATTCTGCAGAGTTAAAATGTTGAATGATTTTACAATCAAACTATATAATGTAAAAGTAATTTGTTGTGCAAAATGCTTGAGTGTGTTTAAGAGGGACTGCTTTATTGAGATGACCGGATGGGAGTGCAATGGAAGATGTGTTTAACATGCATGATCAGGTCTAGGAGTCCTCTAGGAACCCTTTCAGGGGTTTTTTTTAGGGGAATTAAGGTTCACACAGATAATCTGGACACACACACAGGTTACATGAGCGCCACCTTCTTACCCATTTCTCACAAAGCCCCAAGAGAAGGCTGCCTTCAAAGCCTACCAGCCAATCCTACAGCTTTACCAAAGATGTTGGTTTGATTCCCTGGTTGGGACTCTTCCCATGGCCCCCGCCACACCCCAGCATTCACAAAAAAGTAGCTGTTTCCCCATGTCTTCTTTTTCTTTTCTTAAGTGCTAAGTGATTTTTTTTTCTTTCTTTTTTGCTTCTTTATTTTAACTTTTTAAAAACACTTTTCATTCATCGTCATCAAAAGTTTTAATTTTACCTCGACAATCCGTGTTCAACATACTTTTTCAATCCCTCTTTTACATTCAGCATAATTTGTCCTCCTCTGCATCATAAACCTCTCTCATAAGTTATAATATCCTGTTGCGCCTGTGCTCCAAGGAGGAAATGGCTTCGGAATTCTGAAGAAGCTTTTCAAGCAGCCAAGGGTGGCTTGTTGTTGCAGAGGGAAATTGAATTTTACTTCAAGGTCAGTGACACTAATGACGTTGTGGGAAGGTGTTGATCTTGTGAAGCACTGGTTTGCCCAGAAGCGTCCCACCGTATCGATCCAAATGAGAGATTCTAGTCCTGCATTGATTGTCACAGACTGAATTGTTTAGGAAAGCTGCAGGAATTACTTGTTTTGGTGGATGTGGGGATAAGTGTGTCTCTGTACTCTGGGGTCGCTTCTGTTAAACAATAACAGTGAGTTTCATGATGATTCTAACCAAAAGAGCAAAATTGTGCGGTTCTACAATATATCGTAAGGAAAATTCTCCTAAGCGCAGAGAGAAGAACTAATCCCTTTCACTGAACTGACACTCCTATGCAGCACTGTTAGTTACGGGTTGGTGTCCTGTGGTTTGAGTGAATGTGTGTCACTTCCTCTACAAATGGAAACATTTAGATGCTGAAGTGTGTCCTGAGGTAAGAACTGTAGAAGCTCTCACTCATAAAGTAGCAGGGAGGCAGCTTGTGGAGGAAATGAGCTGGGCAGACTGGTGGAGGCAGAGAAGTGCGACATGCATTGAAGGACCTCACACACACAAAGTCACTTTTTGCTGGCAACCCACACAGTGGTGACTACTATGGTGGTGCCAGGTACCATGTCCATCCCTGTGGTTTCATTGATCTTTGTTTGACTCTGTGGTGTCCCTGCTTAATTGCACACAGCTCACACTGTGTCGGGCCTTAGTGTTGTGTGGTTGTGTTTGCCAACATCAGTGCTCACCTAAAAAGATGCTTCACAATCTAAGGAATAGAAGATTACTCAGAATCTGGAGGATGCTTACATTTTTTAGATAGGTCAGCACCTCACAGACTTGGCTGTGTGTTGTGATTTTTTATTTCTCCGTTTCTCCTTCACTCCTCTTTCGTTATCCTCTTTGTCTGACATGGTTGAGTGCCGTGGTTAAACGGGGTGAGCTGTCATGCAGGAGCGAGGAGATGCCAATGCCTATCCCCGTCTGCTTCTACAGAAAAACACAGCTTCACTCATGCCAATTTGTCTGGACTAGGTGAGCAACGATTAATCGGCCTAATAGAAGAATCAATTTATAGTCCAACAATCCAAGCGGATCAATCTCTCTGAGGGAAATTGTTAATTGAATTGACCGATTCCTATATAAAACTGAAATTAGATTTATAAATTAATGAAAATAAAATTAATCGATTATATCGATCTTGGAAAACATTTGTTTTTTTTTTTTTTTTCTCTTTTTTTTTTTTTTTTCTTCTTTTTCACTTGTTCTGTCCAACAACTTAGCAAACAGATTAGAGCTGCAGGCCTTTTGTGTTGGACAGGTTTTACTATCACAAAAAGAGGTTGTAGAACTTTAGAAGCCAGAGTGTAGATCTGAATTAACCCCTTTTTGTTGAATTATTTATTTCTTTATTTGTTATATTTAGTGTGTGTGGGGAGGAAGAGGGAAAATGTGTGTCGGGGGGGGGGGGGGGGGGGGTGGAAGAGAGTAAAGGGAAGAAGGGTGAAAAAAGGGGGGATACAAGCACTGATTTGGATCAGTTATTCTTTTAAGCTGTAACAATTATACCAGATCTGCTGGAAAGACAAATATTCCATCATGGGTAAAAATCTGACACGAAGATGAGTGGAAAATATCTGTCCATCAATACACTGTAGGTCCGAAGGGGGGATGAAGCAGACAGGGAGCAGTGTGGCAGTGTGCACGTGCACGTGGGGGTGGAGATACATGCATGCTGCCGAAGTGAACCTTGTGTTGTGGGGAACCAGATCCCACCCAGCCAGAGCAGCCAGACCAGGAAAGGGGAGGAGAGGCCCCCAAGGCCAGCGCCCCCCCCCACACCGGACCCAAGCAGCCCGGGAGGGGGGGAGGCGGGGACCGCCCACCCGACCAGCCAGGCGCAGAGAAGGCCCCCCTACAGGGGCCCCCACTACGCCCAGAGGCATAAGCGAACCCGGCGTCCGGCCCCCAGGCCACAGGACAGGAGCGCTTAGCCGTACCAGGCGGCAGCCATGGGGGCCGCCGGGCGCCGGACGCCGAGACAAGGGCCAAGGACGAAGCCAGGGCCCCAGAACCCGAGAGCCGCCCACCACCCGACCAGTGCCCCGTGTCCGCGAGCCAGCCGCGGCACGCGACCCGAACAACCCAGAGATCGCCACGCACCCACAGCCACCCCCCATAACCCTACCCACTACAATCCCCCCCCTCCCTTACCCTTAAAGTGCCCTACCCCTCTGTGATGGGAAGGGAAAGGAAAGCCCCAGAGGGTTCCAGTGAGCCAGCCCCCAGGTCCGTCCACCCATGCACTCACGCACACATACTCGCAATCATCTGGTTACCTCCCCACCCCCCGCCGCCACGCAGTAACCCCCCCCCGCCGACCGACCCCCAGCGCCGTACGCCCGACCATCACCGCAGCCGACATGATACCCTTAAGCCCGGCCGCCCTGAGAGGACCAGGCGGGTGAAGACCGGCCGCCCCCCCCCGACCCCACCCATGTATGGAGGTGTGGCAGTGCTGTGTGTGTGCTGCAGGTAAAAAAAGGAGGTCTCCAGTGTGGGGTCCCTACCGCTGCTAAACCGCAGAAACCCCACTCCGGGAATCCTCTGTGGGTGGAGTGTATTTGCTGTGTATGTGCTGCTAACATGCAGTGTGTGTGTCTAAAGTGGGAGTTAAAATTGTGGGAGGGTCACTGAAAGATGAGCACGGATATTTCACCGTGCCCCCCTCCACCAGACCCTCCCCACAAGGCCCTAGATGAATCAGGGTGTCTAATATGCAAGTAAAAAGCGGGGTGGAGGGCGGGCGCCAACAGAGCGCCCCAGTGAGTTACCCCCCCAGAGAGCCCGCCAGCATAACCCACCCATCCAGTTCCCGGAGCCCTATGTGCCTGTGTGCAACATTTGTTTTGGTGAGGGCGGGGAGGAGCAGGCGGATGGGCACAACCGGGGGAGAGGCTCCCCCGAGCGACCGGCCCCCCAGCCGGCCGCAGTAGGCGCCCCCCCTCCCAGGGCGGCCAGGCGGCCAAGAGGCGGCAAGCCCGCCGCCGATGAGGCGAGAGCCCCGCCGCGCCGAGAGACGGCCGGCAAGGACGGGTCCCGGTGCCAGAACGGAAGGGCAGGGAGTCCAGCCCCACCATCCATGCCCTGACTTCCCCAAGGACTGCACACCACCCCCCCCAGGGCCCCCCTTGGAAAACATTTGAATTGAGGCAAGGCAGGTTCATTTTACTCCAACGTGAAAATGATCAAGTACCATCTTAGCGTACAGCACACATGTGATGGCAGCAAAAACTGATCCAGCATGATTACAGTCCAATGTGTGGAAACACTTGAATTTTGCGAAGACATGTCGATGGCTAAAATACAAAACTTCCTATCTGCTTATTTTTAGATTTTGAGTTTTTACATTAAATGGTGAGAACAAGGATAACTCCACATTTTAAGTGAATCTGCAAAAAAATCCCTTTTTGTGACATAAAGGCCGCAAGTTAAAAACCTCGTATCACCACTGACTGAAGTATTTGAAACATTTTTCTTGTGTCCTGAAAAAAGGGATAGGCGATTTTGTATTTTGGCCATTGATGTGACCATAAAGTGTGGTGTTATGTTCCAATAATGTTTTGTTTAAATTATTTTTTATTTGGAAAAACAACACTGGGCTGAACTTTATGACACTAAAATGTGAATATATTTGACATTAATTCTTATTTAATTGTTTTTTTGTACACATATTTAATTCGCACTTGATTATCTTGCAAGAAAAACAAGAAACCTGGAAAACATCACCTGTACAGTTCAGAACCAGGTATTTATCTCTGATTTACACTAGTTAGATTTTAGGCTAAATATGTCCTGGATCGATTTTACGTCAGTGAATCGGATCATTCAAAATGAACCGATATTGACTATGAATTGTATTGTCAACCACAAAGTTTGATGTGAATCAATTTTTTTTGTTTTTATGAATCGTTACACCTCTAGTCTGGACAGAGGAGTTGAGGAGGACAATGAAAGTAAAGCAATGATGGTTCCTGGAAACGAATTCTATCATAGATCAGCTTTTTTTTCAAAATATTGATTGGAATAAGCATGCAATCCAGACTTTAAGACCTTTTTTTGTTTACTTATTTGGTTTTATCCTTTGCCAAGCCAATAGACAATCAGTGCATTAAGTGGCGACCAAATAGAATCAATTCATTCAGTTTACGCAGATGAGTGCAGAAAACGAGGCGTGAAGCAGCCGCTCTCTATGTTTGGAGTGGCTAATTAGGAGCCCATTACAAAGCTCCTCAGCATGGTGCTATCCTGATTGTTTATTTGAATTTCACTAAGATGAAGCAGAGTGAGAATGGAAGGGGGGAGAAGTGGGGAAAGAAGGAACTAATAGCAGTAATAAATGGATAATAAATGGATACCTAACAGGCAGAGACACACTTGTGCACAGCGCTTAGCTAAATGTCAACCCCTGGGCTGCCTACAAAATGGCTCTTGTAAAAATGGGGCAAAATACATAAAATACATGTCTACCAGCTTTGTCGAGAAGCTTGGCTCCGTTCTCTTTAAGGCTGTCTTATTAAATGGGTAAGTTGCTGAGTGTTGGGACCACCTAGTGAGCTGTTCTGTCACTGGTGCTTGGCTCTCTGAGGGCTGAGTGCAGCTGGCGTAAAAACTATATGATGCAGAGTCACCAGAAATGATGGTTTAATACTCAGTGATGCCTCAGTTCCCAGCATTCACAGCTCATCCTGCCAGTGGCTTTCACAGACCTTTCCAGCCCTCAATTTTGTTGTACAACATGCAGATCTAAGCTATCGACTCCCACAATAAGGCGTGCTGGAAAGGAAATCAACAAAGACGGTGCATGGGTCTCCCAAAGAGGGCTTATCAATACCATGCTACAGGTGACTGACTACAGTGAGCACGCTTGCGTACAGAATACAAAGCAAAACTTCAGATCTGCTCTCTTTTCTTTTGTAACCTGTGTGTGTGCGTGCATAGGTGCGTGCGTGCGTGTGTGTGTGTGTGAGTGCATGGGTGCACAATCACAAACAGCTAAGAACTATTTTCCGTCATTTTCTAAGGCCCTCTGCCAGCTTTTCCTTTGGTGCCAGGCAGTGCCCTGCTCTCTCACACAAACACCCATACTTGTGTTCTCCATTCCTTGTGCACTTTTAGGCAACTTTGTTGCAAGAGTGTGTGCAAAAGCACTCGCACACAGCTGCACACGATGATCTGCCCTCTGCATAAACAAAGATAAGAAAAGGAACGCTTAGCACGAGGCCCCAAGAGGTACAAAGCCATTACTAGGAGACCACAGTCGCGTGGCTGTGTGTATGCACGCTCAGTCATGTTTGTGTTTACGTAGGGCCAGTTGCACAGCAGAGGTCCTCAAACTGCTGCTTAGACTTTGAGGCAGGGGCTGCTGTTTGCCTGTTTGCAGCAGTCAGCACAGCTAAAGACCTTACAGGGGAGAATAATAATGTTAGGTATGATCCTTTTTGACTTGCTTTGGAAATCTTTGCCATCAGTCTCTTCTAACTAAGAAAAAAAAAGTCACAGAGGGTGTGAAAAAGTGCCAAAAAGTCTTGACTGTTCGACAAAGGCTTTGTCAGGGCCATTGGCTCGCATTAAGCGTTCTCTCACACCTTTGTCAAGCAGCGAAGCCTGCTTAGGTATGTGGTGTGCCGTCTGCTTCTTGATCCCTGACAAAAATCCAGCTTGTTCAGGTGACACAGTACAAAGTGTTTTCCTACTTTACGGAGCTGACAAACCTAATTACAGTGGTAAAATTCCAGGGATCAGTCTCAGATCAAGTATTCTTAGTGCTGTGAGCTGAACACCCTTTGTCCCTCAGGAAAGGCATATCTACAGATTCCAGGGATATCCCAGATTCCCAGGCTTGAACGCTGAACATGTCCCTAAGATTTCCAGAGAAGTAGACTCTTTTGTTTTGTTTCAATTCGACCTTTTTCATCTTTCAGTGTTCCACAGTGGTGACATTAAGGACTTTTATTTTTGATAGCATCAGAAATATTTTACAAGTCTAGTCATGCATTTGGATTGGTTATGAAAGTACAGCTTGTCTGGTAGAAAATAGAAAGCTTTGGGCGCTTTCTTTTGCTTTTCTCTTGGGTGCAGCACTTAAATGAATTCCTCTGCATAATGACCACATCAGTTGTTGAGCTCTCTGAAATAAATTCAGCCATTTTTTACCCTCCGGTTCTTATCAAAACGTCAGCCGAGCCACCTTCTCCCTTTATGGACATGTTTTGCTAATCTGGCTACTGGCCCCTAGGTTTTAAGTCAAAACAGGTGTTGCACACCGAACCCGAATCTTGTATTAAAGTAAGCTCTGAGGCTCATACTCATTTAAGGTAACATTTTTTTTTTTTTGCAAATGCTTTTCAGAGCCAAGGAGCCTACACCTTGTTTCATTCGGGGCAGACTTAAAGAAAGAGAAACACCAAAGCTATTTTTATATGTCTTACATTTCAAGAATGACTTGCTGGGGATTAGAAATACTTATAACAAGTCTTGTCAGTGCCTCAGAAAGCCACTGAGAACTCATGTGCTCCCATAAAACCAGGCAAGTCCAAAATAACACTTGCTGTGTCAACTCAGCATTTATTGATTTCTCCTTATTTATAACAAATGCATGTGTTACAACTTGAGCTGTGTTCACACCAAACACGATTCACATGTCAGCCACTTTTAATGTTTTAAGTTAATGCACAGATGTAATCAGAGGTCCTGGGGCGAGGTTTGAGTGTCAAGGGCGGCATCCGGCAGCAGTGTGTTTTAGGCGTTTTTGCACAGTTTGGCCATTGCAGCGTGTCCAGAGGTTAAAAATCGGAACGTTGGCAAAAAACGCTACACAATCAGCATGGAGTCCAAACCAACATGGAGGAGAATCTGATCATTCTCCTTGTGCATTTGGATCGAGGCAATGACAAAAACAAGTCCTCTTTTATTCCTTTTTTTTTTGTATTTTTTGCCTCCTCAGACTAATGTGGGACAGCAAGTCATCAAACTGGGTCACACAGAGACAAAAATACAGCTGAAAGTAGTCTTCATTCCGTAGTGCCTCCTGGAGTAGATGGTGAACCTCACCATACTGGGAGAGTCTGTAAATGATCTCATGAACCCAGACACGGAGACGTGATTTTGTAGAGATAGTCAAAATATATCAACCTAATCTCTCAACATCATGCTTTAATGCTTCTATGTAGTGATGAGGTTAACAACTTTAGTCGGTAGATCCTCCTACAAGCCTCTGGGGCGTCACGTTTATGAACAAGTTTTTGGACACACTTCAAGCAGCAAATTTGACACATGTCGAATGAGAGGCGTCCTACGTGAATTTGACGTGTAAATCACATTTGGTGTAAAACACAGCATGTCTTATTTTCCACTTTAAAATATAAGCGATACACAATAACCATGAATGTGGGGCATGACCCAACAAATGTTTCTGTGTCAGTCCTTTCAGCCACCATCCTGTCTCTCCCTTTTTCTGCTCTTTGTGGAAGGACAGAGAGATTAAAGGAAGCCTCGTCTCAACCCCAAGAAACTACCATCACTCAAAGATGAGCGGTGCCAAGCTCTGAGCTCTGTCCCGCTCTCTGACTCTCAATCTGTTGGATACACAACATCCCCCTGTGCTCTTTGGCCCCTCTCTTCATCTTAAACCCACTCACTTGTGCACACACGCACAGCATCTCTGATTTGCAGTCAAAAGGCTTCATTTTTTGTGCATGTATGCAATGGATGTAAGTGAGTGCACATGTGACAGAAACCTCTTTGGATACACTATTAATGACTTTTGTCAAATGTTAGTCCATATTTTTGGTAGGCTGTTTGTAGAAATCCACCTTTCGCATACTGAAAAACATTTCAATATATATATATATATATATATATATATATATATATATATATATATATATATATATATATATATATATATATATGTGTGTGTGTGTGTGTGGAAAAATAGAAACATTAAAAAATAATAATGAACAAGAGAAACAGCGGCTTACATCTGGTACCATGTCTGTGCTTCACTTTTCCAAGTATGTGTCTGGGAAGGAAATCTGGTGGGACGGAGTCTGAGTCGGCTTGGAAGCAGTAGAAACGGATGTCACACTGGAAATTTATATGGTGGAGTTCAGGGAGCAATGGCTTCAAACTGACAAAAAAAAGTCTTATGAGCAGTATGGCCCGTATGTTTCCCTTTCTCTGGTCTTTTCTTCTCTGAGATGTTACTTCTTTGCATCTGTGCACATGCCAAGTATTATTGTTAACGGATGAGAGGTACAAAACCAAGCCAGAGGGCTGGGGAGGGAGTGGGTTGTTAAAGGGAATGACTTGTATTCCCAGTGTGGCGAAAAACAGACGTGAACAAAAATGTGAAGAAGAGCAGGAGCCAGTATCTTTTTCTCTGGATGAAAATGGTGTTTTACTTGGATGAATGTGACCCTGGAGTCTCCCATGATGAAAGTTGAACATGACGGGAAATTGTAATACAACTCACACAACATTAATATAACCATCAAAACCTAAAAATTGTCCTTTTTTTTGGCAAAAACATAAGCAGCAGTAACTACACTTCTATGATTGAATCATGGACAAACAAATCAGAGATCCATCACTGAAGAAATGCAACATATTAGAGTGTGTGTGTGTGTGTGTGTGTGTGTGCGTGTGTGTGTGTGTGAGGGGGGTTGTGTGTGTGTGTGTGTGTACCATGAACTGGTTGAATCTCAAGTCGTCATCAACAGCAATAGTGCTCTTTAAAGACCCTCTTCCATCCTCTTTTGATCTATTTTCAGGCATTCCCAGTGGTCTTTTAATTATGATTAAATCAGAAAACCTGTGTCGTTTTCTAGGACATAGCTTTTGTTGAGCCGCAAGAATTCATAAGAAATTTGCTTGAGTTGTGGGCGGGACAACTTAAGACACTTTTCCCCTTTATGTTGCTAAGAGCTATCTGTTTACACAGCCTACCGCAAGTTTACAGCCCCTCACACCCCCAACTTAACATTAAGTGTGTAACAAAAATGGCGAGCAATATTGGAGCTATCTGGCTGTAAAGTTTAGAGCAACGCGGGTGAACTAAGACGAGGAAAACAAAGACATACATGGATCTGGTCATCTATAAGTGGATGCATCAGAATAGAGCAGTGCAAAGTGCTTGTGGCTTGTATATTCTACATATAAAGTAAAAACTTTTTCAAGCCTTTTTTTTTCAAACATTAGGGAAAAAATAGTCTAACTTAAAAAATAGTCTAATAGTCTAACTTAAGGCTGCATAATACATAATACATTCAAGAACAGTTCATACTTTTTCATGGCAGTTATGTCCGTATCTGGGTATTCACATGTCAGCAAATGTCATTTATTACTGGTCAATGGTGGTGGTGACCCTTCAGGATATCTCCTGAGGGGTCACCACAGCAAACCAGCTTTCACTGATCCACACTTTTGGTTCACAGAGAGTTTTAGGCCCTGACATAACCCTGTATTTATCTGGGCTGGGGGACCGGCACGGGGAGACCCAGACCTACACAGGTTACAGACCAGCACAGACCCTCATGGCTACATAGGTAGGCAGTAGCGTGAAACCTAAAAACCAACACTGGATTCAGCTCATCACGCCCCCTGGGAGACGAACCCTGGTTTCCCATGTGCCAATCCTACCCACAGCCAACCAGCGGCCCACTTATTATCAGTCAATCAGCTTAAAATTTTAATATACTGTAAGATTCCATATTATTACCCTATGGATTGAATCCTTTGGAGAGGATACACTGTGCTACTGTGAAAGCGATACAGCCTCATGATCTGAGCCTGTGCTCTGTCTGCCAGGGCACCGCTCAGCAGTGACATCTGCTAGACTGCGCTTTTTCTCCCACCAGCACTGCCGCACACCAATTGAGATCAGACAGATGCCAAGACCGCTGTGGCAGCTCTGTTTTGCTATGGGAAACATGCTGTCACATCTGGTCCTTTCAGAGAAAAAGAGACGTGAGGGAAGAGATAATGCAAGGCAAAAGTGGGTGGAAGGATCAGAAGGGGTGCAGAGACATGAAGGATTTCACCAGCACTTGCACACATAGACATGTCACAGGCCTAAACATCAATGTGGGTGCCATAAGTATGAAGCCCCTTCAGGGTGACAGCGTGATAAGAAGGGAGAATTAGACACCAGCCGTGGTGTGGTATTCTAAGCGTTACTTGCCACCCCTGCCTAGCCCGTTCCGCTCCCCCTCTCATTAACCTCGAGTCTGATTGCCCCCAGGACTCCCTTGTGCTAATTAAAGGGGGAAATATGTCTACGATGCATGCACTCCCACGCAGGCGTACACACACACACGCGGGGTTTTGCACAGCTGACAGAAACGCTGCCATAACTGTAGGTGTGAGAATGAAAGGCTCGTCTGCTATTGTGTTTCATCTGTGTTCTGAATGTGTTGGCAACCACAAAGTTAACCCCAGCAGGTGACGGCTAGCAGCACCGCTGATTACTTTTACACCGACAGCCTTCATCTCAGAAGTGCGCACTTTTTTGATTTGGCTCTGCTAAATCAAGAAGTAAGCGTTTTGTCTCAGCATGAAACAATTAGGGATGAACAGGATATAAAAGTGCGAATTGATCTTTTCCCCTTGTCAGTCACGTATTATAATTACTGTTGTTGTAACACTATCAAATTTTGATAGTTACTTTAGAAAATTAAGAAAGGGGAAGTGTTCATTAGAGGGAAAACTGGAAAAAAAAGTATGATGAGTGTAATTTCCTCATCTTTAAATGACGTTTCATTTGCTATGGTGTGTTGCACGGGGAGGATGCAAATTAACTGATTACAGAGGTGAATCACACATGAGGTTGCAGGATGACTGTTCAAAGCTCTACTGCCGGGGAAACCGGCGTCTTCCAGCACAGACGTTTGTGGCACCATGACATCTCAATTTAGCAGGCTTTTGTGATCTGAGAAGCAATTTGTCATCACAGAGAGTGCACATTTTCTTCTTTTGTTTTACATGCTGTAAAGGACAAGCAAAGCAGACGCTAACATGATGTGGGAGTTGTACAGCAAATAGCCATTTGTATCTGCTTTGGACCTAGGGACGACTGTGGAGGAGGGAAGGAGAATAGGGTATAACAGTAGAAGGAGGGAAAAGGGGGAGGTGGTGGGGTACAAAAGCGAGTGTATTTAAGAGCACTTGAGTGCCCCGCGTAGATGTAGTCACTTCTCCCAGTGGACAAAAGCAGTTCCTGCGGCACCATGGCATGATTTTTCACTTTAGCAAGTAGCACTCGGTGCTCCTCCATCAGTCCCCCTTCTTCGTTTTCCTCTTCTCTCAGTGACTGTGTGCTTCAGTGGGTCCATCATTCCCTTTCATTCACTCTTGACTACAAGGGGCACAAGTACGTACAGTTTTATACCCCCACCCCACACACACAAACACACAATTTGACCTATTTGTCCCTCCGCCGTGGGTACTGTAGAATTCCATTGTGAGGGCCATTAGTGAGCATCTCAAGGGGTTAAGAGGGGAAATGCACAGCCAGTCAGATGGGCAATTAGACAATGACAAGATGAAATATCCTCTATTGTTTTGTTGCTTTTCGTTTCACAGAGTACCATTAGACCTGTGGTTAAATCATAAATGCACTTGCCTTTTATTTGCCTTCTTTTTTTTTGTTTGTTTGATTGGAAGGCTACATTTCCACACATCCATATGCAAACACATTTGTAATTACCCCCTTTGTGTCATGTGGCAGTGGGTTAGTCTGCCAAAATCTGATGATCAACAGACCTGGTTCCCATCACTGTGTAGGAAACGTAAGAAGCAATTATGCAAAGTATAGAGAGGACAGAGCCAAAAGTTTTTGTCTGTCCTGCCACATTCCAGGAGCAAAACCAAATTCGATGCATTAGTGTGTTCGTGTGCTCGTCAGTTTGTAGAGCCTCGAGCAATGCAGCTCGCCACTTTGTGGAGAGGTGCACCTTTAATGGCCAGACCACAGTTCTTTCAGTGACATGGCCTTTTAGGAATCCCTGTCACCAAAATCAGAGACCAAGAGGGCTGATTGTGAACATTAAATTTTCAGTCTAATTGTGCATAGACTACTATCTGTTTTGGCAGATCAAGCAAAAGCTTACCAGCCTTCTGAAATGTTATTTGTTTTATCTGATACCTTTAAAGTTAGTATCACATTTGTCAGGACGGATATTTAGTTGAAAGTAATGAGTAAGAAGTACTGGGTAAGAGTCCCTTTCAAAAGTAATAGTAATTGTAGTTTAATAAATATTTGGGTATGACATCTTTTTTATTTGTATAGAAGACTTTTGTCATACAAAAAAAAAACAAAATTTGAAACACTTAACCCCAAAAGGCTAATACATCTAATAATTGGCGGAAAATTCAAATTAAAAAAATTTATATTTTTAAAGCCTTTGATGAAATCTATAGGAAAAAATGTTTACTAGATCATTGTTTATGAGATATAGATGGTATCAATTATGATACATTGTGTGATTTGGTAGACATTGCTCCCATCAATGTTAGTTTAAGATGCAAAGATACTGGCATGAGTGTTCAGGAAAACAAAAATCTTCTTATTTACCCCCTGACTTAAATTTGATCCACACATATTCAACATTTTGTTATAAAGAATTCATTATCAACTAATTTTACATTCTTTCAATACAACAAGTAGAAATTTAGAAAAACTCATAAAAGTGGATGAGTAGTTTTCACCATAATGTTTAGAAAACTAGCTTGAATATTTCCCGCCAAAATTTCATTGAAACAGCTTTTTTTTTAAATGAGCAGGAAAAGCCCTTGTACCGCCCCTAGTGGAATGATAATGAACTGCAAGGCAGAAACCATGGACCAAGTTATATATACTTATAAAATGGATTTTAAAGGAAGGTTTCGATGAGGCTAATGAGATAGGGGTCTCAGAAATGTGATACGAATGGTTATATAGGATTATTCATTAGAACTAAGACAAACAACCTATTAAGGGGGTTACATTTAACACTTTTTTAAAATGTCAATTAAACAGCAAAAATAGGGGCACCAACCAAACAGGTGGAATGGGTATGAAGTAGCATTTAAAGTCATTAAACACGAGTTATAAAGATTAATTAATTATTAAAACACCAAGGCACTTTGGCTAAAAGGAATATATGGTGAGCACAAATAATCTCTAATCAATATATAGAGTTAGTGGCAACATGGTTCCTAATTACGTCCGTGTTTGACCATGTTTCTATTCACCAAGCCACTAATTTTTTTTCTTCTTTCAAAAACTCTTCAACTATCCTACTCCTGTACTATTATGTGTCCTACATGTGAGAAGGACATACACCTACAGTCCAAATTAATAGGCTAACACTTAAAGGCAAGCATGCAAGGTATGGGCCCCAGGACCTCTAACTCAAACACTTCCAGCCCTCCAGCTTTATAGATAGTAAGAAGAAAAGAATTGCCAGCCTATCGCATACTTTCCATCGTTCTCATTCAACGCTAATCATTTTCTCAATGTTACCTCCACCACCTTTTCCTCCTTTCTCCAACAGCAGAGAGCAAAGTTTATTTCCCCGAGCTCCTTAGAAATCTCAGAAGCCTCCATGCCCATATCTCACCTCGGGGCTACAGCCAGACATCCAGCAAGAGCCTATTACTATCGTTCCCTCTCCCTTTCCCTCCTAACTAGATGCAGACAGAACTTGAACATTAGTTAATCCATACTTATTGCATCTGGGTTCCTCTTACAGCCTTGTAATTCTTATGGAAAGACATATTAGCATGACACATTAGGCTTGCACATGTCTATGAGGTGAGACACTACATTGACGCTAAATTAGCTTACAGGGGGCCACACGGGACGGCTGCTGCTAGCTGACAGCTTGGGTCCAGTCTGCCGGTATTGAGTTTCGGTGATAGGTGTTTAGTTTGCAGCAGCACACAGGACAGAGAAGGGGAATGGAAGGTACTCCAGCTCATTGGGTTTACTGACAGGAATCCTGCAGACAGCAATACTAAAGGGATCAATAGTAGTGCACTGCATAGCACTACAAGACCAGGGCAGACCCAAACACTGACAGATTGCATTACACTCAGATCTGAATCAGGAGATAAGGCATTAAAATAAACACAAGACAAACATTAGCTATGCACTCAAATTACAACAATTACTTAATTTTCTAATACATAATCACATTCCCTTTCGATTGAAACACTACTGAGCATTTGTGCAAACAAAAACACGTCCCAACGTCAGCAAGTCCCAAACACGGTTCAGTTTTTCTATGGTGGTCCTGGATGCAAGCCACCAGGTGGCCTCGCACCCCCTGTCTGAACAAACAGAGCCGCAGTTTGTTTAATTTCCTACAGGTCACCTGGGCATTGCTCAGACATTGTGTGGTCTGCCAACATGCTGACACGGTCATCAAATGTGCCAGGGATTTGCTGCTGGGCCAAATAGTTGACCTTTAGTAAAGGAAGTTTTATGACAAGTCAAAGGGAGTTACCGTTTGCACAGTACACACCCAGTATGCAGCATGAAAGCAAAGACTGAAGCAGTTAAGCTGTGTGTGACCCCCCCACAATCACAAGGACAACTTTCAGTCTGATATTTAATATCAGAATAAGAAAAAAAATGTTTTTCATAAACTACTAAAATTCTTATCAAAATTTTAGTAAACAGGCAACCATAAATTGGTAACTCGTCAATTAGCATTAATAATCTTTGAAGGAGAAACTTGATTTGTTAGATAAACATCTACACATTTAGCAGTTGCGAGACATAGATTATACATGTGAAAAACCAGAAGTGCTGTGAATGGAACAAATAAATGCTGAGTCTGTAAGGCGACAATGGTCCTGAATCGACCCCACTTACCTATTCCCTTGTTCCTTTGAATAGACACTCTCATTCTCTTTTCGTCTATTTTAAAAGTGTTCTCAGTGGTTTTTCAACGATTATGTCATTTTTAGCCAAAATCTAACGATCTGTGTGATTTTATAGGACATAGTTTCTGCAGAGCGGCAGTTGATTATCAGAAATTCACTTCTGAGTTGTGGCCGGATTTGTTTGCATGGTGTACAACCCAAGGCCTATTTTCGTCTGCTCCTACAATTTAAATAAAGAAATACTCAAACACAATTTTAAGCTGAATTTTCTTTATATATGTTCTCCATGATGAAAAAGATGCTGCAAGAGCTAAAAACAAAAACATGATTTTCATTGGGATGGGTATTTAAATCAATATAATAAAAAAAAGATTATATGCTGTCTATGCCTGTTCACAGCTATGTGTACAGACCCAGAGCAGTAGTCTGGAATGTATACTTCATCTTTTTTTTTTCCTTTTTTTGGCGGTCTGTTATCATTCTGTGTTTTGTATTTTGATGGTCTAAAGCTTCTCTTGGTGTATACGATACAAAGAGGCAGCACCAGATGGATATAGTGTTTATTTTTCCTGCAACTAATCACCACTCATTGAATTTATGACAATAGACAGACTCAGGAACCTGGAACCATATCCTCAGAGACCTGAGCTCACACACAGACTCACGCACGTGTACGCAGAAGAATGTTCTTTGGTTGTGATCTTCTGGACCACAAGGATGGATGTGTGCTGGTTTACAGTGTAAGTTACACTGCAGCCTTGCTGGTACAATTGAAGATGAGGGAGCCAACCTACAGCCCTTAATTTCAAAAGAAGGGGTTATAAGAGTACACTGCTGCAATTTAGGCCCTTTTTTAAAAAGTGTTTCATCGTGATTTTATTATATTAATGTAGTATTTTACCTAGATAAAATATGTATATATCCTTTAACCTAAATGCTTATGCATAATCTAATCCTTTTATTCCATGTGCTGATTAGGTTTTTGGCGATTTCTTCACTATATCACCTGTACTAAGAAAATTGTGTTTTTGCCACCTTCTGCTGGCTGTTCTGAAGCTATTACTTTTTCTTCAGAAATTGGAATTGACAGTAAAGGGTTTTCACGCTGCATTAGTTCTCAAAAATATGAATTACTTTTGCCATTTAACAAATCCCAGCTCTCTGTTTTGAGTCATAGTTTAACTTGCGATGACATATTACACTTTGCAAAATCCATTATGAAGGCCATCAAATTTGAGCAGGGAAAATTTCCCCTTAAAGATAAAATGAAGGCTTTCTAGAGGCAGATTTAAACTAACACGCCAAATGAAAATAAAATCCAGTAGAGTGAACAGCAAGTTTCTTCAGTCCAAAGCTAAAAAGTTTAACTTCAACTTCAGGATGTAGCTTAAAAATGTAAACTTTGGCGTCAAATTTAATTGATTTACTCTGTGGCATATTGTGAAAGCATAAATGGCTTCAAATGTCGTTTATGTGTGTTAAGTACTGAGGAACACCTGCCACTGTTGTCAGCAGAGCTTGTTTCATAGATTTGGAGTTAATATGACAGACTTACATTCCTTTGGGGTGCCTGAGCCCCCAGTGGCTTTTCCCTCCGTATGAGATTCAGTCAGGCAGTGAAATATTGTCGGGGAAAGGAGTGGGCTGGAGGGAAGGTACCAGAAAGGTGGAGAGACAAAGAGAAAGAGAGAGACTTGAGTTAATGGTCTTGCATCTTCCTGGCAGCATGTCAATAATGGCTCTGATCACATTAAATAAAGAGTCCATTAGCTTATTCTCTTTCCTCCTGCGTGCTGCACAGCAAAAGCACAGGAGAAGACTGAAAAGCTGCTCTAATGTAGTGTGTCTGCATGTTACACACACACGTATATCTGTTTCCTTCCAGACCAGAACAGAAAGACTTGGCTGGCTCACCTACAATCCACAATCCTTTAGGAGTTTATATCTTTTCTTTCATGCTGCTCTTTGAAAGAGTGGAATATTTTGAATGTGTAGAGATATTGAGCAGAAATATCATAAAAAATGATTTTATTTTTAAATGTAGGACATTTTGTGGTTTTAACCTGTTTACTTAACATTTAAAGTTCCACTCCGATCATCTTTTGTAAAACCATTCCCAGTGTTTTCATTTTTAAATTGATCATGCCGTTTTTAGCCAAAAATATAAAAACTGTCATTTTCTGAAATAGTTTTTGCAGATCGGCAGGAGTTCATTAGAAATTTCCCTCTGAGTTGTGGGTGGGACAGTTTGTGTGGAGTAAGCTGGTCATTCCCGTCATTCGTTTGTTTACACTCTCCTTGTAGCTCACAGTTCCTCTCAAGCCTAACCTAACATTACTGGTGTAACAAAAATGGCAAGAAATATTGGATCTATCTAGCCGAACAGTTATGAGTCAGATTCCAGATCAGACGAGGAAAACAAAGACGTACATGGATCTAGTCATCTGCAAGTGGATGCATCAGAATGGAGCAGAGCAGGGAGCTTGTGGCTTGCCGAAATAGCCTCTACGTCACACATACAAGCTTTTTCTAGCTGCATTTATTTCATCTGCTCCTGATCCACAACAATTGAAATAAAAATTCAGAGCTTAATTTTCTTCATATATGTCCTCTATCATGAGTAAAATGCCACAATAAAAACGTTAAAAACACAAAAATCATGATTTTCATCGGAATGGGTCTTTAATAAACAGTACAAGAGAACATGTTTGAGCCAAAAATTTACAATTTTCTTTATTCCACTTACCTTATTAATGTGGTAAAGACTAAATTTTGCTAGTCCTAATTGGTTATAATGTACATTTTATGGTGGAATAGAAACAAGTAATGGATTAGGACACAGTGCAGCCACATAATTATGGAGCCAAAGAGCAAATGTGCGCATATGTTAATGCACCTACTCTGTAATGGCCCCCTGCCAGAGCAGTAACAAGACAAAGGAGATGTGAAATAAGTCGGAGAAAGAAGCATTTCTAACAAAACACAGGCACACACACTGAATAGACAGAGCAATTCTTAGCTGCTTCAGTGCTTCGTTTTGGCCCTGGAGGGAGCACAGAGGCCCCCACATCTGTCTCCCAGGCCTGCGACAGACCCTGGCTGCTGCGTACAGGCCCAGCGGATCATAGGAATCATCCTCAATTAATGTGAAACATCAGACGTTCCCTCACCGCTTCTATCACTCCACCTCTCATCACAGAGTCATTCCTTCTAGTTCTGTGTTAGATCGCTGAGTTTTACACACCGACTACTATTACTGTTCCTCAGCACAGCTGGGTAAAGCTACTCTGGAAGACGTTGAGGGTAGTATTTGAGCTTTAATAGAGGTGGTACAAGTGAAAAGGAGGATAAGTAAATGTTTTTTATTTACCTTATAGTAAAAAAAAGACAGTGGAGGCAGAATTTCTCTAAAGCCCCTTCATCTCATACATCCCCCTTCCTAACAATCTAGAACTGAGCTTTAGGTGGCCATAAGTCTCACTTCTGTCGATTAGTGAGCCTGTGGCAACAACGATCACACAGGCATGAATTTTTTAACAAAAGCTATGAGCTGAATTAGGCTGAGAGGTGAAAGCAGGGTGTCTTGTGGCCTGTTAGTTGATCAATGTGTCTGGTATGGCAGAATAACCCCTTTGGCCTTTTCACATTTACTTATGCTGGATATCAGCAAACACTCTTCTTTGGCTGCGATGAGCATATTATTAACCAAGGCAATGCCCTGTGCATCATTCTTCATAAAATGATAAAGAAGAAAGCAAACTGGAATGCATCAACTGCATTTTCCAATAGGAGGTGGTGCTATTTTCTGCCCACTGTCACATTTAACCCCCCCCCCCCCACACACACACACACACTCTCACACACACAGAGGAAAACTGCATAAGGCAGGGTTTTCCCTTATAGTTTTGTTGTATCTTCTTTTCCATCAGTTATAATTAAAATCTTAATATTTATAGAAATATTACAACTATATGGTAAAAGACGTCATGAAACTGAATTTATTAATTTCACAATGTTTTAGTAGTTAAGAAGAGCTATTTTGGAAGTCTTAAATCATTACTTTTTTAACACGTTTTAGCCATATATGAGAAATAAATAATAAGATAGCAAAAGCCTTTTTAAAGAAAAGTTGAAAATATAAAACATAATGTTCTAATTCATGATTGCTTTACTTTAATGAACAAAATTAACATAAACAAATTTGTTTGTTTGTGTATTGATGTAGATATCTTTCAGGTTTTGTTTTTAAATACAAAATTGTTTTATTGCTTGCAATTTACGGGACATTACAAAGTCACAGCTTCATGGCCCTGTTCTGTGAAATATTTGAGGCTTATGTCTATTACTGATACATTTGATGAGAGGCCAATAAAGAAGAAATTTACCATTTCACAGGAAGAAAATGTTGACCTTTTTGGTTCTTACAAATGTCCCCCACCCGCAACCCTTTTGCAGTTCGCCTTTTTTCTTTAGTTGATCACAAAGAAGAAGAGGAATTTCTTGTTCACATGTGATCTCTGACCTGCCATTGGGAAGCCACTGGACGAGCAGGCTGTGTCTTGGGAGCTCTTGCCCTCTTATGTGATGGCTACGGGCAGTGGGTTTCTCATGAACCCATTCCCCACGGCGTCTCCTCGCCACTAGCTTCTCTGCATTATTCATATGTCCCAATATGGAGTTGGAGAGGGAGGCAGAATATGGAAAAGGAAGGTGTCAAGGTTCAAGACCTTCTCAGATCACAAGGAACTTCTGCTTAACCTCCCTTGAAGTGGCAAACACAGGAAAAGCGCGTGTGTGTGTTTTTTAAAGAAACTAGATCTGAGAGCGGGACTGGAGATCAATGGGGATTCCCTGGAGGCTCAGAGGAGATCACATGCACTGCAAGGTGATTGGTGAATCAATGTGGTTCCCATGGTTCACTTTGCCATTGTGAGAACTGATTTTCCCTATGGCAAGTGAACTGTCTTGTGATCAGTGTGGTTACTCTTGTGTTTATATGGATCCGACAGGGCATCATCTAGAAATTGTAGGTGTTTTTTCCAGACACACATCAATAATATAAATAATGAAAACAATCATTTCTATTTGCCTAACTTCAAGATTCATTCAAATATAAGTTAGACTTCATAAAAAGCTCATACTGGTTAAATTGCTAATAACTCATCATGTAAGCTATGATAATCAAAACGACCTGCCTCCTAATATGAGCAATCAAATAACCTGCTAATTGCATAACCGCCTGATTTGTTTTTTACTGACAGTTGTAGCCCAGCGCATGACA
Organism: Oryzias curvinotus; assembly: GCA_023969325.1. NCBI lineage: Eukaryota > Metazoa > Chordata > Actinopteri > Beloniformes > Adrianichthyidae > Oryzias > Oryzias curvinotus. Next base: position 37,293,005 of record CM043706.1, read on the forward strand.
AGCCCATCATTTGCTCATCGTCGTTGTTGGCGGTTTATCTTACTCCTCACCCACTGCACAGCCCTCCAGCTCGACAATATTAAAGACAGCTGTGTATTCTGAACACAGCGTAGCAGCAAAGCGATAAATAAATACAAAGGTTTCCAGATTAGTTCTGGAAGACGTGAAGGCAGGCGGATAAAATAAACTAACAGCAGAAGCTGTCGACCAGATAAAGTAGGGTACCCCATCGCCTCTCTCCTGTAATTATTGGCTAATAGTCATTAACCCGGCAAACAGAGGTTTAGCTGCATTGTTTAAAGGACTCAGGGATGCATAATGACGGACTAATATGTCATAGCACTATGGGAAATGGGGAGGGGTGGATTAATGAGATTTTACTGGAGGGAGTGTACAAGAAGAGGTGGAGCACGCCTGGAAAATATAGGGGGGGAGAGGGCCACATTAAGCTAATTGGAAGATGAGTGCCTACTTGTAAAAGTGCTTCCAATGGCATATTTGTTTCTTTAGCAGCATCACTAGGCTAATGCAGGAGAGTGGAGTTGTGAGACTTATAGCAGTAAAGATATAGTGGCATGTGTTTGCCTTTAGGTGTGTGTCAACACTCATTAGATATGTATTTTAGCATAATTTATGCCTTTTATATTTGACCGTATCATCATTTTTTATGTGAATTAATACTTTTTAACCCTTGTGCTATCTTAGATGACCCCACCCTTACTTTGACGTCTTCTCCCTACCATGACAAAGGTGGATAAAGGTGGAAAAATTTCAAGTAATCCATGGACACAAATGAAGATCACAAATCATTGAAAAAAAAAGGTTCAGTGCACTGTTTAGTGAGTCTAGATGACCCAATTTCCAAGGGTAAAGTGCCTAGGATAGCACAAGGGTTAAAGGGAAAAGTGACAGATTAGCATCGCCCAGGCCAAAAGATAAAGCTAGTATAAGTATTTTATTCATTTATGGCGGCTTGGCTTCCCTGTTTGTGTTTTTATGAAATCCTTTCTCCAGGAATGACCATGTGTAAGTGCACGTTTACCAGGGGTGGGTAAACTACAGCCATTGTGACCCGTTAAAGTATTAAATCTGGCCAAACTGGAAAAAATTATATAATGCCTATTAATACTTTATTTTCTCTGTAATTCTGATGCCTCCTCATAGTTGGAGCACTACAATTAAATTGACCTTTGTTTTGGTGCAGACATTTTTTTTTTTTGCATGCATGTAGTAATGGAGGATTTGGTGTCAATATGCCCGTGTGTTTTTTGAGTTGGACAATCATTTTTCCAATCATTCCAACACCACATGAATGCAGCATTATTCTAATTTGCGTTTTTTCCCGGAGGGACACCAACCCATCGGAGCAACTGACAGTAAAATGAGAAAAACAGACAAGGTTTTGAAATAAAATTAAAAAAAATACATATATATGTTGATTTTCAATTAAAATGAAAGCATGTGTTTGTTCAGATTTAATGTTATTTCTTTCTGTTAAGAGGTCGGTTATCGCATCTGTTCCTGGTCTGGCCCTTGTGACAAATTTTAGAACCTGTTGCGGCCCACGAGTTAAAAAGTTTGTCCATCCCTGATCTTGACTATAAAAATAAATTTGCCTCTAAGGATGAGTTTTTTGATACACAGATTGCTAAAAAACTGTTTTTTTTATTATTGTTTTATCATTTAAGGAGTGAAAATTATAATGCAAAAAATGTTTGAACCAGAAGAAAATATTGTTATAAAGACATTTTTGAATAATTCTATCTTGATATCATTGTATTAATTTGTTTACATATACTGCTTTTTTATATATATTCAAAATCAAATATATTTATAGCATGTATTTTTTAGACTCAACATTTACATAATTGTAGCAGAGCAGCCATATGTGAATACATATGGCTTGGTCTTTAAACGTGAAAGTTGAACTGTTGGCAAGGACATTGAAAAAAAAAGTAAATTGGGCTATACTTAAATTGAACATCAGTTATTTTTTTACAGATCTTAAATCAGAGACACTGTTTGAAAGACTAAAAACAGCATTTAGAGATATTCAAAGCTGAATCAGATACCTTATTGTGTTTAACTGTGTAGCACATTTTAGTCCTCTTTGTGTGTGAATAATGTGAGACTGCCTTACTTCTTGGAAACACAATTTCTTAAGAAATCTTCTGGTAGTAGAACTATTTAAAGATTCATTTTTTAATTTGCTTTCATTTTTTTTTTAGTTTAATCAAATGGAAGTACTAATGCCCAGATGGCCATGCAGTGTGAATAATAGTACTCAGGCTAGAATTTAAAGTCATACCTCCAGGCTAAAACTCCAGAGCGCACACAGAATGAAAGTGCAAAAATGTTTTTTAATGTATATTTAACAACAAAATACCCCAGTGACTACTGATGTTTCGTCTCAGAAGAATCTGTTTCTCCAGCATATCTGAGGGCATGATATGAAACCACTCACACTTTTATTTTCTCTGTTTCTTCCTCTATGTTTCTCCCATACAATCTCTTTTTTTGCTGTGTCTTTTTAAACATTTATCTTCTGTTTTCTCCTCACAGGGCCCTTTGTGCTTTGTGATGTTGGTTTTTACAGCTTTCTACTCACCAGTATTGCCATTTATCTTTTATAGGCGCCAGCAGCTAGGAGCACATAAGAAATGTTACCATTTCAGTATGACTAATTGTCATCGCTTCTATTACTCCCTTGATTCCACTTGTTACTGGTCTCCCAGGAGCCTGTGTTTGAGCCATAGTGTTTACACTGCATCTTCATGTTTCACTTGTAAATTTCCCTTTTTTTTCCAGACAAACGCCTTATATCATTAGTTCCTTTAACATTATCATATATATATATATATATATATGTATATATATATATATATATATATATATATATATATATATATATATATATATATATATATATATATATATATATATATATATATTCTCCATTTGGATAGATTCCTACAGAAAAGTAGAGATGCGATCCAATCATGGTTGAACATTGTCTTATGTTAATTATTGTCTAATTAAAAATGCCTCTTTTCTAACAAAAGTTTTGGTCTTAAAAGGAAATGTAGGTCTTTTTGCAGAAAAAATGTTTTTGGTGGAGTTTTAAACCCTTTTTTTAAAGAAAAGGAAAAATTTGAGGGAAGTTGTTCAAGGCCCATTTCAGTGTTTTAAATGGATGTTTTTAACTCATTACATTTTTTACAACAGTATAAAGGCTGTGTCACACAGCCACAATGTACATTTTGAGCATATTGCACAGATGAAAATAGGTCATGCAGGAATATACACGGAAAAGTCTAAAAGGTTGTGGTCTTTATGTGAAATCTTCACAGATGTTTCACGAATTAATCATGTTACAACCACAGAAGTACGAATAAACCATGCAAGGAACACGTAAATCAATATGGAAAATAAACTGTGCGTGCTTATTGCACTCTTTATATGCAATCCATTCGTGATTTGAGCGTCAATTACATAATTTGTACGTGATATGTGCGCCGTATATCCGATATAAACGTTCTACATCAGTGGTACATGAAAAGTCTGTTAGACATAAGTGGAACGGTCAGGGGAAGACACAAATGTGTTTACTAATCTCACACAAGGCACGGACAATTGCATCAATTGCATTTACGCAAAATACGCGTAAACTGCGTAATTTTCAATAGGCCAAAAATTTTGAACCGCCGAAATTCAAAAAATAAAAATAAAATGAATGCGAAGCAGGAAGTGGAGAAAATATTTTTGCAAGATCTTATTTTAGGGGCTTAATAATGAACCTACTCCATGATCTTTGAAAACTGATACCACTCAGAGTCTTTTAATATTTCTATTTTTCTGTCGTTTTTGGACATATAGGATGCAGCAGGCAAGGTACTGGATCGTTGGACTATCATGTCCAGAGAAGAGGAGATTATCACCCTGCAGCAGTTCCTGCGCTTTGGTGAGACCAAGTCCATCGTAGAACTGATGGCCATTCAGGAGAAAGAAGGTCAGGCTGTTACCGTACCCTCGTCCAAGACAGACTCTGGAATCAGGACATTCATTGAAAGTAATAACAGGACACGCAGTCCAGGGCTCTCCTCCATACATATAGAAAATAGTAGCCCTTCAAGCATTCACCACTTTGAAAATATCCCTAACAGTTTAGCATTCCTTCTGCCATTCCAGTATATCAACCCAGTCTCTGCCCCCATGCTTGGTTTGCCTCCAAACGGGCTCTCTTTGGAGCAGTCTTCCATGCGACTGCGGGAGCCCAGCCTACCAAATCAAGGAGAACAAGTAGAGACCAGTGAGTCAGAGGTGTCTCTATCACCGTTCCGCACTGGTCAGAGCCCAAGTCGAGGAGTTTTAGGAGTCATGAACAATAACACAGAACCCAAGAAAGAACCCAGCAACTGTGGATCGCCAATTTCCCCTTCCCCTTCTACCCAGCAAGCTCAGCAGCAACAACAGCAAACACAACTTCAGCAACAACAGCAGAGCCAACAGCAATCCCAAAGTCAACCTCAACAACTCAACAACCTGAGTGACCACCAGGTTCATCATCAATTTGTAAAAGATGAACCTTCCAAAACTATCTCACACTCAACTTTCTCCACCAAGATGCATCACCGTATGCGCCGCATGGGAACAACCTCACGAAAGGGTCGCGTGTGCTGCAACTCCTGTGGAAAAACCTTTTACGACAAAGGCACATTGAAGATACATTATAATGCTGTACACTTGAAAATTAAACACCGTTGCACCATTGAAGGATGCAATATGGTCTTCAGCTCTTTGCGCAGCCGTAACCGACATAGTGCCAATCCTAATCCCCGGTTGCATATGCCCATGTTGCGCAATAACCGTGACAAGGACCTTATTCGTGCCAACTCCACCACTGGTACACCTGTCATCTCAAGCAGCAAGAATGGTGGCTTTACACTCACCAGCCCAGGACGGCCACCGTTGGGTTTCACTACTCCACCAGTAGACCCCCTGCTTCAGTCTCCTCTTCCAAGTCAACTGGTATTCCCATCCCTGAAGTCGGTCCAGCCAGTTCAACCAGTGCCCCCATTTTATCGAACTCTAGTGTCGCCAGCAGACCTCGTCAGTTCCCCAGTGTCACTGCCAACCAGTCCCATCATGCCCACCTCTACCAATAGCACCGCCCTGATGGACCAGCAACAGCAGATACTTGCTGCTGCATCGGTTGCATCACACAATAGCATGCACATGTCAGAAGCAGGTCCCTTGTCACACCGGCTAGCCACCTCCAGTGCCAGTCAAGACCTCAGTATAAACAGTGACCCCACACCCAAAAAGAAACCTCGTAAATCCAGTATGCCGGTTAAGATTGAAAAGGAAGTGATTGATGTTGCAGATGAATATGAGGACAAAGATGAAGATGACGATAATAGTATACATCATAACCTCAATCATCAAACATCTCTTTTGCACAACAACATCAAAATCAATGGAAACTGTAACAGCAAAAACAACAGTGGTAACGGACACCAAAGCGGTGGCAGTGGGCAGCATTCTCCCTCTCAGGATGAGATGAGCCCAGGCCTAGCTCTCAGAGGAATGATGAGGCAGAGTGAAGATGAATGCAGGGAAGGGACTGGCAGTGACAGCAGGGGTGGTACTTCTGAGCTACGATGTATGGACAGCTTCACATCAGAGGATCAAGACAATGACAGAGACTTTGAAAACGAGTCAGAAACCTCTGATTCAAAGATGTTCTACAGAGATGAGCTAATGGATGTAGAGGAAGAGCAAAAGCACAACAGGGGTGGAAGAGGCCAGGACAAAGAGCAGGACAGTGAAAGTGGTCATGAAACCCACATGAGAAAAGAAGTAGAAGGAAATGGCCATTCCTCGCCCTCCCCTCTCCACCCTCCCATCAAGATTAAAGAAGAACTCAACGATCCATCTTACGACATGTTCTGCATGAGCCAATACGGCCTCTATAATGGAGGCATGGCAGCAGCAGCTGCTGCTGCTGCAAGCATGGCTGCCCTGCATGAGAGCTGGCACCATATCTCCTCGATAGGATACGGTGCCAGTCCACCCAAGTTCCCTTCTTCCCAATCACCGGAAGGAGATCCGTGTTCAAGTCCTGATCCCAAGATCTGCTATGTGTGCAAGAAGAGCTTCAAGAGCTCCTACAGTATGAAACTGCACTACAAGAACGTGCACCTTAAAGAGATGCACATGTGCACTGTGGCTGGCTGCAATGCTGCTTTTCCCTCCCGACGGAGCCGTGACAGGTCAGTGCTACGTTTAATGTAGCAATTCTGTCTCATTACCTGTAAAATGTGTGTAATAATCAGCGGTCTGATTATGCAAAGATGTCTGCTTGTTTCCTGATAGTTTTAAAAGAATTGTACATATTCTAAAGAACTTTTTTACCTCTTTATTTCTTTTTAAAGTTCTCTTAATAGGCTTTGACTGAACATCTGTTCGTTTATGCAAAACTTAAAATAGATTCAGGGACATCTGCTCTAGTTTCAAGTTGAAAAGAGTTGAGTGGCATGAGCTGGAACACATACACATGTAGCCAGTGTACGTCAACCCTCCAGCTGCAGTGTCTTGTTTACCTGCTCTCACTACCTCACCTTGTCACAGGAAGGTGAAGGCGCATATATTAACATCAAAAGCAGTTTGTTAAACCGCTGCATTTATTAGCGCATTAGGAGGTGAAGCTAACCACGTTCACCTGGGTTTGTTAGCACATATCACTGGCTAGAGCAGCACTGACAGGGGTAAGTGACACAACTTATGTTGGAGGTAAAGCATTCTACAAGTGCCCAGAGGTAGTAAAGGATTCTAAGGATCTGGAGGAGAACAAAAGAAACATTTTGTTTGTTTTTGTTTTTGATAGTGATTTCAAAAAAGTATATTTTTAATAGCAATAACAAGTGACTTATTCATTTCTTTGCACACTACCTGTTTACTTCGACTACCTTCCTGCACCCAAACTTGCTCATCATTTTCTTCATCAAGCCTTTTATTACATTTGCTATTTTTGTGGCTTCTGTTCCTGGCACTGTTTTTTCATTAGCTGCACGTAAATGGAGCTGGTGATTCTCAGACTCTATTATGGTGGATATGAGAGGGTAACAGGAGGTGCGAAGCAGGAAGGTTTGCGTCCGCAAATGTGAAACCCTGCTGCTCACCTAACACAGCTTTGCAGACAACAGCAAAATTGAAGAAGTGTTATAGCATGTGTTGCCTCTCCGCAACTTAATGTCACCACTGAGCGTGTTAGGTCCCATCTAGGCTTAAATGCTTCAGGTAAGGCTATAGTCCGATCCCCAACACGTGCACACCCATTCTTGTTTTTCAATATGCAAACTTTTTTAAACAAATTTTTTATAGCTTCCTGATAAAAAATATAATTCTTCACACAAAAAACATTATAAGCAAGTTAGAAGTAAGAAAAAAAAAAGAAAACAACAGGTAGTTAGAACAAAATTTCCAAATGCGTTTTTCAGTCCGTTTTGCAAATGTACATTAACAAATACACCTACTTTTCACCTACATTTCACTGCGGCATATGGGACATATTACTGCCCTGCAGGTTCAAACAGGGAGCAAAACAACAGACAGTGGAATCGTGCAGAGCAGGAGAATCCTGAGAATCAAATCTGTGTCTGTATAATCCTCTAATGACGTAATAAGCATTTGAGTATTATTAATGAAAAAGGAAAAAGTGCAACAAATTTTTTTGGTTTGTTTTTATCAGTGCATTTAATGGGAAACTGCACGGACATTTGCACAAAATGAAAAATGAACGATTATTGCTTGTAAACTTGATCTAGTTGTCCTCCAGATTAGATTTATTTGCCAACTATGATGCCAGTGTATGTTTTACAATTACATTTTGATTAATTGCCTGCTGCTATCTGTCATCAAGAATCAGGAATGTCCTGTTCTTATCTGATATGTCCAGCAAGAAAGCAAAAAAAGGCAAAAGGGCTGCAAACCTGCTATCAGACAGCATGAAAGGCTTTTCTTTTCTTTTTTTTTTTTTGGGGGGGGGGGGTTAATCTAAGGAAGAAAACAACCAGTTGCTGATATCTCAGCAGGAACATATTTTGTATGAATACGCCTAAATTCCTTCCACATCCGAACATTTACGCAGACCGCACACACTTCTACAAATACAGATAATTTTCTTTGCCCTGAAGCAGGCGTGTAATGTGAGTATTTTCAGTAGAAAACAGAGAGCAGTTTAAGCGTGTGTGTGTGTTTTACTGTGTACAGTGAAGTGGTTTCCCTAAGCCTCTTGGCTGACTTCTGCACAGTGGTAAATAATTGCATATTTATTTTGGGAAGTGAACACGAGCGATGAAGAGGTTGCATGATAAAGTACCAGAGAGGTGTTCTCCACTATTTATCACTATTGTTAGTCTTTGTTATAATAGCTCTTCTTTATTGTGACAAAACTTTCCTTGTTTATCATATGTTTATTATCCTGTCCAACTTTTCTTTTAACCTTCACCCCAGTGTGTTATTTCTTTGCTGCCACTGTAAGTAGGTATCCGTGCTATTCTCAAATTCCCTGGGTGCAGGCGCACAAAGTCCGTGGTCCCCACATGGGCCACTGCAAAGGGAGAGAATGAAGGTTAATTATGTCAGGGTCTCTTTCCTCCCCTGTCCTTCCTTTCTCCGTCTTCCTTCTTTTCACTTGATCCCCTCACGCCATGTGGAGCTGACTCCTCTGCTATGCAGTCAGCTCTGTTTTTTTCCGTGTAAACAAAGGACATGCAGCTCTTATAGAGAACACGATTGAAAACATTTATTTAACAGAAGTGCTGAATGAAAAACACAGACAAAAAATATGTTTTCCTTCCATTTTTATGGCTTAGTGGAGTGTTTCTCATTGCATGGAATTCAAATAAATAAATAATTATTTATATAATCAAACCTGACTCCAATTAAAAGTCTTCAAAGGGAAAAAAATGGTAAAGATTTGCAAATGATTTTGAATCACAGCTTTTTAAAAATCCTTAATAATTTAAAAATGTGCCTTCCTAAAAGGCAGAAACAATGCAAAATAGATATAATGGTAAAAAGAATGATAAATGTTACTAAAGTTACTGTCCTCCCACATACACCCAAAACCTCATAACCCACCCGAAATGACAGGAAAGACAAAGAACCTCTGGTGTCAGTCTGATTCAGCTAGCCCCTCCGTCTCATTTACACATTATGAGTCATTTAGATGACATACACAGGTGTGGATATATATACATACACATTCACACCAACACAAAAGCAAGGGCAAGGGCCATCAGATGAGCCTAAAGATGATTAACGCCAGTTGGGACAGGCACACTCTCACTCTGCCTCCTCTGCACAGTCAAAAATGGCCTCTCTGGAGGCCTCCCCCATCTTTTGGACGAAGATGAGGCTGTCAAATTAGTTTGCCAGCCACATTACTGGCCAACAGGGAGGTACTGTTGAGAGGGAGGTGTGTGTGTGTGTGGTGGGGGGGGGGGGGGGTGGAAAGACAGAACACGCTGAATAGCATACTGAAGAGGAGTGATAGAGGTGGAGGAATGGAAGGGAGTGAAAAACGGGGCAGAACGTCTAAATCTGATAAATGAAAGGACGAGGGCATTATGTCCTCTGTGTTTGGATACAGTTAACTTATTTTGATTGTGCAGGGAAAGGAAGTACCGCCAACACAGAGACTGAATAACAGTGTTAATTATTATTATGACCACAAATGAGCTTTTTTTCCCACTTCATATAAAATAACATCTAAATATTGCAACATTTAGCCAATTTTATCATTCATTATTTTATTTTACAATAATAGTTGGGATTATTTTCTTTTTTTCTGTATTACAAATTTGGAGTAACATTTAAAAAAAAAATCTTTTGCCTACTTACAGCATGTTATTTAGCATGTTTGACTTTAGTAGGTAGACATTGTTATTTTAGAGCTTATTAGCAGTGAGAAGGTGTTGTTTTACAGTTGGAGACATGTTACTATGGACCTGCCTACCTGAGCATCATCGACAGCATCCAGACCTTGACAGAGCAAATGTGTGCCCCCAAATCAAATATGTTTCCTTAGAAACTGTGTTTTTTTTTTTTTTTGTCAGGAACACATTTTTCCTTTAGGAATTTTAGAAGCATGGCAATGTGCAGTCACCCAAAAATGCTACACCACTGACAGTACATCAGTAACACCCTTTATTCACAAGTCAATGGTAAAATATTAGAAACAATTATGTCTTTTTAAAATCCTACTATATCAGATAATCAAGAAAACATAAATAAACATTAATGAGTGCAAGCACACATGCATTCATGATTAATCGTTTTTGTTACGCTCCCTTCCCACAATGCTGACGATGCTCGAGTGGACGGGCTCCTGGTTGCTTGGTTCACAGAAAAGGGTCCCTCAAATAAATGTATTTCTACCTCTTGCAGGACAATGTCGGATAGGGAAGTAAATAATTAAAGGAAAGGGACCCTTTTTGACTGCATCAACCCTGCCACTGCTGGTAAGCTCTACAATCCATTGTGACTCCATTTTTTTGCCCATCCTGATAAGGATGACTTTTTTTTTTTTTTTTTTTTGGTAATTTGGTTTGCTTTACACACATGTGCCCTCCCTGCATGGAAACCCTTCATACTAAGACTCTTAAAGTTTGCACATTGTTGTCACTTGATCTGATGAACCAATGGGAGAGAAGTAGGCCTTGTATATGTCGAACTTGACAATGGTCATTGGCTGCTTACGTTTTGTTTTAGTTTTTTTTTTTTGTGCTGTTCTATTGTGTCATGTGTAGTGTACACCCCCCCCTCTCTCCATTTAAAAAAAAATCACAATTATTAAATGCAGTAAAAAGGTAATGATCTACAATTTAAGTTCATTTCACCTTGCACCTTTAGCATGGCTGCGTGTGCTAACTAAATGTTTTCTGGCTTAAGCATGGCTTTGGTTGCTGACTTTGTTCCTTGGGGCTGTGACACCTCGTGTGATACAGCTTTCCTTGTGTTGGGAAAAAAATGCCCATCTCAATTGAATCCAGTGCTACATAAAGACATGTTCATTGAGGTGCTCGATTAAGCCACCTCCAATAGAGAATAAATGCAAGAACGCTGTCAGGGCCTAGTGCTAATATGCTATCCAGTTCCCCTCGATTATCACATTACCACTGCTCGAATCAATTGATAAACTCCCATTCAATATGGTGGAGTATTTAATTGAGTCAGAGTCTATTGGATTTGAGTGCTGTGCAGAGCAGACATGCTGACAGAGGTAAACACTAGCAGGATGCTCTGTCTCATTGCTATGTTATTGCACTTTCTCAGAGGAAAGCTACAGGATGGATGTCTCTTTTTGAAGTGTTTTTGTATCTGGAATACTAACATTATTAAAAATGATCTGATATAAATGAAAACAGGGAATTTCATATTTTTAAATGGTTGTTGGTGTTTAAGACGTAGCTATGTATCGCATACTGACTGTCCTCTCATGTTAGGCACAGCTCCAACATCAACCTGCACCGAAAACTGCTGACCAAAGAACTGGATGACATTGTCTTGGACCCCCGACTCACGCCACTGCCTAAGGACCTGCAAGCTGAGCTGCTGGCCAAGATCTATGGTGGGCACCATACAGGCTTGGACCCCTTGACCAGACTTGGCATCGGAGCTGCCAACTTTCGGTTCCCTGGTCTGCCCCACAATGGTCATTCCCTTATGAGCAACGAATACCCTCACCATTCTCTACACCAACAACTTAAAAGCCGCCACGCCAATGGCTTCTTGCAGGGCCAGCCAGATGATTACATGGTGTTGGACCTGAGCACCACATCCAGTGTTCAATCTAGCAGCAGCATCCACTCCTCACATGAGTCAGAAGAGGGCAGCGATGAAGGCATCTTATTAGATGACCTTGAGGAAGAAATAGAAGAACAGGAAGAGGAGGGCAACAGCGACGGAGAGGACTACTCCCAGCGGGCCGAGGACCGGGGCGAAGGGGGACATCAGGATGAAACTGGAGAAGTAAGAGAAGGACGAGGTGAGGGTTTGGGTCCTTCCTCGCCATTCCTCCTATCATCCATGGGGGCCAGTAATGGCAGCAGTGGTGGGATCCTCTGTAACATCTGTCACAAAATGTACAGCAACAAAGGGACCCTGCGAGTGCACTACAAGACTGTGCACCTGCGAGAGATGCACAAGTGCAAAATCCCAGGTTGCAACATGGTGTTCAGCTCTGTGCGCAGCCGGAACAGACACTCTCAAAACCCCAACCTCCATAAAAACATGCCCTTCTCTACAATAGTAGACTGAAAAATGACTTGCAACTCAACCCTCCTGTCAGTCTGCCCACTCATCTCCTCATCCTTCATCTTTATTTCTCCTCTAATTAGCTATTAGTTTCGGCACAGGACCATCAAATCCAAGCAACATGCCTGTATTCTTCCTTGCTTTACTTTGTAAGTCAAGACATTTTTATCTCCATTTATAAAGTTATTTAACTCTAAATGCAGTTTATCATTGCATACGTTGACTTTTCCTCATCAGGAAGAAAAGGATGAAATTCCATAGGCATGGAGTATGCTTTGTATTAAAAAAAAGTTTTACGTCATAGGCCCCCTTTACCTGTTCTTTTCTTCCTTTCTGTGTACATCCATCTCCAAAGAACCCACTCAAACTCTCATTTGTGAGTTTGCCTGCAGAAACTATAGTATTGAAAAAAAGAAAATCTTCTCGTTGTATTTGTGTAATTATACCTTTTAAACGAACCCCTTACAAAAGCATGACAGCTTCATATGTAAATAATGTCCCAAGAGGCTTTTGTTGTGAGAGTTGTGTTGATGGTTGTTTGCTTCTTTTTTCTCTCCTTATGGTTTTTATGTTACAGCCAAGTACAATACTTCAGCTGTAGGCAAGAAAGAGGTAGCATCTTAAAAAGCTTGACTCATTTATGTTCGCTTCGACAAAGAGTTTAAAACTGAGTCCTATGGGGGAAAAAACGAATATCATGTGACTTGTTTTAAGTGCTTGTTAAATATTCAGAGTTTGCCGGCATGCTTTTTTAGGCTCCAACACTGATATCATTCTCTGTATTTCTATAGTTTTTTTTGTCTGTTACGTTTATGAGCTTAAGTATACCAATTCAGTTTTTTGCACTTTGCATCTATAAAAGGGGATGTGTAATATTATTATAAAGATGACTTTTGTTATGGTAAATTTGGGTGTTTCTCAAGGTCATTGGTGGCTACAGTGCCAAGGGAGGTGACACTGCCTTTAAGATATTTGTGCCAGTTTTTTTTTTCTTCTTTTTTTTTGCACATGCGTAATTTAAACACAGCTTTGAGACATAAAGTACTTAACTGAAGAGATCTTGCCCCATGATTCTTAATCTAGGTTCACACCGGGCTCGGAAACGCACATTCGAGTGACGGCTTCCACTCAAAAGTCTATGTAAACACGCATTTATGAAATGCTTGCATGCGCTACACACATTTCTAAGTTTGTTTGTGGGCTCTATGTACAAAACGTGCGGAAATTGAAATTAAACCAGTTGAAGTGAACAATCCGGGTCTCAGGTTTGGAAGTGACGTATGGGTAGTGTCCTTTTTAAAAGACGGAAATGCCAACATTTGAAATTCAATTGTGAAGGAGAAAATATTCAATGTGGTTTATGCCTGGTCCAAGTTATTTGGCACCAAGGCCACATCCAAATTGCTTTCTTACCCATATGCCTTCTCCCTATCCCTAATTTTATACATCCAAGCAGAGGGATATGGAAAAAATTAGTGTCTCCAAATTCGACTGCCCGATGACATCATCTACATTAGTGCGTAGATGCCAGCGCTCAAAAAATTCATAACATCGGTTTTATAACTTTAAAAAGCCATGCAAAAACAAAAACTCATAACTTACAGTTAAGTGTAAACTTCTATTCTTCACCCGTATGAAGTAATGCATGTCTCCTCTGACCCACAAGTGCAACGTGAATTGCCCTACTGGCGGATATACCCAGCCCCCAAGTAGCTGAACTTGAACACCATAAGAGCGTTCAAAAACCCACGTCCGGTGTGTGCGAAGCTTTAAATGTCTTAAGAAATTAGCTTCGAAAGATTTTGATCATAATCAATTCAGTCGAACTGTTGTTTCATAAACAGGGGATCTAACAAAATGTAGTCACCATTGCTGAAAACTGTGCTTCAACTTACGTATGTGACTATAAAGGAAAAGGAACAAAAAAATCCTTCAACTGTGACCAAAATACGAGTGTTTAAAATCAAGCTCTTTTAGTGTGACTACGCGATAGGGTCTTTACACCCGTTTCGATCAATCTCACACACTTGAGTCTTAAAACTTTTGCTGTGAAAATTTGCTGGAGGTTAGCATTGCTGAATGCCGCCTTTTAGACACGCTTAATTAAAAAATTTAAAAATTGCTATTTTTCTTTTTTATGTGCCAATCGCTGACTCACGGTACAGATATTTCAAATTATTGGACAAACTAGCCAAGGGAAAGGGTATTTATTAGAGGGTGATCTATCTTCAATGAGACGTTTTGTCCAGTAAACAATAATATTGTGAAAAGACAAAAAAAAAAAACCTGACATTGTTAATCATTAGACTTGTTTATCAGTGTATCCGCCATGTGCTACTTCAAAAGAAGATATCTTCCTTAACTGGTGCTACCCGCAGCGGGAACATATGCAGTGTTATGCGGTGTGCTGTACAGTATTCACAACACCTTCCATCCATGTCGCTGTTTCATTTTTCTTAGTTCAACCTTTAGTCATAATGCTGTAAAGACACAACCTATTTTATAAAATGCTTTTTAAATACACAAACTCGAAACACGTGCAGTTTCTAGTCGTCTTTTTTTAGAGATGAGAGGGCAGGACAGTGAGGGCTGAGGCTGATGGAAAGGTTGCAGAGGCGGAGGGCTGACTAGGGAGGAAAGGATGACAGGAACAATCATTAAAAATGTGCCGTTTCTCTGTTACCTGGAGGCGTCCCGCCATCCCAGCTTCTTCTGTCTAATAACTCACATGTCACATCGTTACACTGCCAGGCGTCAAAGGTGCTGACAGGACTGTGACACTGACAGAAGAAGAAAAGAAAGAAAGGAAAGACATGGTGCACTATGAACAATTTAATTTCACTCAGTCAATTAAGTTGGAATCAATTCATCTCTTTATTTTCTATGTGTGCTTATTCTCCTGCAGGGAAGATTGTAATTTAATTCTCATCCTTCCTTTTTGCCTGTGTTTTCCTTTTTTTTTTCTGTCAGAGCTCAGTCATTTAACGTCTGCCTCTGCCTCCCTCGTTTCTACTCCCTTGCCGAGTCCACACGCCACAGTGCAGATCCTACAGGGACGCACACTAATACTGTATGCTTAAGTTCAGCAGACGGCCATGGCATTGGAAAAAAAAAAAAAAAGGATGGGTAATTGCCTGTTTATCCCAAGTGAAGGGAAAATTGAGTACAGGAACCCCAGCCTTCTCCCTGGAGTGAGTTTCACTGAGCTGCTCGCTGCCTCATTCACTCATTCGCTCCCTCAGGCCCCTATTCTGGCACAGAAAAAAAAAGGAACCCTGTTGACAGCTGTCTCTGTAACACACAACAGAGGAGCAAGCTCGGAACGACAAACCTGAGATCACTCACTTCTGCTCACTTAGTTAACTGAGACCAAGCTCTACACAGAAAATAATCCTTTTTGTTCAACAATAACATGACTGTAGAAACAACACCTTTGTGTAACAAAAAGATGACAACAGCATAATCAGATTGTTTTTAAATCTCACTAATACATTTTTTATTTTGAGGAGTACTTAATTTTGTAAATTAAGTCATTTTAGGCAGTTCCCAAACTTGTAAGTGTTTGGATGAAAACCTTGTCTTTTTACAGCAGCAGTCTGATTAGGTTGGACCAGCAAATCATGAACCTGAAGTGTAGCAGGGAGGCACACACACCAGGAATATAATGATTTGGCCTAAGGTCATTTGATGATTTGGGATAAATTATGTGACCAAATAAGGCATTCTGATTTTTTTTCTCTCATATTCAATCAGTTTACTGTTGATGTGATCAAACGTACTGAATTCTGCATATTTTGGCCTAACACAAGAATTGAAACGAGATTAATATAGTTAAAATGTGAAATGTGATTTTGGTCCTAAACTACATGTCAGTTTTTCTATGCTGGCAAGTTAAATTGTTGAGGAAGAGATATTAGTTTAGTCTAATTAGAAAAAACAACTGTTCAGAAAAGAATAGCAATTTTGTTGTCTGTTGTCAGTAATTGCTATGTTTGACACAGTCGTTATGTACTTTCCTCCTTTAATACTATTATGGTAAAATAAATGACCAATTCAATTTTAAAGTCAAAATGAATAAATATAGATTGTTAAATTTATTTTCAACAAGAGCAGGTCAAAGGGAAAAAAAACTAATACAAATCTTCCAAAAATACCTTTTAGTGTAAAATTCTTTACATAGAACTATGACATTTTTAGGTAAAATGGTATTTACAATAAACAAACTCTACTATGGTCCAGGTAGGTTTTTAAATGAGCAGAATTAAAGCTTTAGAAGACAACAAATCTTACAAACAAACAAAAAAAAAACATTCAACAAATTGCCACTTTGAGTTGAGAATCAAACAGAAAAACGGGATTGCATGAAAAGAATCAAACTTAATTACTTGATGCAGGATAGAAAGGGAAAAACAGAGTCAGAATCCTCCTAACTCTTATGCAGTGAAAAGGCCACGTGCATGTATTTACACTCTAGACACCCTCCAGACATCCTTCCTCCTCAAAACTAGCCTTTGCTGCTTTTATTGTTTCTAACTTCTCCAGGTCAAGTTTCAGCTGTCTGCTGTGCTTTTGGATGGAAGACATTCTTCAGGATCAAATCTTAAATATTTGATCAGAGCTGCATTTATCACTTATATTTTGTTTAACCTACTGAGAGGGAGAGGGCTGGAAAATGTCTGTCTTGTTAGTTGGTGTCCATTTCCTTCCTGTCACAGAATGAGTGAGTATACCATGAGGATGAGAGGTGACACTGCATGCAGTCAATGTAGCTTATAGGTCAAAGTGAGGTACTTTTCTTACATTTAAAATATGCAGACAGAAGTAAAAGTTGATTTGTGTCCAAACAAAATGCCCTCATCAGTTTTAACTGGAATATGGGAAACATTATTATAAAAAAAAAAGAGAAAAAAAAAATCTACGGTCCTCAAGGTGTTTTTCATTCTCTTTTCCAAATGTTTTGCATTTTTAAAGCATTTCTTTTTGAGAGGTAGTAAACTTTAACTTCTACCATATCTCATGTGTTTGTGTATCCCAATGCATTTGTTTTTGTCTTTGTAAAGCCTATCCTACAGCGCTGGCACTCAACAACGTTGCATGGCTACAAAATCGCACTGCAAAGAACCAAAAGAGCAAAGGAGCTTTGTGTCACTTTGAACATACTGTATGTTACTTAAGGAGGTGTTCCCCATATGTGGACGGTAAAAAAAGGAAGAAAAAAAACTTTTTAAAGGACTGGGTTTTTTTTCTTTTTAGCTTTTCTTGTATTTGTCTCTGTATCATAACTGTCTATGGTTTTTGCATAAAATGCATAAGGGTTTTGGGATGTAAATGGAATTTTATTCATATTTTGTCCGAATACCTCTTGTAATTTGTATCAAAATTCTTGTACAATTTTTATATTAAAGATTTATCAGTGACTGGCATTTTGTCATTGCTTTTTTTAAATGAACCTTTGACTTGTAAAACTGCTATCTATGTTATGCTTTATTTAAGCCAAAGACATTGAGTCATCTGTAATGTACAGATATAGCAGCACAAAAAAGTGTCAGTCAAGCCATTTTAAGGAGACACAGTGATTTCAGCACATTTCCTTGAGCTTTTTAATTACACTATGATAAAAATCATTAGGGAAAAGGCTATCTTGACCAATTAGTGGACGATTAGATTAATAGAGTTATTAAAAGATGTTCTGGCATGAGGAGATGGTGCTACAGTAGTTAGCAAATTAGTTAGATGGTCACTGTAGGGATGAATGAAGGACAAAGTACTATTTTCTGATTATGCATTGAAATCAATTCAAAGAGGCACTGGTGACAGAACCTGGAAGGAATAAAATCATAGAGGTTTTTTTTTTCATTTCTCATGAAGAATTTTTCTTAGAGTTGGAACAATCAATCTTTAGATGATTATCCTTGAATGTAAGATGGTATTATGATTGAATAAATATAAATAATAATTATAAAAAATGAAGCTGTTGAAACAAAAATGATGTGAAAGTGAAGATTAAATGGGATCTCATGAGAGATTTGGATAAAAGAAATCACTGCTGCCTCACCACCAGGAGTCAGGTCACAAACAAATATGAAGTTTCAGCAACAAGTTCTGACCGTCTTTAAATAATTTTCACTTTAATTTTTAACTATAGCCTTATTGAAGGCATAACATATTTTCTTTAATTACAAATTTAAGTGATGGGATTATAATCTATGAGCTGAGGTGAAGGTTGTTTGTCCGCAATGCTAACTTTAATTGACTCAAAAACACCAACCTTCAGCGTTTTTCTTTCTTTTGGCAAATGCATCAATAAATATTCTAAACAGGCTTGAGTGTTTAGGTTGAGTAGGTCATAAGACTACACTCAACAAAATTAAAGTTTGATTCCAAGGTGATTTTTTTTCTTTTTTTTTTTAATAAATTCTGCCTCAAACCATCTGCGCAAAATATAAATATCCCAGTTTTGTGTAGTTTTTGTGCTTTCACACACCATTTAGTTTGATGTTGGCAACCTGTGTCACCCCACGACATGTCTTATAAAGAATAAAATAGAATGTTGTATCTTATAAATAAGAAATTAGAATATTGTTTTGTAAAGAAATTCAAATATAGTATGATTTCTGATTGTTTTTAGCTTATGAGTAATAAACCAAAGAAGCAAAAAAGAAAAGTTTAAAACTACTTCAAGAGAAAGAATATTATCACATATCTTCACATAAACTTATTTATACTGGTAATCAGAAATAACATAAAGTCCTGATGAAGAACAATGGGTGCATCACTAACTAACTAAAAAGACTAAAATTATGTCACAAACTGTTAACTGAGAAAAAACATGAATGCTTTCATTTGAGCCTTTAAAAATTATTGTGAGTATACATTGATTTTTATTTATAACCTGTTAAAAAATATTCAGTTTAAGATCATTAGTACATTTGTTGAGCTCCATCCTTCACTCTCAAAGTTTTTCCCAATGTTTCTTTGCTGATGACATACAACTTTTTATGTCTTTTTTTTTTCTCAGATGACCTAACGGTGTCATCACACATCCCTACCTGTCTCACAGGTAGATTGGAGAGAAGTCCTTTACAACTTAACCTCTCAAAGACAGAGGTCTTTCATTGGTAACCGAGGATCTTTAGTGCCTTAAATTTTGCAAGAAATTTGGAGTCCAATCAACAACAACTTAGACTTTATCAAAGGCAAAAAGTACCTTGTTTTGGCAACAGAAAGGCTAAAGATTGCCTCCAAAACTAATCTGACACTTAGTGCTGTTGTTCTTGATTAACAATAGCTGAATTTGATGTTTTTCTGTATTTTTCAATTGTATTTTACTTTCAATAAAACATCTGCTAGATGACTACTCATGAATACATTATTCATTTTCTTGCTCTTTTTATTCAGATATTTTTTTTCTGTTGAACCTGTGTCCACATTTTCCAATATGCTACTAATACACTACACTAATACACAACATATCACTGGCTGGACTTTGGAAAACAATATTCATTGGGGACTGAGTGCCTCAAGTGGACTCTATTATTACTCCAACAATTTGAAAGATGTGAACAGAATTTGAGGGAATAAAGTAAATCGGTGATTTCCAAATGCTTCAAAAACGTGCGCGGTAGCGTAAGAATTGGCTGAAATGGACTGCATACAACTATAAGACTTTTTACTCAGCCTTATCGATTTGGTTCTACACCAGTGAGGCCTGCAATGCTGGCTAATGCTATTGACGAGCCATCAGTCTTGTCCAGAAGTGTGGAGGCATGCAGCTCTTTTTCCAACACCAACCAAAGAAGGAGAGAGGATGACAAGAGAAGAAGGGAGGGGAAAAACATCAATGGACAGTGATGGAGAGTAGGGCGGAGGGCAAAGATGCAAGCGCAGCAGACACACTCAGACCCCTGTCCATGGTTTGGGAACACTAAATTAGAAAAAGACAAAAGGGATGAGAGAGGGAGAAACTGTAAACAGCCGAATCGATCCAACTAGAGTTGGGCAAATAAAAACCATTAGAGACAGATTCTGATGCTCCACAATTCAGGGGGTTAGTGTAAATATCTCCTTATTTCTTTAGTGTAAACAGAAGTTTGCACCAGCACAAGATTGTTTCAAAAATAGCTAAACTGAGCACTGCTTTAGTTTGCTACACTTACCAAATGAAAAGGTGGGAGTGTGGTTGGGATAGTAAAGGGTTAATTCGGAGGAGGGTGGAAAAAAAAGCCCTCTGGCAACCCAGGGACAGAAGGAACGCTGAACTCATCACAAACCCCTCTCCTGGCGTCCGCCAGCACATAATGACCCCCAACAAGACGGGAATCCCTTTTAATTAAAGTGAAGGGAGATCAGTTAAGCAGATGGTTGCCGACAAATATTAGGGGAAATAGAATGTTTAATGGTCTGTGCACTTATCACAGGCTATTTTCCACACCCAGCCACAAACTGATAAACAGGACAGGACCTTGTTAATCAACCTTACAACCTTTAAAGCCTAAGATAAGAGAATAATTCAGGATCCTTGTAAATTAGCTTGAGATGTAGCTCAGTCTTTGGCCCCTCATGTGCTTAGGGCCAGACTGCCAAAGAAGGAGCAGAATTTCTATCAGTACCGTGGTGTTGTACAATAGGGAAGAAGTTTTAGGGTAAAGTACTTATTTCAAGGGGATGAAAATATTTTTTCTGGTATTTTTGAAAGTTTTTATCTGTCTTGTGGTTTGACCCTCCTGCCGCTAACCAAATGGGCTCTTATCAGCGACACAGGAGAGTCACCTGCCTGCATGGAAATAATCTAAACATAGGCTTGAAATCTGCAGAGCTTCTTAAGCAGGTTAACGGGTTCTCAAGTCATTCACAGGTAGTTGGATGTTAAGATGGAGGTTTTAATCAAAACTGCAGCAAGCCTGAGACAGCAGCTACAGATTTATGCAATAAAATAAAACATAAACAGTGCAGAAGCCAATTTACATTCCATGCATATCACAAATTTGCAATTTTAGTTACCATATTTTCCATACTATGAGGCGAAATTAAGTGCCTTATTATTATTTTTTTAAACGACTTATAATCCAGAGCGCCTTATATATGAACTAATTCTGGTTGTTGTTACTGATGTCAAAGTGATTGTGAGAGGTGCATGGCGCTCTGTCAAAATGGCGGTCTGATTTCCACGAGCTCCAAAAGAAGTTGGGTGTTGTTGTGAATACCCTAACGTGGCTAACGGGTAGCGGTGTTGGGCTGTGTTTTTTCATCTGACTAACTAGGTTTGGAGTTAGCATACTCACAGTAACGTTTGTTTTAGCGGTATCAGTCTAATCCTAATGTTGGGAGTCACATGCATTGTGAATATGCATTGCTAATGCAATGTATATTTTATGTATATTGTATCTAATGTGTCTAATGACCATTTATTGTTTTAACTATTGTTTATATGTGTCATTTTTGTTCAGCACATTGTGTTCAGCAGCATCTTGATGAATGAATGAATTACTTCTAGTATGTGTCCGAATTCCCTCCCTACTCTCTGGATTTTAAAAGCAATTCAAACCCCAGGCTCACTAAATGTTTTTTTCTAAAGGCAATTATGACCTCACCGGTTTTCACAGGAAAAATTGTTTAAATACAATGCATTGTGGTCTATGTTCACTAATCTAGTGAGCATTGATGCTCACTGGTTTTTCGCAGAGACCTCTGGGAAATTTCTAGGGGACTGGATTTTTTATTAAAGATTTGAACAGCACTACAATATGGCAAACGCACTATATAGTGCACTATGTAGAGCAGTGGTCCCCAACCCCCGGGCCGCGGACCGGTACCGGTCCGTGGGTCATTTGGTACCCGGCCGCACAGAAAGAATAAATAACTTGCATTACTTCCGGTTTATTTATTTCGGAATCTGAAAGATGTGTTATTTTAAAAAATTGCCCAATTCGGTAGATCTTCAAGACATGAGGGTAGATCACAGGCCAGCAAAGATAAATAAAAAATAAAAATAAAAACTTTACTTCTAAACAATCCACCATCCAATCAAAATCCTTACCAAGAAGTACGGGACTTGATTGACATGCAGATTGGCCAGTCGGACATCTTCTAATACATACGTCACTGCACATGCGTGTTTAAATACACTGAGCGCAAATTCTGTCTGTCATCAGAAAGTCGCTTTGTCTGACCGCAGCATGTCAAGTCCCCAGGAGAAAACCACTCTGGACCACCGGAGTGTTTATTGAAGCTGCCCCGCGTGTCCTCCTGCTACAAGCTTTGCTGTTCTCGCCCGATAAATACAAGCTCATTAAGGAAGCTGTTTTTTCCGTGGCACATGCTTCGTACGGACCCAGCAGCGCCTTGGAAATGCCATGCTCCCCCCATTGCACAGTTTACAACAGAGCCTGACATACGATAGTCGCTGCTTTCTGTCTTTGTAATGAAACGCCTCATATATGTTAATACAAAAATATTTTTGTGTAATCTTACCGTGTATTTTTTAATCATCAGTATATAAACAACAATGTACAAATGAACATGTAACTAATAAATATTTAACGGTCTGTCATTTTTGACACATTCCAAGGCGCTCCTCTCGGTCACGTGATAAGTTACTGCTAAAATAAAACTCAGGATCTAGCAAAATGAGTAAAAAGCCAAACGTCTTTGCAAAGTTGCTTTGCCGAGGGGAAAAGGCCCAGCAAGGAGACAGAAGAGGAGCCTTCCACTTCCAAAAAAAAGAAAGCTACATTTAATAGACAGTACTTCTTTCTTGCACCATGAGTGTGGGAAGGGGGGAGGATGATGACACCTGTGCCATGTCAACTGTTAAGCGTGTCAAAATAAAAGCACAGGGTTCGTCTTGTCACGTATTTGATCCTCCATCATCCTGGTATTGCTACAATAATCACCTGCCTGTATCTGAAAGACCGGTCTGTGAAAGTTTGTGTGACGTCACCGGTCCGTGGCATGAAAAAGGTTGGGGACCACTGATGTAGAGTGAAGGACTTTGGATATAACCCTAGAGTTACTGTGAAAGCAGTTAATAAAGTCTGACTTACTGACAGACTTACTGTATCTTTGACACTTTTGTGCTGCTCAATGCATCTTATAGTTCAGTGCCCTGACATACATTTGAAAATAGACTATTCATTGACGGTTCACCTTATACTGCATACAAGTAACCTTATACTGTATAGAAAGTACAGCATATTTTGTTTCATTTTCAATTCAGAAACATAGACGTCATCCATCCTACATGAATCCTACATGCATCCCACATTACGCATTTGTCAGACATGTATTTTTTCTTACAGAAAATCTGTAGGCGGTGTCTGTCTTCTGCAGAATAAAATACACTGTCACATATTTTACCAAGAAAAATAATAATAAAAAAAAAATGTTAGAGTGGTGTACTTTGGAAAACAAATTCATCACTTTAAATTGTAAATCTCTAAATGTGTTAATATATGCAATACGTAAACAACATTACCTTTGTTTTAGAGTGTAAAACTAAATGTATTTCAAAGGTGTCTGATTTTGTTTTATTCATACTATGCCCTCAGGAAAAGCAGTCCTTTATACTCTCATTTTCATCTCCACATTAGTTTGATTTAACAAATCATAGTTTTCCCTGCATCAGTAAAATCTAAAGTACACTACCTTCCTCAACTTAACTTTTTCTTCTTTTTTGTATCACCACAGCTTAAGTTTTTTTTAACCTCTATTGGTTCCTTCCTGTTTCTTGGAAACGTAACACCGGATAAAAGGTAATTACATTGAGAAATGCAGACATTTATCAGAGTTTGTGGTTTGGGACCTTAAATGTTCCTGCTGACAATTTTCCCTTATAGCAGGCCACTGTGGAGCTGGCGAGTTCTGCTCATAGCCCCAACGCCGAGCTTGAAGACTTAGAGTGCTGCCATATGTTGAACTTCTGAGGTGCCAACAGTAAATGTGCTGAACTGTGTGACTCAAACCATGAACTCTATGCCTTGGCAAAGGATGCGTTCATGTGCTACTTGCATGAGCAGGGAGGTATGCATTCAACTGCAAAACTTGAGGATGTGTGACCGCAATTATGTCTATCTGTGTGTTTGTCAAGTATCAGATCAAGAATACATTTGCTTACTTTTTCGCATGCATACTCATACATGCCTGAGTATCCAGGGAGAACATCCCCTGACTGCAATGGGTCACACCTGGTTATGCTTCCTCCCTGTCTTCTCTCTAACTCCATCCCCAATTCCCACAACAGAGGCATCTGGAACCTATTGGCAGCAGAGTCACACCGAGCCATAAAGCCCTCAAAGGCTCACAAACGCACTAGGGGTAGAACGTCAAACAATGTTGGCCCAACAGGCTGCCAACAGACACAACACATCTTAAACCTGAACAAACCCCACTGCTCATTTTTTATCCTCGCTGTCTATCTGTGTGTCTCTCCAAACCATTCCTTTCGTTTTCTGTCTCCCAAACCCCACCTGGGAATGACTCAAGGCAGAATTTTGCATTTTTACCCCTACATGGAATTGGTACTGATTTTAAGGGAGCTAAATACAGCTCAAACAACCAAGACCGTGGAGAAACAGATACCGATGTGGCAAAAAAAAAGGAAAACCTGCTGTCAAAATACCTTGTCATAGAAGGAGAGCCCTCCTGTGTCCTCACATCTCACTCCAGCTGAATGCATTTAGGTTTTGATCAAATGCCTTTGACAGTAACCATGCTTGCTCTGTAGAGTCACTAAGGGGTTAATGATCGCCCAAACCAATCCACAGATAATGTGATCTGTCCTGGATAGGATCTCATGAGTGTGACTGAGACCCACAGTCACACAGCCACTCTGAAAGACATAAGAGCAGGGGATGAGGTGGGGGTCAATCTGTCACAGCCTTGTAATGATCGATTCTCCATATCTGTTACGGAGGCTTGGAAGCATGTCCCAAATTTGATATGCTTTTTAATGCAGGCCAAGATCTCAAAACAATGCAACACCGATAAAAGAAAAAAACAAGATGACAGCAGCATGAACAAAGCTTTTGCAGCTGAGCAATTAAATAAAGCTGAAGCGGGTTAGGTGTAGTTTGTTCCCTACCCTCATTACGAATTGCTTTCTTTCTCCCAGCCATTTCTCTCCTTTTTGATTTCTGTGGCATAAAAAATGTTGGCTTGTGTTTGAGCACAAAAATGTGTGTTGGAGCAATTTCAAACCAGTATTTTATTGTTAACAAATGCTGCCTTTGATACTGGCTGAACTGAGCAATACTCTTGCTGTTTGTTTGTGCTGGAGGTGAAAATGAGTTGCTAACATTTGAAACTGGAAACTTGTGAAATAAAATGTAGGACCAACACACACGCATGCGGCCGGCGCTCCTTAAAGTCGTGCAAGAGCAATGTTTTTCCACTCATTAGAGTGACTTTGAAGTGTGTGTCTGAAACCTTAGCTTGGGAAATCTGACAAAGGCAAGACTGTGGTGCACACTTACTTCCCCAGGAACACAGCATCTCAAGGTAGCATATCCACATCCTATTAGTTCATGGTAAGTCTACTAATAGGTTGCAAACAGATTGGTGTATTAAGCAAGGTAGAGCTTGATCATGTAGCCCTTATCATCAAAAACAGCTGTATTAACTGTTATTTTTCTCACAAATTTGAAAAAAGAAATAATCATTAATAAAAGATTTGCTTGGCTCAAGTTCGATTGACTCCTGTGATGAGTGGTGCAAAGTCTTGCCTCTTTGCTGTCAGACCCCAGGGTGCTGTCTAAATTAACTGGGACGGGTGGATTATTACCAGAATGACCCTTTCCCTATTCACTAGTTTTCTCCTCCGTGTGCACACACTTTATCGCACCTACACATTCTGAACGTCAGCTGCTAAGCCTCAATAAATCTGATAAGCCACCCTGGTGGCTCCTGCACCCAATCGGCACACAGAACAACATGGCCAGTATTAGGCAGCTCCAAAGCCCTTGCCAATCGGGACTTCAAAGAACTCTGAAGGGCCTCACTCGCACCCCTGAAAACTGCCCAGTCTCCCAGCTCTCCCTTATCCTACTCCCTACCCCCGTGCCTGGGTGATGTCATTATTGAAGTCTTTGGCGTACTATCCGAGGAGTAAGTTACCATTGACAGCTTCAGAGCTTGGCTGGCTCACCCATGAGGATTCATGACTTTGAAGCTATTGGTCTTAAGCTGCAAATTGCTCTTTTCAGGATCGCTCTACCTACAGGCTTAATCCACAACCTCCTTTTTTCCTCAGTACACTAGAGCTTCACTTCATTGCACCCAACTGCACTGTGCCCAATGGCCAGCAGAAATCACACATAAGCATGCTTATACACAGTTGTAGAGAGATAAGGACTACAAACACATGCTCACAGATTTGGCCACATAACTGGAAGCTTGTAATTAACCTTGACCCATATTCACTCTATTCATCAGCACTTATTGTAGTGCCAGTCCTTTCTATATGCTGCGGCAGTAAGAAGACAAACAACCAGGCCAGTATGCCTGATGCAACTTTAATGGTGCAGGATAAGTTTAGTTTAAGGTAGAGTCTAAAAAAATGGAAACATTTAAGATTTAAATGGGTGTAAATGTAAAATGTGTTTTCATTTCACATGCTGTGCTAGAAAAATTACCCCTATGATGACAATCCAGCTCCAGTACAACACTTTAAAAAAAATGCAACAGTAGGTGACTAGTATAGATTTAAACTGTGTCTACCACATACAACCACAAAAACCTACAAAAACCCACAGCATCCACAGGTATCATGATAAAACACATTGGTAGAGGGCAGTACAGAACTACCCTACAACTATCTACCATGGCTGAAGCTTCAGCATTTTTATTCAGAGATACAGCATGATTCTATTGGATCTTAACGATATGTAGTATAAATCTACTACAAATTTGATCTTTTTTTAGTTCAACTACAAATTTTTTTAGAACCCTTGAGACATGGGGACCAATTCAGACTAAAAAATTACATTTAACAATTACTTCCACTATGTCATGACTAGAACGCGGGATGGACCCAGATGCTGAAACCCAGAAGGCAGAGACAGGTAAGTGAAAAGTAAGTAAGAAGTTTATTTGAGTTCTTGGTTGATCCTGGTGGAGCTGTGGGCAACGTGGCTGCGGCTCTTGATTGGAGGCTCCGGTATCGTTCGTTGCGAGCTCCCTGAGCGAGGGGCGAGACAGAGTTTGTGGCTTGAGTTCTTGAGGAGCACTGTGGCTCAGTTTGGTGCGTGGCGTGGCTGGAGATCCAGAGGAGCACAGAGACTGTGGCTCACAATGGCAGGCGGCGTCAGCGATGGAGAATTGTGGATTCTGCTGCTCGAGGTGGTAAGACTCAGGTGACACTCGTGGCACGAAGTGTAAACCTGAAGTGCAGAGGACAAAACAAAATTAGCTTAGGATGAGACAAGGGGCCCTACGTCTGGCCTGCGTAGAGCGCTTCGGGAGACTAGGCACCATCAGGGTTAACGAACTGGCAAAGAATGATGAAGCTGGGTCTCCTTTTGTAGCAGGAGGCTTGATGAGATGAGTGGTCACAGCTGAGAGGAATGAGCAGCAGAGCTGGAGGGGGAGGAGTCTGTCTGGCCACCATGACATACTACAAATTATTGAAGACATGGTTGGCCTGTTTGCTGCTGTATAGAAATTGTATAGGGTATGTACTATAGTTTGGAATTTTTGTGATATTTATTTGTTTTAGTTCATTTATGTCATGACTTGTCCTCCTGTCACATTCACACAAGGTTCAAGATAATTTACCACACCTGTTTTCATTTCTTTTAACAGTCCTCAGCTTATACAAGTGTTCTTTTAAGTTCACCCTTATCAGGTCATCTGTTTTGCCACCCTCTTGTCGCACAATTTGTCATGTTTAAGTTCATTTATTGAATGTTTTAATTTGTGGCTGAAATGAAACAGGACTCAATAAAAGAAAAAGAAATTGGATACAAATGCTTGTTTGTAAGAGTAATCCACAGCAAGTTTATATAAGGTGTTAGGTCTAATTGGGAAGTTTGAAGCATTTATAAAAATGGTGCAAACATTGCAAATGCAAATGTAACTATTTAACTGATTTTAAATTTGTTCTATTTTCATGTTTTTATGTTATTTCTTTTTGTGTGAGTGTGCCAATGCCTCCTGGCCAGGTCTCTCTTTCAAGACAGAGATTTAATCTCAGAGGGCTCCCCGATAAAATAAAGATTACATTTAAATAAATAAATAAAATTGCAACCATCTCACAGACTAATCCGTATGGCTTGACCTCTTTTCATACCAGAGCATTATGTATGTGGTGACCCACTGGGCTCTGGACTTGGACCAGTTCCGTTTTCTTTATACATGCCTGTGTTTGGTAATATTATCAGAAACCATAGCTTTAGCCCCCACTGTTGTGCAGATGACACACATCATCAATCAGAGCTATTAAAACCCCAGATCAGACCACTAACTTGTTCAAACTGCAAGCCTGCCAGCACAACATTAAAACTTGGATACCCTGAAACTCTTTTACCTTTAAATCCCACAGAAACACAAGTCATTGTTATTGGGCCCCAAAAACTCAGATGTTCTCTGTCCATCACTTTAATTACTTTTGATGGGATCAGCCCTGCTTTAACCACTAAAGTAAATGGTTATGTAGCGCTGTTTTACCTTAAGTAGGACCCTAGGCACTTTTACAGTCACATTGACCAAAATCTCTCATTCAACTCCCAATTAAATGGATGTGTGGAATCATTTCATACCACCTGTGTAACATTGCCAAAAACTGGAGCTTTATTTACTCAAAGTAATGCTTAAAAAAAAAAATCACATATTTATGTTTGCATTACCAAACTACCGTGATGCAATTATAGTTGGAGGCCGAAACCATTCCTTCCTTTACATTTTAAGTTTTTCAGTGTATTTGCAACGGTTGTCCATCTGGCACAGAATCCACTTTGACATCCTTCCAGTAACATGAAAGGATTCAATAACGTAGACTACTCCCTCTGTAATTCAAAGATCTTGTTTTATTCAATCATCTCACGTGGACTCTTCATTCTCAACCTACCGGCTTACTCGTCATCTTCAAAAATAGGCAAAAGCAAAACCAATGACACATCTTTAAATTCTAAGGTTTGATTAGATTAGCATAGATAATTTAAAGGGGGCAATGTTGTTTCATAAAATATATTAGTATAATATATTAATATATGAGTGAAAATTAACCAAAAGTCTATTTTTCATCTGTATTAACCTAACTACCGAAGTACACAATGCCAACTTTCTTCTAAATCCTAATTAGTCTTCAGGGCATGATGGGAATTGCCTTTGTAAACTTTGGATTCAGGCAAAGTATGTCTAAATTATTTAATTTTTGGAATAGTAATCTGTACATTTTCCACCTCTATACACGTGTGAAAAATAGGAATGGGAAGCAACTGACATACTTGAAAGAGTTTTGCATTAAACCTTTAACTACTTGAAATAAAGGCTTGAATGCAATACTATGACGTTTTATACAACAACCGTGCCCTAAAAACCAACAAATTTACGTCCCAATCTAGCTGCATTGACATAGACTGCGAGGTGTTGGTGGTGTTGAGGGAACGGGGGGGAGTACAAAAGTAGTGAAGGAATACCAGTACTCCCTGGGTATGGAGCTCTGGCAAAAGAACTGAGAGGTGTTTTGGCTTGTGTTACATTCAAAGAGAGCAGCGTCTCCCAGAAGGTAGCTATAAAAAGACAAAAGAGGCAGGAGGCCATGTGGAGAGCTTGTTTAAAGGAAGCAAACACCTACTCTGTCATCCCACCAATGCCACCATCACCACCACTGGGGAGGGGAAAGAAACACACACTGAGGCTGAGATCACATAAACGCTACATTAAACAGCCATTAAAACAAGCACACAGATCCACACTAATAGGAGACTATTGGAACTGTAAAACTTAATGTTCCTGGGTGCCATGGCTTGTTGGTTTGTCCAAGTATAAAAGATAGTATTGCATCAGGAACACTGACAACATCAGAAAGGAAATGGCAGCTAGCCACATCTGCAAGGCTGTAAATATAGCCACATGAGCAAGCAATGGATGAGGCAAAACTGCAGATTCTTATCTCTGCAAGAAATTGGAGGTGGTTCAAAAGGCTAAAGCAAACTTATTAACTTGCAAAAAGCAAAACAAGACCTCAGGGCTTAAGTCACATCTCTGCTCCATGTACATACGCAGAAAAATCTGAGGTTTTTTCTGCAGAGAAAAACCCATTAAAGATGCTTTACCACACCTATGTAAGCCGGGAGGTACAGCAGCTGTCATTTGTGACCAACATACATAGCATGCAAGTCTGCATTTTGATGCAATACACAACAAGTGAATTCAAAAGCTCTCTCTGCTTTGGTTTTACATCTGGCCACTGTGGCCAACGTGGTCAAAACATGGAAGAATGGTTTGAGTGAAGGGGATAAGACATATGAGAAAGAAGAGAGGAGAAAAGAGGACAAAGGAAAAAAAGGGGTAATGTGCCACATCCAATTCTCAATATTTACGTGTTAAGTGTGTTCTGCAGTTCTTTCTCCTAGCAGATCCATGGGAATGCAATCCATTGGCCTTTTGCCTGGGTAAATGTGTTCCCTATGTGTGGGCTCTGCAGCCCTCTGTAATGTCTTCAATGGAAATCAAGGTGTGAGAGAAAGGTGCCTCTGGTTAAAACCTTTTTTTGTTAGCACTTAACACATATGGAAGAGGGAAAGACAAAAACAAGGTGAGGCGAAAAAAAACAAAAAAAAAACTAAAGTTATGTGGTTGAACCCGAGTGTGGGAGGTCCCCCCAGTTTACCCTCCACCGCCACCGCCTCTACTATTAAATACCTTTGGAACATCCCAGCTGGCTTTTTAAACAGAGCTTGCAGAGGGTAACTGGTTGATAACTGGATGAAATTAAGTATGCCCAGAGGGGGGGGGATGTTGTGAATCGCTGGGTGTCCATGACCTGGCACTGCTCTGGCCCTCCAGCTCATTGTTGCAGGCCCAAGAAATCATTAATAAGCCCATTACAATGAGAATTTTACCAATCCAAATGGAGTGTATAACACCAACAAATGCTAAAGTCGGAATTTATGGCTTTTAAAGCCCTTGTGGTACAAGCCTTATGGAGTTTGCGGTCAAGCTGTTGGCTATTACATTGACAGACAGGTTTCTACATCTGGTCCCCTACATTAAACAACAAGGTAATTCTATTTTCTGTTCTGTTTTTCAGAACAAAGTTTTCTTTCATTTTTTATTCTTAACCTGAGAAAAGTTCCCTAAACATTTCATTATGTCTATTTATTCTGCAACTAATTTGTTCCAAAACAGCTACATCTTAAAGTCCCACTCAGATCATCTTTTGATCTAATTTAAAAGTGTTTCCAGTGGTCTTTTAATTATGATTATGTCGTTTTTAACTGAAATAAAGAAAAAAAAAAACCTCTTGCATAATCCAGGACCTAGTTTCTGGGTGGGACTGTTGGCACAGAGAAAGCCTGCCTTCATTTCCCATTATGCCTTTGTTTACATTCTCACAGCCCCTCACACTTCCATCCTAACATTTCCGGTGCAACAAAAATGGCGACCAATATTGGAGCTATCCAGCTGTATATTTTTGAGCCAAATGCCAGCTCAGATGTGGAAAATGTAGACGCACACAAATCTATTTGTCTGCAAGTGGATGCATCAGAATGGAGCGAAGTAGGGAGCTTGAGGCTTGTCAAAGTAACTTATATGTCACATCTACAAGCTTTTTCCGTCTGTATTTTTTGTCCACTCCTGATTTACAAAAATTTGAATAGATAGATACTCAGAAATACAACTTTAATCTTAATGTTTCTAATAGTAACTGTCCTCCATCATAAGAAAAATGCCACAAAACACCAAAAAACAAAATTTGTATCGGAGTGGGGGATTGAAAAGGTCCATCTGTAAAGAATATCTTATAACGGTTTTGTGCAAGTCTAAGTTAAATCTGCCATCACAAAACTAAGATGTGTTAAATTTTCAACTTGTTTGCAACAACAGTCCTTCAGCCTGTATTTCTTGTGGCTGAGTGTCAAAGCCACTTGTACTTTCAGATGGTAAAACAACTTAAGAGCATGAGAGATAGAAAGGGGGAAAAAAGATTACAGGAAATCCACAAATCAAATACAAAGCCTAACTTTAAAAACCGTGCATGCACGCAGAGCTTTTCTGAAGCACAATCTCCATGACAAAAATCTGTCAGTTTTTAAAATGCTTGCATGTGAAAACAACTAAAAAGTATGCCAAATGTGTCAGAACCTTGACGAAGGGTGGAGATCTGCTGATTGAGTCATGTGGTTGCACGTTCTCCCTCAAATAAACCAGCATATGCACAGCATTTACATATGGCCAAAGCACTTGAATCTGCACTAAACCACGTCTCTGCCGTTTAGCCCAGAATACTTTACAGTCTTTAGAGGGCATAAACATTTTTGTTGGAACTTGATTTGAGAGTTCTGTAATCAATGGCCACAAGAAAACAGTCTTTTTTTTAGGGGGAGACCTTTTACCTTTGCATAATTTTGAATTTCTACAATGGTTAGAATTTTTTTGTAAACTGGGCCTTTTTCAATTTAAATATATTCCTAAACCAGCATATTGTCATTGCATAACTGCCTGAACCTGAAATGTAAAGTGTAAACACTAAAGATTTCTTAGAAAACGGTAAGAAAGAAAAAAACTTTGTACTTTCTAAAAGTTATTTTCTAATTTTTTTGTGGAACTTTCATTAGGAAAATTTGCCACTTGAAGGTATCCAGTGGCTGGCATAATTGTGCTGCTAATTGTCATGTGGTGTGTGCAGGTTGCCAAGAATAGACAGTGCCATGTGGCCTGGTGTCTTGGGGTTTGTTTCTGGCCATGATAACTTGATATAGAGGATAGGAAGGCATTGGTTTCTCCCGGATTGAATTAAACTGTAAATACTGTTTGTGTTTTTGTCGCGATTTCCTGTTTGTTAGTATACTAACTATAGTCCCATTAAGGGTTTATCTTGGAGCGCTTCTTTCCTCTCACACACACCCAGTTCTTGTCTTAGTTTGTACTCTCTTCCTCCTACCCAGTTATACTCACACAGAAAAAAAGGCTTTACAGATGAAACACATTAGCAAATACAAGGCAGGGGACACCAAGGGAGGGGTAGAAAAAACTCTTTGGTTTCAACCATATCAGCATTTTTTTTTTTTTTTTTTTGCAAATTCGCAATTAGTCTTAAGGGCCACTGCAAATTAGGTCTCCTGACAAATAAGCTATCAGGAAAGGACATGAAGTTTCAATAAATCTGAGAGACTGCTAAGGGCAGTGGTGTTGTTTTACTCAACAGTGTGGAGACAGATTCCCAACAGACAAGAATGGGATCAGCCTAGAGAGGAGCGTCACCTCAGGGATTCACAGCATAGAGCTTCTTTTTTAAAAGCTCCATGAAAGAACCTTCTCCAATGAAAACTATTCTCTGATTGAGATGTGAGAAGGGGGGCGTGGGTCTGGAAAGCCCTAATAAAGACTGTTTAATGTGGGTTAACTACCACCAGTGTCTGTGTCTACACTCCTAACTTCATAGATGAGACCACTTTACCCTCAGAATGAGAGTGCAGCGGTCCCATTCAGGAGAGTCTAGAGTTGCGTCTCATTCGTCTTTAAACATATTATAGAGGGGCCTGTGCTGTTGCTGATTTGATCTGCTGTCTCAATGGAAAGACGTAAAATATAAGGTTTTATTTTTGAAAGACTTTGCAGTTCTAACTGTATGGTTATTGATGGTGCATCAACTAACCCATTTGGCCATGGCACTGGAGGCGTTTCCTACAAGTATGACAGTTAATGGAGTTGGCTGAGGAAGCCTGAGCAAGGATCAGGTTAAAATGGATTCCTAGTTTCTGTCCGTTTAATCCAATTCGACAAAATAACACACCACAATAAAGTGCTGCTTAAGGTCGAGAAATGAGTTTAAAGGAGAGGCAAACTGATGACAAAGCGAAGGAAAGTAGGATGGGACTGTGAATAGCATTAAAGCACCATTTGTCTGCATTACCTGTGTGGAGAGGAGCTGAAACTTCCTTGAGAAGGAACAGTGATGGGAGAACACATTAATGTGGTGGCAGGAGGGACTGCTTACTAGGTTACACACAGATGTAGCCCAAGATTGAATTGTCAGCAATTGGGATGCTTGGAAAATACAGATTGAAACATCTGCTTCATATTACAGCGTGATGCATACAGTATCACATTATGTGACCATGTACGGGCTATTTGATCAGATCCATGGTACAAGAGGCGGTACTGCAACATGCCTTTAGGACTGGAGTCACTGTAAAACAACACAGAAAAAGTTTGTCTAAACATTTTGAATTTTAGCAGTATTACACAAGTGTTGTATACACACTGCCAATGAGGTTGCACATTTTCTTTGGAAGACACCTGGTTGACTACTGCAGTGTTCAATTGACTATTGCAATAGGTGAAATCTGCAAAGTAGAATTATAGATGTTTCAAGGATGTAAAACTCCTCACTACACACTTTATACACTTTCTCAGACAGACATGAACATTTTCACACTTTTCTCTCTTGTTTAAACTCTCAAAGTTTAACCCTTCATAGAAAAATAAGTTCAGTATTGGATCTGATCGCAATAGAAGATCTACGTCAATGTGGCAAACTGAACACATCCTGTACACAGCATGGAGGAGACTGACAAAAGTCTACAGCTATTTAGGATGCAGAACATAATGTGCTGTTAATATAAAAAAAAAAGCATGTAAAATTGCATTGAAAAAAAAAACCGCATAACAACGAGACCACAAAAAGTGGACCACGCAATAGTAAAGAACCCACAATTGGGATGGGCAAATTTTGCTTAATTTGGTTTCTTAGAGCCTGCTCATAGAACACTATGTCTGCGCAGAAAGTAATGTTAGCATAGTTACTTCATAAACCTGAGCAGTAGGTAGCAGTGGTTACCTTTACCGTCAGCCACAAGACATGTCCAAATTTGCCTATGCCACCAAAATTATTTTTCTTTGCTGAAATTGTTTCAAGCAGATCCACAACTTTAATTTAAGACTAAATAGACCCCTCTCTATTACAGAACCCAATTGTTTCCAATCATTCCTGAGACACTCTTCTCAATGCTTTGTATCACAACTTTCAGTATAACATATGTGGTCATGTTTCCAAAACACAGCTTCCTCCTACTTTTCTTAATATATTCTAATCTTTTTTGGCTTTTGGGTCCTAAAATGTATAGCAGTCGATTCTGCCTCTGAGAAAAGCGGCTTTGCGCATAGTTGTGCAAAGTTGATATGCAAAGCCGCTTTTCTCTGCACCAGAATTAGCTGTTTTACATTGATCGTGTGAACAGTCAAATAGTTAGTGTTTGTATGTGTCTTGCCAGCGACATTTGCAAGGTTACAGGGTTAATAAAGCAAAAAAGTTGTTTAAACCTCTAAAATCTTTGATCAATAACAAATTCTGGGGTTTTTCTGGGGGTGGACAAAGCAGACTATTAGGGGTGTATAACATTGCAGCATTTTTTTTTGTGAAGTGACAGTAGAGACAAACCTAATGCCGTTTGGATAGGTAAAAGGTAGTTTTAACTTTACTGGGTGTTAGTAGTAAAGAAAATCTGTGTTTCAATGCTTTTTTGTGTAAATGTTTTTTGTAGATGTAGAACAATTTAATCTGCAAAAATAGAACTGGAAAGACACACACAGAGATGAGCAGGTGGTGGAAAAAAACATGAGGACCATAAGTTGAATCCAAGATAAGTCTTTCCCTTCTCTCTGGGGAACCCTACCTGCAGCCCCGCCGCTTATTTACTTCAAGGTTGGAGCCACTTGCTGACACAAAATAAATCTGGTAATTAGATTACACATGTTGTGTCAGTCCCAAGACAGCTGGAATCATTAGTAAATAAGTAAGGTAGAAAAATACTTTTTTTGCTTTCATTGAGGAATTTACACTTCAGTGCATCAGGAAGCGTTCATTAGATTCAGGAACCTCTGTGTTGGCAAAGGTAGACTAGACCTACAGTCACAGCCTATACAGGTAAACATATCACTTTACCCTTGAAACGGCAATATTATTTTTTGTTGATTGTATTTTTAAGTCTGACAGATAGTCTCCCCCGATATGGATCCAAGAATTAAATATTGTTATAAAACAATGTTAGAATTAACATTTTAATATTATTTTATGTAGTGCAATTCAAATACATCTACATTATTCATTTCAGCCAAACAAGTTTGGATCTAGGAAGTAAAGCAACTTCGCCTAATGATAGGTTTAAACAAGACTGACTGCTGGGAAACAGTGACAGCTCTTTTGCATCAATCTGTACAGACCAAAAATAGCTTATCGAAGTCACTGCATCTAGTTTAGTTTGGAGACAGAAAACTGTTTGCAGATGATAAGTGTCTCCAGTGAATTTGCATGACGTCATGTCCCCGTAATTTACAGAAGATGTTTAAATCCAGCTAACAGTGCATTTCTGCAGCACATTAACCTGCACTGTAGGGATGAAATCTCTCTCGACCTCCCTTTTTGACTCTGGGCTCACCCGTCCAGTCCCTGTCCTAATTGAGTCAGCTCTCCTCTGCTGCTTGGACCTTATCATATCACGCTTTCTAATTGACCTGTGCTGCTTCATAAGACAATGCACCAGGAGCTTGATAAAAGTTAATAATTTTCACTTTGTCCAAGGCTCTGTCCC
This sequence comes from Oryzias curvinotus, assembly GCA_023969325.1. Lineage (NCBI taxonomy): Eukaryota > Metazoa > Chordata > Actinopteri > Beloniformes > Adrianichthyidae > Oryzias > Oryzias curvinotus. Next base: position 37,330,075 of record CM043706.1, read on the forward strand.
AATTAGGTCCCTTGGCTGGGGCCGACAGGGCGGCTAACGTGATTACAGGAAAAGCTTATTAGTCTGCAGCAGCGATGAGGAGCAGGAGGAAAGACCCTAAATGAGAATGAGGAACACAGAAAGTGATTACCACAAGTCATCTGTGTGGTTAAGAGTCGTGCAAATCAGATGCACAGTGGGACAGGTCATTCTTCTTCCCCTACACACATACAAATGCTCCATATTTGTATGTGATCAAAATCCTTATAGTTATAGTCACCAGTTTTTTGACCCAAATATTAATGTACATTTTTCATGCATTTATTGATTTTTTTTTTCCTCAGGTGTCCCCAACATTAAAAGGGATCACAGCTGGAACTGTAAATCCAGAGGCATTAAGCTAGTTGTCACAGTAGGTCTGAGGTTTGGTTAAGAAGAAGCCATGCGAGTGAAATGTGCTCAGTGAGAGTTCAGTGAGGTGCCAGGAGCAATGGCATCACTCTAATTCTGACTCCAAGCCAAGTCACCCTCAACCGAGAAGCTGAAGGAACCAGTCAGACCCAATTAGGCATAATTGTCCCAAGTCTATCACAGTTTGGTGCAAAGCATTTACTTTTGTTTTTTTCCACCTTGTTTGGAATCTGCTGGTTGTCATTCATAGTAACAAAATCAGTTATTTGGTACAGAAAGAGTATGATCGAGAATCCTACAATATGCAGTGCAGGTATGTTTTATTGCCTGAAAAAGCATATTTTAAAAAAATAATTCTTTAATAATTTATTACTTGTGGCAATAATTCTTTGGGTTTTTATCAACAAAACTTACTTTTTCAGTTAGTTGATAAGGTAGGAATTTAACATTTTAATAACAAAATTTAATTTAGTTATTTTAAAGTCAAAACTTATGCTTATTTAAAAACAATTTGAAAGCAAAAAAAAAATTAAAAGCAAAGAAAAAGTATTACAAAGCAAATATTTTATATTTTCATTTGCAACTTAGAAAGTTTTGTGTGCAACGTGGTGGCATAAATATCATAAAAAGATGAAGAAAATGAGTATATATTCAAAACAGGTCAAATATTACATTTTGACAAGTGACTCAAATTCTGTCAGGTTCAGTAGTTTGGCAGGAATGCCCAGTGGTCAAACCAGGATCAACTTAAAGTGATTTAAAAATCGCAATTGAAAATAAAAAATAATAATAATTGGGAATTTGAAAACGGTTTCAAACTTAAAAGAAATGTTGACGTTTAGGGGAAAAAAGTACATTTGAACATTGAATAAAAAAACTAGTAACATAATAATGCTGCTCTGGAGCGGAAATGACATCACTACAATCTCTATCACTTGATGTCAATAATATCCTGTTAGCCAAAGAGCTCAAAGCCCCGCCCCAATGTAAAATTAGGATGAACTCCAAAAACAAAAAGTCTGAATTTCACCTGTAAAATAAGGACTGAAGGTAAAGAGGGAGAGAAATGAAAAAACAAAAATTTAAAGTATCAAACAGCAATTGCTACAAATAAACATTATTTTTACATTTGGTAAAAGTTTTAGGTTTACTGTATAGATTTTTTTATTCAAGTTTAAAATTTACAACTTTTTTACAACTCGTTTTCAATATTTTTTTCATGTTTAAATCATTTTCTTTAAAATATACTATTTTATTTTTCAGATTATTCATACTTTCTCAAAGTTTGCACTGTCAAAATTAGAATTGCCTTGAAATTTTTTATTTTTTTTCTCCATGGAGCTAACGGCCATCGTCAAAAGCTCTTTCCTTTTATATGCACAATATGAACATCTGTAACATGCACATCTTACTTCCGACAGGGAAAATGCTCAGGAAAATAACCCATATTTAATTAAAAGAATGTGTCCTTTTGTGTGCCACAAGTAATAAATTATCATATACATAGATAATGTTTACCATAAAAGGCTTGAGAATAGCATGGTATAGGCCCTTTAAACTGACCCTGTTTTAACCCCATAATGCCTTCTATTCAAGAGGTTACATTCAAGTAATGCCTGGATAGGTTTTATAGCAAATACTGAACTTTCAAATATAGCATTTTATCACTTCATGTTAAAAACCTTTCATTTAGAGAAAACAAAAATGCTTCTGACAATCTATGTATCCAGCTTACAAAGAGAAGTAAAGTGTGGCTCTTGCTCTTGGCTAATCTGATGGTGCACAATAAAGCTGTTGATTTCAGCTTTTATGGAGATCAGTAAGTTTTGACATTTTTTTTAACCTTTTCAAAAAAAAAAGAAAAAGATGATGATACGCCCAAAGAAAGAAGCCACAACAGCATGTATTGTGAGGCCTCTTTCATGTTTAGTTTTTCCAGCGCTGTCATGTCCAATCAAACACTGGTTCCAAGGATTAAGGTGGTAGACAGTTGAAGGCAGTTGAAACAAAAAGGAAAAAAGGAGCTCTTCTTTAAATGGCGACTTCAATAGCCCTCAGTGCAAAATTATTACACTTGTACCATGCCTGTTGGGGGTGTTTTAATGACAGCTCTCAAAAGGCTGGCCTCACACTCCATGATTAAGGTTTTGATCAGAGGCAGAGGAAAACACACAGTTAGTCCAGGAAAACAATGGAAAGTCTTGACACACAAAAAAGACACATGCTCACTCAGCAACAGCAATTTCAGCCGAGGGGTCCCGCCTACAGCCATCCAGCTAACAAGTGCAAAGTCCTGTGGATGATAGGAGAGTGACAGCGGCCTGGCAGCCTACTGCTGTGTGATGAATATTTCATCTTGTAACTTTAGGTTTAGTGTACATGTCTGAATCTAAGAAAACTTGGTCCTCATACTACAAAACAAGTCTGCTTTTTTAAACATGTAATGAGTTGTGACTCAACAATAAACTGATTTATAGATAATAAACCATAGCATGTGTTTTTCTTGGCTTAACAAGGCAATCTTAAACAAATTAAACAAATGTTCCACTCCATCTATTAATCATTCATCAGCGGTGGTTTTATTGACAGGACTCTGAAGGTAAATATTATTCATATCATGTTTTCCTGGCAAGCATGCCTAACACAGTTTATCATATCCAGTTACAGTACATCACAAAGAGTCAGTTAAAAGACATAAACCAGAATTTGATAATTGTGTTTGGAAGAAAAAAAAAATCATGCAAGGATTTAAAATACATATGTTCTATTTCAAAAAGTGAGAGCTGCAAGTTTCTTGAAAATCCTAGCCTGACTCATGCAAATGAGCAGTTCTAAACACTTACATGTAACTGACTTTTGCTTGTGTTATGCCGTCACAGCACGGTAATCTTCTGCTTTCTGAGAAGCACTTCAGAAAGTCTTTTTTTTTCTTCGAAAATGTATTGAAATATTTACACACTCTTTTCTGTCACTTGGAGAAAATGAGAGGAGGAGAATGCACAATCAATAAGCCACAAAGGCAAAGTCCAATTATGTAAAAGTGTAAATTATAGATTTGGTGTGATGCCAAGGACATTCCATTTCTTACCTACTCTCTGGTTTTCCCTCACATCCACATGCACACAGAAGCAACCAAGAGGAAAATGTGAAATTCTAATGTTTAGAGCCAAAAGCTGTTTCAAGTGCACTGTGACTACATAGTGCATGTGTGAGACTGTATTCAAATCTGGGCTTTTTAGCATCAGGGAGCACATTTTCACAGAAGGTTTATGAAAAATGCATCTATTAATTCATTATATCGATTGAAGCAGTATTATAAAAATCCAGCACTGAAACACAACAGTGATTCTGTCTGCCTCAAGTTTCTATTTCCATAATTTAATTGAGGTCACACAGGCTGCTTTGAAGAGAGTCAGAAGTTATGGGGCAAAAAGCTTTTCCATATGTTTGCATTGACCTTTAATTTTATGAAATGTGTGTTACACAATCCTCAGCTTCCATGGGTCAACCTCCGTGATTATTCATAGCAAAAAACTAGCAGCTGTTGACTCTGACAGCCACATTCCTCTCTTGCCTCCTGCGTTTCAATTTGTCTTACAGCAAAAATCTCTTCCGTTTTTAAATACCAGGCAGGGCTTTTTCCCACACAGGTCCTGCTGAGGTGAAGAATCCCACTCCTGCCACCACAACAGCAGATATGCCAAGGTCTTCTGAGAGGTTAAAACATTCTGCTGATGTTGGAGGAGGAGGAGAGGGAGTAGATGGGGGGGGGGGGTGTTGAAGAAGAGGGTCTCTCTGACAGTCAGAAAACAGTCCCTCACAGCATTCGCCCCAGCCTCGACTGCAAAAACAACACTTGAATTCCTAACAGCGAATGCCAGGTGGTCACAAGATGAATTCATCAGGGCAATGCATAACGCAAAAGGCGGAGATTATCACATTGCAGCAGCCCTTAGGCCACGGTAGCGCAAGCTGATTGGAGACAAGAAGGAGGCCCAGGAGAGGAGCTGGTCTTCCCTCTGGCCAGCGGAGAGGTGCTGGTCCACTCCTGGGAGAGATGGAAGAGTAAGGGAGGGGGTGGGTGGTTCAGAGTAATGGTTCACCTCGCTACAGGCAGCAATCCCAGTGGGTCGGGAGGAGGCAAGGAGAGGCCTGAAGGCCACACACACACACACACACACACACACACTTGCATTTTTGCTTTTCAAAAGACGCAAACACACATCTATTTGCCAGATGCTTGGCAACATTTTCACCATCATGGGACCTGCAGTCCCAGCAAGATGAGGGTTAATATCAAACAAGAGTGCTTGTATGCTTTGCCACTGTAACCCCGAACTGCTGAATAGTTAAGTCTGACTAGCCCATTGGTAGCTGTGGGTGGGTGATCTTTTCAAAACAACACTGCAAAACAAATACTACTGTCATTCAAGGGCTCATTCAAATGGCCATATGGGAGACATGTAAAGGCATCAGGTTTGAGAGCCGAGGGCAATATATTCAGAGATTTGCAAGGGAAAAAAGCTTCTAGTGAGAAGCTTATTAGCATTTCAGTCACAACTACTTCCAAACACTAATTTTATTCCAAAGTTATGATTTAACAATAAAATTTTTATAAAACATAAACATTTGTATTTCATTACTCCTTATACTGCGACTAAATGCAAGCAGACAGGAGGTATGAAATGCTATGTTAATAGGAATTATTGCCGGTAACAGTATTCCAGAAATGTGCTGTAGTCACGCTAAATCCATTCTAATTTTATGACTTTAGTATCTTTAACCACTTTGTCTAAGCATAAACTGCAGCCTATTGCCCCTCTCTGACAGTCAAACTGGCCCCAAGAAATTCATCCATCCATCCATTTTCTTACCCTGCTATATCCCTTTTTAGGAGCCTGTCCTGGCTACTGTTAGGCGAAGACAGGGTAAGGCAATAAGTACTTTCAATGGCAAGTTGGTTGGAAAACGTATAGGACACCGGCCCTCAAGGCCTGGATTTGGGGACCCCTGCTTTAGAGTAATCAATCTGTAAAGCATGTTTTTGTAAGGCGCGAGAAAGGCAGAGAGCCCAGATAAAACCCACAGGGAGAACATGCAAACTCCACACAGAGAGGTCCCAGCCGGGTTCAAACCGGGTCTTCCCACTGTGAGGCAAGAGCACACAGTGCTGCGCCACCATACAGAACTCCCTGTAATGAAACCATATATTACATCCAAAATCATCAAATCATTGTCTGTATAGAAAATGTGAAACATTTGATTTGTAAAAAGTTGGGAATTACAAAAAAAGACAACTACCTGATTACCTGCAGTAAGAAAGAAACTAAATCTTTAGAACCATTATGCTGATGTAACAGATGAGAAAAATAAGAGCATTTAAAAAAAAGATGAAAGCTTTTATATTATTTAGTTTTTTTTTCTCTTAATAGCAAATTGGGCTGAAACATCACAGAGTAGCTTTTTTTTCTTTTCAAACACTCGTTTGCTTCTCAAAATGGACTTTTTTGTTTTTCGCAATAATAATTTATATTGCAAGATTGCAACCCAATCTCATGACACAACCAATGATCGTTATGTCTTCCACAGGTCAGAGTGTTGCCATTTCATGGCTGGAACTCAAAAGTTTTTGTGAGGGAAAATGTTTTTGTCCTTATGTCTGTCTAAAAATATTGACATCTTGATGTTACCATTACGGTTACCCCTGTTTTTACCAGTTATTTTTGATTTGTTTTGATTTGAAATTGTTTATTTCAAGCAATCAAATAAGAATAATACAAAAAAACAAAAAACAATCAGCAGTTCTACATTCATACAAAGACATATCAAACTTAGGATAATTAGACATTAAATTAAATATTGCTTGAAAGGGAGTGGATGGAAGCGAACGTATATAATCCCACCCTTGATCTACCATACTATTTCTATTACATGGTTTATCATTATCCGGTTCTTAACTTCTATCAGACAGAACTAAGAATCCTTACGTATCAATAAAGTCAATGACAAAGATGAATTACTTACTTATTATGTAATAAATAGACATAACTATTTTAGAAATCAACATAGCAAATGCAGATATCACTGACTGGATGATCACCAAATACCGTACTTGTCATCAATGTGTGTGAATGTATGTGTGCGATGTGTGAATGGGACTGGGACTGTAAAGCGCTTTCCTTCTGCATACAAAATTTATGCCATTTACCATGATGGTTGCCTCAAGTTTTACTGCATTTTTTCATTTTTTTTATAAACCTAGCGTGCTTTATGAACAAAAATTTCACATTTGCTGTGAGTGACAACATTTTTCATTCTTAAAACAAGAGAAACACAAAAATGTAAGCCAATTACTTATGTAGAGTAAAAGGGTGGGGTCCAGTTGGAGTCATTCCTACTTGTCAACATTTTTTTAGTATAACGTAACATTTTTTCTTAAGAATCATACAGACTTTTGAAATTCAGAGCCCTATCAGACAATCAAACATTTCATTTGAAAAGTCAAAACAGGAACTTAATATAACTGGGATGGCAGAAGTTTTCATAGATGTGCACAAAAACCTCTTAGGAAGCCCAAGGGGTTTGTGATGGAGTATGATTCGGATGGGGGTTTTTTTTTCCCCCCACACACTCTTTCAGGTTATCAAATGCTCCAACTTGTGCACATTCACATTCGCATCACTAATTTATGTTTTACAATTCAACCATAAGAAAGGAGGAAGAAAAAACGTTAATAGGAAGATTGGTGAATGCAAGGACCCCCCCCCATAATGAATTTCCCAGCAGCACACACAAGTTTGTGTGGTGCTAACATTTTCACCTTTGGTTTATTTCTCTTTACCTATTCTACATAAGGTATTGACTTGATGATTTGGTTTGCAAGCCCGGTGAGACGCTGCAGCATCGGCATGACAGCTTTATCTAATAGGCTGACCTCAATGACAGCCTTGTTCCGGCACGGTGCGTGTATGTCTGTGAATCTGACTGTTCATGCGTGCATATAGGTGTGTGTGTCATGTGTCTCTGATGGTATCGGTGTGTTGGGGGGGGTCAGACTCATTCTCAGTTGCATTAGCACAGGAGCGGGACTGGGACACATCAACAGCTTAATCAATACGTGAGAGTCAATTACTGAGGAAGCGCGTGCTTAAGCAAGATCTGATTATTGGGTTCATGTTCAGTCCACCAAATGGACCAAATCAATGCAAAGTGATATGTGCTATACACACTCCTTCCCAAACACATACACACTCGCTCCGGTCCCTCCTCCTTTTTCCTCCTGTCACCTCGTGCCGCTCCAACTGTCCCCACCTGCTCACATTCCTCATTGGAGGAAAGGAGGCTGATCAAAGAGAAAGGATTTATGCTCTGGTGCAGGAAATAATAGGACTGTGCTAAACTTGTCCAGACAGCACAAGTGTACCAAGATGAAAAGGTTGGAGGAGCTTCAACAAACCTTTAAATAAATCATGTCTGGGCATAAGTTATGATTTAAGCAAGCATCATCCTAAAGGGTCTCTGACTGTGCTCGTTCCACCCCACCAAACCAAAACACACAGAGAATGGATGGGTTTCAAAAGCTATGTTAGCTTTTTCTCACAGAGATACAGTGCATACTTAATCACACTCTGTTGTTTCATGCACATCTTACATATGTTGCTGACATTAGAGTCCACAGCAGGTGGTATTGCTTTTCATCACATCGTTCAGGCTGTGCAATGAAATCCAGCATTCTTCTCAAACACAAAGTTCAATAACAATTGAAAGTATACAAAATCTTCTGTACTTTCTACTGTTGTCTTTGTGTTATAGATATTAGTGTGTGTGTGTGTGTTTTCAACATTTGTCTGTCATATTTGCTTTGACTGAAGATTTTGATCACTGAGCTGCTGCTGCCTATAGGCCGTCATCTCATCAAGATGGATCACACAGCGGGCTGCCTTGCTTCCTTGCAGAGAAAACTCCCCTTCAATTCAAGCCCCTCCCTGGGCCGAAACCCCACCTCACTGTCAAACTACTTCATTATTTACCTGACTGAAAAATTGCACCTGGAACACGGAAGGCACAACAAAAGAAAGAGGAAAAACAGGGTGATGAGAAGTCGGTCGGTGGGTATACAGGACCAACAAGGCAAGAAATCAATAGTTGAGAGATTTTTAAGTAAGGTTTTTTTTTTTTACACTCTCTCTCTGTCTTTTTTTATCTCATAAGCTGCCAAACATCACCAGCAAAACTTGCACGAGGCAGTCGTTGCCAGAGGGTGAATCATAGCGATATTGATTTGATTATGTAAAAGCTCAGTGGAACCTCAAGCCAGATGCAGAAATAACTCCTCACCTAAGTCCTGCGGGAGAGGACACACACTGGTTTAGAGGAAAAAAGTGAAAGACAGAGATGGTGGAATGAGAAAAACAGAAACAAATATACTGATCTGTGTAAAAAGCATAATTGCTTCCCTCAGAGCTAAACTATATTGTTCCTGTTTTCTCAATCAGCTATTCTTTTGTAGCTGCTTTGCTCCGAGATTTTCACAAAATGTAACTTTACTGAATTGAGAAATGACAGAGAAGAACTCAGCAGGTTGCTTCCAAGAAGTGTGCTTTTTCTGGTTGATCTGAATTGGACGAGAATGTGTTATCTAGCAGTACCGTAGATAATAATAAAAATAAATAACTAAATAAAAAGGCTGTGAAAGGAACTGTTTGGATTCTGATCTATGGCACCCTCTTCTGGACCCACAACTGCTGGTCTTACTGCCTACAAAGAAAACAAAAAACACAATTTAGTCTCAGTAATAGCCTTTTACAAAACAAAAAAATATATGGTAGATTTAGGTGATCTATTAAAGAAAATGCTAAACATGATAAGGGCAAATCATTTTGTTATACATTTACTTACTAATATGAATTTGATCATTATAACGTCTTTATAAATTAAGTAGCATCCCCACAAATGACTTATTCCCCCTTCCTCCGTCTCCTCTCTTTCTCATTTAAAATTTAGTATCTTATTAAAAATAAGTCATAATGCATCTCTATAGTTATATGACTTGACTAAGTTTAATTTTTACAAAACAAAAACATTATTTTGGGTTGCTTTTCCCTTTTTTTTTTGCTATTTTTCCCTAAATGTTTTCAAGTTGTTATTTTATATATTGTTTGAACTGCATTGAAAACAATTGAACTGAATTAATATTTTGAAAAGTGCACACATAAACTAAGTCAGTCTTTCAGTCTGGGTCAATATAAAAATTATCTATGTGGATTTCTTTTTTCGTTTTTTTCTTTGTTTCGCTTTCATTTACAAAGAAATTATCCAAATTCCCAAAAACAAAAGGAGAGAAAAAAAATCCTGATGTCTTCTCATCATGGTACTTAGTTTTTTTCCCCATCATTTTGGTTGATTAGATATTAATGTGATTTAGTGTGGAAGAATGCATGATGGACCCATCCTAAATGGCATTGACTGGTTTAAGAGTAAACATCAATTCAAGATGCACATAATCATATTACCTGGCTAATCAGAATTGATTTTTATCTGCATCAGGGTGACGGGGAAAAAAAATACATGCAAATGAAAAAGGCATTTAACCATGAAAAGCCGAACTGCAGGACACCTAAAGGACAAGCTGCACTGGTGATTCAAAGTTTGAAAAATAAGTTGCTTTGCTCAAAGCGCGAGTGCACCTTTCCTAATGAAATACTTGTTTCCCATCCAGGTAACTTAACATGGTTAGACATCTTTCTTTTCAACATAACGCGGAAGCTCTTAATTAAGGCCAGTTTCAGTGAGAAATTCTTTACTGTAGGCCTCCTCTTCAGAATAAGGATAATTCCCATTCCTATGGAAGATCTCTTAATGATCACTCCCACACTGGGCTCAGCCCCCAAATAATACCATGCCTTAATCAGCATATTCCACAATCAATTCTAGATAGATTTCCTTTGCTGCTGATTACTTTAATAACTTTAACATATCTATTAGCAAATGGGCATGTGAATGGTATCTTTGTGATGATTATCATTTAGCTATGAAAGGGGAGGGGGTAATTTAATTACCATCCAATATTGCTTTGTTCAATTACGCAAAAGCCATTTATGTTACTTTTATTATTGAAACTGTTGTTTTGAACAAATTCAAATATTGCTGTAACATAAACAATATTTCGGCCAAAAGCCTGGAATAAAAAAGCAAAAAATATGACAATTTTAATAATAATAAATATAGTTTCCAATAAAGGTTTTTAAAATCTTTATGCTCATGCTTTGCCAGAGCATAGTTTGGATACACTTTGCAAAGTAAAGGCAAGCTCAGAAGAAAAGATTAGGCACATTTCAAATCAAAACTTACACAAAAAAGGAGAAAAGGATTCTGCATTTGAAAGGTGAGGCTGACAGAAAACTTTCCAATTTTTTATAGTTTTTGAACAATATTTTTTAATTTCAAAATAATCTACACACAGATTGTTTTTGTATGGAGGAGCAGGAGAGTTTTTCTTTTAAAGTAAAAGTTTGTTGATGATTATTGATTAGCTGTGATTTAAATGTAAGAGTTATTAAATATGATTTCCAATTTAACAATTACCTTCCAAATACATTATATAAATTGCAAAGTGTTTGTAATTCCACATTGTAAATTTCCATTTTATTATTTTTTAATTGAATGCTTGATAAATATTGGGATTAGCAAACTCATTTGTTAATGCAAAAGACGGATTTACAAATAGATTAACAATTAGAATACATTTTTTTAGGGGAGAACTTAATCACAGACCCCCTTAATTTGATTAGAAAGCATTAAAAAAAATGTATTTCATAGATTAAAAAACCCTGATTACTTGTTCTATTATCATTGCATTTCGCCGCTGGATTTTCAAATACACATCTTAGATCAATTTCCTAAACCGGTTACCCTCCCTGTTTATATTTTGTTTTATTATGTGTGCATGATACCTTAGTGCCTTAAAAAAGAAATGAAGAAAAAAAAGATATTTGAATGTAACTAGCTCTCTGATTGGTTACACTGCTTCACATGTTTCAGGCTATCACAACACTAACCCTCCCACAGACTGGTCCTTGGACATATCCTGTTCTGTAATTGGATACTGCTATATGAGGTTGTGTATATATATATATATATATATATATATATATATATATATATATATATATATATAATGTACGATATACAAAAATGCATATTCATGATGTGTGTATTCCTCTATTGATGTGTTATAATTTATGTTTAAAAGACAAGACATCCCTGCATTCCTGGAGAAAAACAAGAAAGTGAATGACACTGGGTTATAGATTTATTTCTTTACTACTGTTTACATTTCTAGCATGTCAGTATTTAAACTGTTAGAATATCACATCAGATTATCCTAAAAAAAACTGTCAGTCTAGCTTTTAGTTAGCAAATTCCCATTTTCAAAGTTAAAGACTTTAAAACGCTGAAGCAGTTGTACTTATATCCTATCCTGACTATGAATTAGAGGAACTGATTCTGAGATAAAATATCCAAAGCTTTCCTAAAAAATAAAGATAACCGTTTGACAGACCTACCCAGAAATAAATCAATAAAAAATATTTTTGTCTCTAGCTCTAGTTGCCTTAGGTGAGTAATACACTCAGTCAATATTTTTAAACTATATTTTTTTAAATGTGCTAAATCATTTTGGTTGAGATGGCAGGTAAAGGGATAAGAAATTTTCATTTGGTAACTTTTACACATTAATCATCATTAAGAATATTTGCAATGAGAAGAAAAATGATTGGGAGGGAAGATTCTGAAATGTAAATGGCAATCATACATGACTGTTTTCTCCATAAATAGAACTCCCTCTTATTGTTCAGTGTGTTTTCTCTGTGTAACTTTCAAGCTTACGTTAACATTTCAAACGAGCTGGTTTAAAAATGGCCTCTGTTTTCAACAACACATCAAGAGCCTCTGCATCACCGCAGATAGGGACTTCTCCAGTGAAGTATGAAGATTAGGACCCCTTCAAAGAGCTAAGTGGAGCAAGCCACACAATCAAAGGTAGTGTGTCTTTTAAGCAACATTTTCAAATGTATTGATTTGTCCTAAATGTGTTCTTGATTTGTTGGATAGATGTTGAATAGATGGGCAAATGTGGATTTGTTATTGTGAGGGGGAAAAAAAATCTGTGTTGCATTACATTTCATCACAAAAATGCTGGGAGAAATTGAACTGCATTTTAAATGCATCACTGCTGCTCTCAGACTTTGCCCTGTGTGTTATGATTTTTTTTTCTTTGGAGAAAATAAAAATCACTTTTTTTACCATTGGGCTGTCACTATTGACATATTCTAGGGTCTCCCCTGGCCCCCTCACCTGATGTTATTCTGTCCCTGAGGGTATCATTGTGAACTCAAGGGGCACCAAAGTTTAGTTTTTCAAACAAAAAAAATCTAATGTGTCTAAAAAAAATTAACAAACAATTCTAATAATATCATTATTATTGTTTAAATGCCGTAGTTCTTGAAAGCAACATAAAATGTATAAGTTGAGTTTCACCTACTAAATGTATGTTATTTCCTTCCTTTTCAAACAAGTTCATAACTAAACTTGTTTGAAAAGGAAGGCTTTAGTCACATGTACCCGTACAGGATTTTGCCCTTAGTAATGCTGGTGTTTTTCGGGTTGTCTAGACCCGTGAAGATTCATATACAGAAATGGCTGCATCTTACAGGGAGCACAGGTTTGTCTTGCAGTTCTCTTGAAGTTTGTGTGGCCACCTTAAGGCAAGTTATGAAAATGGAACATACCATTGATGAAGTGACAAGTGTATTGAAAGGTTAATGTAAGGATAATGTAAGTTTCACGCACTTATGAAATACGGGTGATGCTGTCTTACAGTGCCCTTACGCCACTCTCTAGTCATTGGTGAGGTCCCCATACTCACTCCATACTGATTGTGTGCAAATGCCCCTCACACAGAGTATTCAGGTACGTAAGTGCCCATAGGATGCCCACGCAAACTACACTTTGAATGTCTAATTTCCTCAATTCTAATAGCCAAGCTACATGTATGGAGGGTGTAAAGCTACGTTCATGCCTTCCTCAGCAACGTGCACTCAAGCAACCACCACCAATGAAAAGTCTTCAGGCTTTCGTGTTCAAAACGTGTTAAAAAGTTCAAAATATTCGGCCATTAAGCACACACTCAAAGTAGGTTAAATTTTGACCAATCAGGGCCTTGCATTTGGTAGCGGTGAAATGATGGCGTACTTTTTAATTCACGGAAGTGTCAAATGTTTGAAAATCGATCATGAAGGACAAATTGGTAAGGTTTGTTTGCGGATGAAATTGTATGACACCAAGTCTTTCAGATATCAGAATAGAGCTGTTAAAGAAAAAGCCTGGCGCTTACAAGATTGCAGCGCTTCAACATTTCGTACCAAGCCTCTCCCAACTGTAGGTTGCAGACATTCGCTAGTATAGGGTTACGACAGCCCAGTGTGAACACCATAGACTAAACGTGTGATCATAAATGCGCGTCACATGCCTGGTGTGAACGTAACTTATCACTTGAACACCTTTAATGGGTCTTTTGCGCAGGGTTCAAAAATCTGTACAACATGTTTGCATACTTTCTCCTTACTTACCCTTAGATGTTGTTTATCTTCTCTATGACCTGTCGCCCACAGCACAGGACATTTTTGCTCTACGGGCTCACAGAGCGGTCTCTGACTTTGATATAGCCTGTGGGCCACCTACATGCCCCATACAGGTTTGCCCGTTTTTTGCCCACAGACAACTCATATCCACCCAGTAAGCAAGGGGAGTTGTGACTGAGGCATGAAGCAGCACCAAAGTATAAGCTCTGAATACTATAACCAGGAGTTGTAGAATAGATCACATCATACTGTTAAGAAACTCAAAAGGGTCAGTGAATATACAAAAGCCCATTCCCCTGTTGCCTCATAGCTCTTAGAAATTACAAAAAAGCAAGGGAAAACAAGAAAACTGTGCAATTAAAGGCCGATCCTCTCATATAAAGCTAAATAAAAGCACTGTACAAATAGCAATAAACTGTGGATAATGACCTCAGGATGCCAAAGCAATATTTTCCCTCCTTTTAATTGTACTTGTATACACTCTCACTGTTTCATGTTATGGGGTCAGGCTTTTTAAAGGTTTCACAGCTGCTTTGAGGGGAAGGGGACAGCATCCCGGGGCGCTTGCAGCAGTAAAGAGAGTCGCTGTGCCAGCTCCCAAGATCTGGATTCATTAGTCTCTTTAGCAGCTCAAACATGACCTTAAATGGTTGGGCCATGTGCTGGCAAGAAACTCCTCGTGCCTTGTTTCAATTACACAGAATCAAACATTGGAGGTATGCTGGGCAAGGGTCTTTATTGAAAGGGGGAAAGATGGGAGAAGTGGTTTACAAAGTTCTTGCCCTCCCTTGCCTCAGAGGGTCTCTGTGTTTTATTTGAAAACTGTCATTAAACAAAAGAAAGTGTTGTTTTGGCAAACAGTTCTGTTTTCAGTACTAATGTGTGTTTTTTCTCTCTTTTGTCTTTATTAAAGCTGTGCTAACTATTCTTTGCATTTTATTGCAAGGTTACTTTGATTTTATGTGAGTTGTCAGTCTTATTAAAATGTCAGACAGAATTAGATTGGATTTTGAGTGTCACTCCCCACAAACATGTGTTTTTGGACCTTGGGCTGATCTTCAGTTTGTGGAGCAGCTCTCTGGCATCATTTGCATCATTCCGGGGACTCCTGGAGTGCCTACAGCTGCTGCCAACATAAAATCTTGTACCTCAATGCCCCTTTCTGAGTAAAAGGCCCTAATCTGCTCTCACATTCACCAGGAGTCTTTATAGGTAATGAGGTCACTCCATTGGAAAAGGATCATAAGCACACATATATAATGAGATGCAACTGGAAGGAATTGAAAGTCAGTAAACTGAAAACAAGAAAAAAACAAATGAGTATACAGCACAGGCTGTAAATTGAGGGGTTTTAGAACACATAAAAATTGCAGCCAGGTTTGTCATAAAGTGCTGTGACCAACAGAGAACATCATTAGAATCCTGAGGGTTTATGAGGCCAATCCCCCAAATCTGTTTTTAATTTTTTATTTGTTTAAACCAAAAATCATCCAAATCATTTCATCAACCAATGAGATTTTGTTTTCATTAAATAGGCCATACTTAAAGACCCACTCTAATGAAAATCGTGCTTTTAACACGTTTTTGTTGCATTTTTTCGTGATGGAGGACATATATCTATCTATCTATCTATCTATCTATCTATCTATCTATCTATATATATATATATATATATATATATATATATATATATATATATATATATATATATATATATATATATATAAAGAAAATTAAAATTGAAAATGTGTTACTGAGTATTTCTTTGTTAACATCGTGATGAGGAACAGGTTAAATCCTGCAGTGTGAAAAGGCTCAGGTTTGTGATGTAGCAAATACGTTAGACAGGCTAAAGCCTCCATTCTCTGCTCCCACTCTGATGCATCCACTTGCAGAAAATAGATCCATGTACACTATATTACCAAAGTATTTGGTTTTGATCAGAATCAGGTGTCCTAATCACTGTGTCTGACCACAGGTGTATAAAATCAAGCAGTCATGCATGCAGACTGTTTTTATAAACATTTGCAAAAGAATAGACTGCTCTTAAGACCTCTGTGAATTTTAGCGTGGAACTGTCATAGGATGCTACCTGTGCAACAAATCCAGTCGTGAAATTTCCTAGCTCCTTAATATTCCACAGTCAACTGTCAGCTCTATCATAACAAAATGGAAGAGTTTAGGAACAACAGCAACTGAACCACAAAGTGGTGGGCCACGTAAACTGGCAGAGAGGGGTCAGCGGATGCTGAAGCATATAATGCAAAGAGTTTGCAGACATTCTGCACAGTCAATTGTTATAGAGCTCCAAACTTCATGTGACTTTCAGATTAGTCCAGGTACAGAACGCAGAGAGCTTCGTGGAATGGGTTTCCATGGCCGAGCAGCTGAATCCAAGCCACACATCACCAAGTGCAATTCAAAGCGTCGGATGCAGTGGTGTAAAGCGCGCCACTGGACTCTAGAGCAGTAGATGCATGCTCAGGAGTGATGAATCACGCTTTTCCATCTGGCAATCTGATGGACGAGTCTGGGTTTGGAGGTTGCCAGGAGAACTGTACATTTCAAACTGCATTGTGCAGACTGTGAATTTTGGTGGAGGAAGAATTATGGTGTGGGGTTGTTTTCCAGGACTTGGACTTGGCCCCTTAGTTCCAGTGAAAGGAACTTTGAATGCTTCATGATACCAAAGGATTAAGGAGAATTCAATGCTCCCAACCTTGTATGAACAGTTTGGAGCGGGCCCCTTCCTCTTCCAACAATACTTTTGGTAATAAAATGTACGTCTTCGTTTTCCCAGTCTGAGCTGGCATCTGGCTAAAAATTGTACCCCTGGGTAGCTCCAGGACTTATGGACTTTTTGCATAAAAGTAGCAACATGATTCTAAAAACAAATTAAAAAAGCATCACAAAATGTAAAAAAAAATTCTTATTATTATTCTAATGATGTCCTAAATGAGTAAAACTTTTGTCGACAATGTACCACAGCTGAGCCAATCTCCTTTTCTACATCCCATAATGCATAAATAATGGGAAACATTATGCCTGAAACCACCAATTTTAGGTAATGGATTTCTACTAGGTAATACACATCATTGTTGATTTTTTTTTAAGTATTTCTTTTTTTATACGAGGAAAAGAATTAGGATCAATAACCAAGAACATTAGTATTGTAAAAAGTCCCCATTCCCATGCCCAATAATGTCGATTGATCGATTATTTGCAGCTAGAGCAAGAAAAAAATTATTTTCATAAAACAGACCTGCTGGTGCTGTTGGGTTCCCTGTTTACCTGAATTTTATTTAAAATCCCAGAAAGAAGCATGTCAGCTTGCTCTGCCTTCTCCATGGATTCAGTGGTTTGGACTTTTAAAATGGAGATTAGCCATCAGCACACAAGAATGGATGAAATCTGAAGAATCACAACTATAATTTTCAACAATGTAGATTTCTATTTGTTTCAGTATCGTTGTGACACAATTATAAAAGTTATGGATTGTCTTGTCAGCTCTTTAGCAACATCGCTTATACTTTACTATGCTTTCCAGAATCAATACAATATTTCTCCCAATAAATAATGTAGGCCTGAAAAAGGTCCATTGCACACATCGACAGTTGGCTGCAATTAGGGAGCAGCAGCAGAAGTAACTGATGACAGTCCTTCCCTCCCTCTGGCTCACACCGGATCAGCAGAAAATGAAGACGCAGAGACCACTTTGTCACCGGCTGAGGGTGGACCTGGAAATGACTCCTAATGGAAAACGGGCTCCCTGTGCCGCCACTGCAACTGCTGTTCAAAGCACTTTCTCCAGGCGGATGGGCTAGCCTCAGACAGTTTCCACCTCCCTTTATCTAGGCTTTTAATATGCCCTGAGCAGCCTGAAGCAACCGCTAACCGAGGTTAGGAGCCGTCTGTGACTGAATGCATGTCAGTGCTCTTCTTCAAATGTTTTTACATGCATGTAAATCGATCTCTTCGCTTTCATTATGTGACTTCCCCCCAGATCCACCCAGAAAGAAATGAAAAATTAAACACAACTACCAAACAATCTAGATCTCTTTGGAAAATTTACAGAAACAGGAACAGTGATCCTGATAAAGAAAAAGAAACATATCAATACCTGACTGTGTAACGGACCGTGTCCGTTGACTTAGCTGCGGCAACTGCACCCAACCTTGAAAACTGGGCTTTCCGACCAAGAAAATGATGACTGGGGAGCTTAAAGGAAGTTAAAAATAAATACGTATGATACCTTGTACATACAAAATATGTGGAATGCCTGTACATAAGAATGGGACTTTTATAAAAGTTTTTTATGCAGTTGGATAAAAAATAAAAATCTGTAATGAAAAGTCCATCAAGTTTTGAAAGCTGCTTTTATGTAGCAAGCATTATAGTTGGTTGTCACAGAGTGCAGCAAGTTCTGCTGAGAGGGGACTGATTGGAACCATTAGCACTATACAAAAAGTCAAGTATGAAAAATAAGGCTGAGATCCATAATCCAGTCTATTTCTATATTATTATTATCTATATTATTATTGTACATATTATAGACTTTTATTTTATACTTACTGCTTATTGCACTTCTGGTTAGATGCTAACTGCATTTCGTTGCCTTGTACTTACATGTGCAATGACAATAAAGTTGAATCTAATCTAATCTAATCTAAATATTGTATTTTTAAGCACTGTTCCAAAACAACTGAGTCAACAGATCAACGAAACGTAACCCTAACCCCACAAAACGCCTGATCTGATAATAATAAAGCAATATTGTGTCCTTCACCTGTTCGGACACGTGGCGAATTTGCTACTCAACGCTTGTCCAAAAAAGTGTCTATTAAGTAGATTCTCCTGCTGCGTGTGGGAGGAACTACTATCCAACGTTTTCAGCCTCATCGATACATGGAAGCATCGACCGCATATCTCTTTTACAATCCATGGAAGACTCAGATCATGTTGAGACTGCAGATTTATTTATTTTGAAGAGCCCTATTAAAGCTTTGGTAAACATGTAAACATGGGTTCAGAAGATCATTCAGAGATTCTCCCAGTACGGTGGGCTTCACCATCAACTGCAGAAGCTGCAACTGAATGACGGCAGCTTTCAGCAGGACTTCTGTCTCTTTGTGGCCCAGTTTGATGACTTGTTGTCCCACATTAGTCCAAGGAGGAAAAAAATCAAAATAAGAATATTTATTTATTATTGTCTCCATACAAATAAGAAAACTATAGTAAAGTTCAAGGGGAGGAAGATCAGTTTCTCCTCCATACTAATTGCGTCATCAACACGTCACGGGCCAAATTTAAGTTCCTGGTTGGTAGAATTTTTAGCCAAAGTTCAGATATTTAAGAGACAAATACTAAGCATGTGTCACAATTTTCACCATGCTGATAATGCAAAATCCACCACAGGAGCTATGATCATGTCTGTACATTGACTCACCATAGAAACTGGCCGCTCTTCCTGTACAAATCATGTTCGTTGTGAGCGCTGCATTATAGAGTAGGAAATCCTTATTAAACAGATTACTTTGTTTTTAAAAGATTGAAAATGAACTTCTACTATTTTGGGATTCAGAGTAAATTCCATAGTTGGAGAAGACAAATGTGCCAAAAGCTCTCCCCAATTGTTGTGAGAGATTGTGGGGCATTGAGGCCGCTGGGTTTGGAACAATGAGGTGATCATTGGTATTTTGCAAAAAGGGTGTAAAAAGGCATGGCTGAAACTGTTTTTACAGCTGACCATTGCAAAACTGTTAGTTGCCATTCAATTTCTTAACTTTGTTTTATTTTTTTTTGTAAGGCCAAACATGTATTTACAGAGAGCCGTCAGTCAGCAGCAGTCAGCAGCACTTGCATTTATTCAACTAGAAGTCTGGTCTGTAAAAAAAACAACAAAAAAAAACAGAATCTGTATTTTTATCTCTTGAGTGCTCAAAAGATAAAAACTAAGGTAGTACTGGTTAAACCAGCTTCTGCCCAAAAGGAAGACAATTTATCTGACTACTTTTGCTCCCAACTATGTTCCTCTCAAAGGGTTCTTTCAGCTTTTCTATTACGTCTTAGAATTTTGTGAGATATAAAATGTTTTACCAGGGCAGTCAAAGATGTCATACTTGTAGGAAGCACCATTCTGGGACAGACTTAACACAGGCAGTGACAAAGACAGGCGAATGCAGCCTCTCTTTATGTCACTGTGCACCACCCTGCAGGTGTCTCACAGTGATGGAGAGGGCTTTGGGAAACATTTATTTCTCTGATCCACTTTATCGACCGTGCCACTGTCAGAAAGTAGCAAGCAGTGGTAGGGGGGCTTGAGTGGAGCAAGTGGCTCTCGGCGCACACATTGACACTGAAGCGGACTTTACCACTTTCTCTTTAGCTGTGAGCCTGGAACCTCTTTATGGTGATTGTTTTATCAGCGTTCCTGTCCGTCCCCTGGGAGACCGAGGTCCAAGGAGGATGACCCTCATTTTCTGAAAGCAAAGTGTTCAGTATTGATCAGCAGGAATGAGCAGCCCTGACATGGGTTAATTTACTGGAGCTAGAAAGGTTCATTGTTTCCTGTCATTCCTGAACTGATCACACTGACCTTTGCCGCACTGTCCTGTCTTGTACAGAATGTCCACACGTACATGTGCACACACAGGCCCACACATGCACACACACCTACAACTAGTTTCAAATGGGTTCTCTCCTCACTCAATGACTCTAACCTAAGCTTGTTTTCACAGAGGCTTTAGATGCACAGTTAACCAAGTGATTCTTATGTGAGACTATGTTTCTCATTAAATATACTGATCAGAAACAATATTTGTTGAAAGTTAATAATCTGATCTCATGTGACATGAAAAACAGTAAACTAATTAAATGGAAATTTCTTAAATGAGGGTGTCATGCGCAGCAACAGCAAATCAAAACTGTATTTGTTGCATTAATGAATCATCAGTTATCTAAAACCTAATGATAACTTCAACACAGCATCAGAACAAATTCCTTCTTCAACCATTTTTTAAGTTATGAAAAATATACTTTCATAGTTAGTTAGAAGATTTACCATGAAAAATAGGGTTCAGAGACATGTTTTTTTTTTCCAAGATCAGCTATTAAAGTACATATTTTAGAGAATGATTCGAATAAGCTAAGATCAGTCCTGTTTTTTTTTTTAATTATGCATTGGTTCTCTTCAATTTTTATTATTCCAAAGCAGATGATTTAGAATTGAGTTTTTACCATCAGTTACATGAGGAAATGCAGCACATAAGGTTTGAGGCAGATTTATACATAAAGTAACTGGAGCCAGGACAGTTGACCAAATAACCACTGGGTGGATTTTTTTTTCCAAGTAAGAGAGTCTCCACTGATTTGCAATGTAAAACTATCAAATGCTGCAATAGAAATAACGTTTAATTCAAAGAGCATTTTTGTCTTCTGTGGTCAAATTTAAAATCTGTGACAGTAAGACTTAAATGATAGCTACATGGCGATGGAGGCAAAGTGATCAAATTTCTTTTGAATTTGCAAGCAAAAAATGATTCTATGATCCACGGTTGACACGATTCTGTGGAAGCTACACTGCTAAAGCGAGCTTTAGCTGTATTTCGTTAGAACGAGAGACTTTTTGAGTTAAATCTAAACAAGGAGTGAGACTTTAACACTTTTGTCAACTGATGACATGATTCAGCCTTAAGAATGATATGGGACTTAAGACAGAGTATGCTAAAGTTAGGCTGCAGCTAACGCTGTAATTCTTCATTTTTCAAAAGTCTTAATAGAATTCAAATAAACACAAAGAAAAATAATTTTGATCTTTATATTCTAACTACTCAGTGCAATCAGGTTGTTTGGATGAACAAAGGCTGATTCTGGAGATGAAAGTTGTTAGATCAGTTAATGAGGCAATTTCCCCGCACACTTGACCATCTCCCAAGGCACACTAGTGTGCCGCGGCACAGTGGTTGAAAAACACTGATCTAAACACATGCTCTGTGCAGCTCATATATAAAGTTGTTAGTCACTTTCAGCAGCCAAACACTTGGATTTAGGGTAAGTGTGCAATTTATCAGTAACTTAAGGATTTTTTTGAATCAGTACTTTAATTTTCTAAAATAAAAACAGTAAAAATAAAATAAAATATAAATTTAAAAAAATTAATCTGAAATAAAATCAGTTCTCAATATTAAATCCTTATTTATCTTAGCCAGAAAGCTCTTCTAAAAGAGAAAGACAAACTCAATGATTATCTCATCGTGGTTAGCTAAAATTAAAAAATACAAGTTGTAGCCGGCTTAGGAGCAGCGTTTAGGACAAGCACCCTTCATCCCACATTGGACGTTAGAGGCTCTGGCTACACAGTCACTCATGTTGATTCCATAATTCTTTAATGCATTGTAGAGATATAATTGTAAATTTTGACAATGTAATTTTGGTAACACAAAAGGAATGAGAACACTTATGGACACAATTGGCCAAAAACACATCGTCTTTAACTGCTGCTGCTATGAAAAGAAAACAGCTCAATATTTTCCCAAATTTGAAATGAAATATGATCAATATTAAAATCTTATCTTCTGCTCTGAGTATTGAAAAAAGTCACAGGTCAAAGGTGAATGTGTTTGGCTGAAAGGCCAGTTTAGTTACATTCAAAGGTCAAAGCCTTAATGCAACGCTCAATTCAAGCTTGTTAGGGGCATGGCCTGAAAACCAAGTTACATATTTAACACATGGCCACATTGTTGCAGACAATGAAATCTAAACAAAAGAATGTTCTCTTTAAATAATTCAAACACACTGTTTCCAGAGAGAGTTCTAGCATTACATGATGACATTTAGCTGCTCTGATATTAGTTTCAATGAAATGTTTGTAAAGTTGAATGATCCAAAAACATAACAAAAAACATGTTTAGTTTTTTTTTACATACAAAAAATGTACGCTGCTTTCAGAGCCTTAGTGATTTATCTGACCATGATTCAAAGGAGCAGCGTCATCTCACACTCAGGATAGCTTAAGTCCGTATTGCTTCCAACACATCGTGCCATCTTGCAGAAACTATTTGCATGGATATTTTGGAAGCAGTCCAAAGGATAAATGCACTTGGATCCTCAGTGGCTTCATCACAAAGGAACAATGCGTTCATGTTACCATAGCAGCGAGTGTTTTAATGGAACAATAGAAGTAAAACGTTTTTGGCTGAGCCTCTAGAAATATTTACTTTTTTACTTATTGTTTGTCTAAACTGTTCTAAATTAATAGATGCTGGAATATTATGAGTTGTTTGATTTTGTTGGTGTGATCAGTGATTCATTGTAGTTTTTCAGTAGTATGTGATTAATTTTATGTTTTTCATAGGATGCCCTCCAATTTCTAAGGGGGAGCTTGACAATTTCTTTTCAAGTATACGCCATTTACTATTTACTATATAGCATGCATTTGACATTTTGTGGTGCTGTCCGGATCAACTTTTCCAAAGTCCAGTGCCCTGGAAATGTCCCAGTCGTCTCAGCAAAAAGCCAGTGTACATCAATGCTCACTAGATTGTCAAATATAAACTATAATGCATGCATTTGAATAACTTGTCATGTGAAAAAAAACATTACTTTCATTTTTTTTAATAAAGCATCCATGTTTTCATCATCAGAACACAGTGGATTTATAAATAGTATTTGTAAAATGGTCATGTTTATTAAGTTGTTGCTTTGAATATAAGAGATGTCATATTTGTTGTTAAAAGAAAGTAGTGAGCGTGGTGTCCCAATTGCTTTTAAAATTCAGGGCACTGGATAGTCCTTTATATCTTTTATAGTTTTTGAGTAGTTAGTGAGGAAGGGAATTCAGACATAGCTATAGACTTTCTGAAGTTCAAGAAAATGTGTAAAATGTTGTTATCAGTTGCTTTAACATAAGACATTACTATAAGTACTAGCCATTTTTCACAGTTATTGTTGTTTCTCTTTTTTTTTAAACTTGCCTTGAAATAACACGCACAGTTGAGCCACACAAAGGTTTTCTTCATTCTAAATCACAAAACAAAACTTGTAACTTTACTTGTACTTTTTTTCTGGAAACATGTAAAAACACATTTAAAAATGTCAAACATGCAGGTGCAAAATAGTTAAAATATTATCTATCTTAACTTCTTTGGTTCATGTTTGCCACCTTCATTTAACTCAATGTATCGCTTTTATTTACTTTGCCTTTTTTTTTTTTTTTTTTTTTGCAGGATTTACACAGCTGGGGTAGGAAGTATGGAAGTAATAAATCCATGAAGTGTCATCTCTCTCCCCTCCCCTTTGCCTGGCATGTGTGAGTGCTACGCCATTTCTGATTAGTGCCGCCTTTCCCTCCCAGAAAGGCAGCAGACAGGAACAAACTGATTACTGCCCATCTTCAGGGAATTGGAGACACCTAACAGGAGGATCACATTAACATATTAACGGACTCTCGTCACCTGAAGCCCTCTTAATTTCCGTTTCGTGCTCCTTTATTTTTTTGAAAGCTGGTTCGGTTTGTAGCGCATTTCATCTTCAGATGGAGAGCAAATAAATAAAGAACGATCCTGGTTCACGCTCTCTCCCTAGGCACGCTATCTGTCATCGATGATAGGTGAAGAGGAGAAGGGAGTCTTTGAAGTTTTTCGACATAAAAGGCGCAAATAAACGCAAACACATCCTTTCAGCTACTCACATGAAATTAAGACCTGCTGAAGAAGGGGGTAGGAAGCTGGCCTCCGCAGCCACACCTAATCAAACAGACGGCAGCAAAGACGTCAGTCCGGGCTCTACTGGGAATATCAGAATTAGGAATGAGAAAAGAAAGGTTTAAAGGAAGCAGCGCTTTAATCTGTCTCTGCCACTTTTCCACGATTTCAACGACGTTCTGCTGAAACAAAACAACAAACAAAGAGAAGAAATAGAAAAGTTTTGCCGCTTGATGAAATCGATGGAAGGAAACTTTGCGTTGGTTGACAGCGATGTGAATGAAGTTGAGTCTCACTTTAATATCTTCAGTCTTTGATTTGTTTTTTTCCGTAGAAAATAAAAATCTCAAATGGTCCTACGCATCAAGCCTGAACAAGAGCGTCCCTATGAAGTACCTCAGAGCGCAAAGTAAGACAGTGATAGTAATCAGAACTGTGTACGAAAGGCCTCATCACATTTTTATTTAAAGACAGAATTAGCTAACTGCCATTAAAAAAGCACGGGGACTCAGAGATCCAAAAGAGAGCTGATTAAAAAAATAAACCTGGAAAGGGTTTGTCTTTGTGTTTCTACAACTTGTAAGAAGAGTCTGACTTAGGAATGGCTAGGCAAATTGCTTTTTACAATAAAGGAATGATGAAAGGTGAAAAAAAAGAAGGGTGTGGGTATTTAACAGGAACCTGGCCTCTTCAAAAAACAAATCAATAGATATGGCCATGATAAACACGAGGGGGACTCGCACCGCAGCATGCAGGCTGGGGGGAAGAGAGAGGACAGGTGTCAGTGAGGCCAGCAACGGAGTTCAGGTGTTTCCTGACATTTTTGAAGGTTAAAAGATTGTAACTGTCTAGCTGTGTCAATCATGATCAAAGGTCACACCTTGTCCATTTTTCATTAATTATACCCTCAAATATCTTTAGAATGCAAAGAGCTAACATTCCCAACTCCCTAAACAACAGCCTCTAAAAGGTTGTAGCGGAGGAATACATGCACGCATTTCTTAAGCTTTCACAAAAGCAAAGGTTTGGTTGACTCTGGTTTTGTTTAGTTTTATGCTTTTTTCTGACTTGTATTTAGTTACAAAAATGCATTCTAAAAAAATCTTTATTTTTTCATTTATTCCAACATATAAAAGTGTTTTCATGGCAAATTATGAGCAATGAAGATATTAATTAAGGATGGATTTTTAGCATTGATTGCATAGGAGAACTGGACTGAGTAACCCCTCCCCTCCCCAGGTACTTCCAACAGTAAGGACCTGTTGGCTCCAATGAGCCGAAAACCCATTGACTTCTATTGAGAAACAAACAGTTATTTCTCAGTTATTATAGTTGTCTGATTACCCATTCTTGCTCTGTTACGTTTTTTAAAGTCCCACCCTGATCATCTTCTGATCTATGGTTAAAGCTTTTCCAGTGGTCTTTTAATTTTGATTCTGCTATTTTTGGCCATAATAAAAAAACAACAGGTTTTACTATTACAAAAAGGGGTTATATATCTTTGGATAACCACGGTGTATATTTGTATAAACCCCTTTCTGATTTTTTTTCTTTATTTATTTGTTACATTTTATGTTTTGAATATATATTTTCTTATTTTTTTAACAGAGGGAAGAGAGAGGGGAAAAATGTGAAAAGGGGGGGGGGGGGGGGGGGGGGGGTAACGTGTTTTCATCTCTAGCTGACCCAAACAGATTTTCATTCTTTAACTAAAAATAATGATCAAATACATGATACACAAGTTTTGGACAAAATCCTATTTGGTTATCAGTGTTGGTTCCACGGAAATTATTCAAATTTAGGAATCCTACTTAAAACTTACAGAAATGTACAACATAAAATCTGTTCCTGTTGGGAATGTGTTGTCCTTAGGAAAACAGCTAAAACTTGTAAACAAAGCCATGAAACTGCCATGTTTACATAAGCTCCTGGGGAGATTTGATGACTGATGGATATTTACTTTGCAGGTACGTCTGAGGAACAGGTTTTTAAGGTGATGGTCTTTCCTGCTGGTCACTTTGACCTCTTCTGGAGCACTAAATGCTTTTCTTGTCTTACCATGCCAAGCAAGGCTGAAATAACAATGCTTTTCTTACGCTCTGAGGACATGGAAGAAAATGGCACACAACCTGAAGTGAACAATATATATATGCACTCAAAACACCTCTCAGAGCATTCCCTGAACAAGATGCTCCGCTGCTGCGACCAAGCCCTAAAGTGGGCAGTGGACTCTGAGGCATGAAATAATAATAACATCCCACTTCCGTCTCCTGGCTGGAGAGAGTATACGAGGGCTTTGTATTGTCACCATTCACAGGAGAGATACCAGTATCACTGAGACTTTAATGGGAAAGACAATAGGGCTGGCCTAAAAAGGATCAACATTAAATTTTCATTGGAGACTTTTGTCTCTTCCTACATGTGACGATGTGTGTATGAGTGTGTCTGCCTAAGTGAATGTGTGAGGGTGTAAACGACCACTGGGACAGGTAACAGCACTCCCAGCCCATCTCCCGATCCCCCGTTGTGGTATTTGGTTCAAGTACATCTTTCTTGTACCTTGAGAAAAGGCTTCGACTTGCTCCCAGGTTTGTCACTGTCCTCCATCCACCCAAACATGTGGCTACTGTTAAAAAAAATGTTAAGGGCAAATTGGATTAACACCACAGTCTAAGGTCTGGGCACTTAACAAACACAGATGCACTTAAGGGAGCCCGCAGAATGATTTGTGACTGGACAAAGGAGAGCCTGGGCACGACCACAGGGCTGGTGTAATATGTCATCTACCGGAAGAGCTATCAGCTCAGCCTACTGGAAAAGGAGGAAACTCCCAAGTGCTAAAGCGGAATTATATCATGAGGTATCAAGAGGTTCTTTCTTCATTTGTAACTTTTTTCAAAATTAAAAATATTGAAGATTACAATAAAAGTCCCGATCCAATCCATCCTTTGATCTGTTGTAAAAGCGTTCCCAGTGGAGTTTTAATTATGATTATGCTGTTTTTCGCCAAAACCCACAAAAAGTTGTGATGTTTTCTAGGACATAGTTTTTGCTGAACAGAGTTCAGAGAAGTTCACCTCTGTTTCCACAATGTAAGTCTTCAAACATTTCCCGTCATCCCTATGTTTACAATCTCTCCCGCTAGCTTACAGCCCTTCACAACACCAACCTAACATTATTGGTGCAACAAATATGGCGAGAAATTTTGGAGCTATCCAGTCATAAAGTTTGAGCCAGATGCCATCTCAGACGAGGGAAGACAGAAAGACATTCATGAATCTGTTTGTCTGCAAGTGAATGCATCGGAATGGAGCAGAGCAGGGAGCTTGTGGCCTGCCAATTGTACTTGATACTCAACAACTATAAACTTCTTCAAACGACTTTGTCTGCTCCCTATTCACACTTATTTGAATATTAAATCCTAAGTAACACAATTTTAATCCTTATTTTCTTAACACATGTCCCTTATTGTGAGAAAAATGCCACAAGAACGTTAAAAACACCAAAAACACAATTCTCATTGAAGTGGGTCTCAGTGAAACTGTGAAGAGTATGTCAACATTTGCTAACCCAAAAATTGTTTCACAGTTGAATTTATTCTGTTGCTACCAAAAAGACATTTTCTAAATCTATTTGTTTTGTCTTTAAGTATTTTTCATTTTGTTCTGGGGCAGCCACAGAACCAATCAATAGTGGAGGTTAACACATTAGTATGGTGCTCATGTTGATTTACAATTGGGAGACTTGACCCCAACACACCTTGTATACACTTTGACATTGTTGACTTGTTGCAGTAGCACGAATATAAGAAAAAAAAAAATCCTCATTGGTTTTCTATCTTTCATTTATCAAGAAGTGGTTGAGCTTGAATAATGCATATTTGCACTCACTCTTGATATAGTTCTACACGGTTGATTGGAATATTTCTAAGCGCGGAATAAGCGTTTAGAGGTTAATGGATAAAAATTAAACAGTAATCGTTGATAGAGTGAATTGACGATACAACAGGGTTTTGCTAACTGTGAGGGTTTGCATATAAATTTGTGAGTTATTCGTCCCTCCCTAAAGGGCTTTCTTTCTTAAGATGCTTGTGCAGACAGCCATTAATAAGTGGCAAAGGGCAATATCAGTTTCATCTGGTGACATTTCATGCTGAGGTTTAACAATTGATTACCTCTCTTTGCTCTGTAATTGTTTCTTCAAGGTAGTGTGATCCTGTGTGCAAGTTAAGTTCCATGTATGGATTTCTTTCCAATTAAGGTTGGAATTATTCACAGGGGGCTCACCCTTGACTGTCTGCAAACAATGACATAACATTGGAAAAACATTTTTAAACCAATCAATGAGAAACAACCAGATGATGTTGGCTGAATGATAAACAGCTCCTCTCTTGCACCACCAAGGCTCTTAAGAGGTCTAATGTCAAGTGGAGTGACATGCACAGACATACTTATGCACACTCTTACAATGGTCTTGTTGTCTCGTGGCTGGCTTGCTCTGCAGGGACTCTGCACCACCTGCTGATCAAACCTAGGCAGGTAGGGAGTTGAGGTCTGTGGGGAACGGTGTTCCAAAGGAATGGCTTTATGGAAATAAGGAGCCTCATTCAGGCTCTGATACAGAGTCTATGACGCACTGACACGTGCACCCCCCTCCAACACCGTTCTCCAACATGAAACCGTGTTGTATGAGAGGGGGTCACCGTTCGCCCTAATCAGGGCCGTGACATGACATGCTGTAGGTTGCCCCTCAGTGTTAAATATTTATATCAGGAGCAGCGTATTGCTTTGATGGATGTCAAGACTCTGACACGTGCTTTCCCTCTTTTTTATTGCTCTCCCTCTCTGTCTCTGTTTCTATTTAAATCCAACAAAACAGCAGAAAACCTCAAAGTTAAAAGCTTTGCAGTGTTTTGAGCTACAGTTGTGACACTTTTTCAAAATCTAAACTTTTTGCACATCATTACACAATTATGACCAAAGTCGGAATGCAAGTAAAATTAAAAGAATAGTGTAGAACCCGACTTCTAAAGTGAACAATTAGAAAACCAACATTTTTTCATGAATTGACATCATTTTGCAAAAACACTTGGCACAAAATAAAACAGTTTGGGGATGACTGAAATCACTGGAGGCAGTGTTCCTCTCCTCTTGCCCTCCTGGCTCCCCAATGATAGGTGTCAGAGATATTCTAATGAATGTCAGCATACATTTCAGGGGTCCATGCTCCGTACAAACCACTGGAGTGGCCCATCTTGCGGGGCTGCCAAATCCCCTCAACTCTAAGCTCCCCACCCCTCTCTTCATGTTCAAGAGGGTTAAGAAGATTAATCAATGTCAATGTCTTTTCCCTTTTGAAGCCAATAAGGTGCACACTGTCTGGCCATGCCCAACAGAACATCGCTTTGTTCCGTCGCACAGCAGCCCCTTCGCTGCCCTCACTGACCCCCCAGTAGTCCCACTTGTCAAAGTCAAGGGGGCGTTTGGCGTTTGGTAAAGACTGGCCTTCCGGATAGCACTCAGCTCCGCCCTGCTTGACCTATTCTCTGATATTTGACCACTCGGTTGCAAGACACTTGCTCTTTCGAGCTGAAATGTCACTGGGGCATCTTGTCAGCTTGCAGACACCTCAGCCTGACAAGCGATTTTACTTTGGTGTGCTACAAGGCAGAAAATATAGGGCCGTGGCCTTGACGCAACCAAACTGTCAGGCAGTCAGCAGGGCGACTTGATACCCACTCACCGGCCCCTTGTTAATACACAGAAACTGTTAAATTAATTTGTGCAGCCCAAAAACAAAATATCTTGCAAATGATGACAGCTGCACTGCGGTTACTATGTGTCAACAGACTTAATGAAGTTTACTTTAAACAATAAGATGACAAACTAAAACCAGAGGATTGGGAACACCCACCACAGGAAGTCAATTTTTGACTCCTCCTTCACTGAACTCACTTTAATTGTTGCCCTACATGCCCCCTCATCACTTCTTCTCCTCTTGTCATCCTGTTGCCCCTTTTGCCCATTTACTTCTAATGTTTCTCTGAAATCAGCATGTTTTTGAGTTAAATGGAAGAAAGCACGCTCCTGTCTCGTTTCCTTGACTGCCAGTGGCATTGCAGCATGAAAGAAAAGGATGGGGATTGGAAGTAGCAGTCACATCATTTCTGGTTTGCACAACCTGTTCAAAGTTTGCAACTAAATGCTTGTCTTCAGTTGAGCTGACAGGGGAGAAGTGGGCGCTCAGTGAACCATGGCTGGGCTGCCATGAAATGACAGGAATCATTGGCATACATTTCAAACAGCCTTGCGCTACCCTATTAAAGTGCCACATCCCCCTTTAAAACAGACAAGAAGGAGTCTGCTTTGATAGATAGAGACTAAAATGGCTTATTGATTTTCTCGCTCCTTTTTTTTTTTCCTTTGTGAGGAACTTTTAAAAATTAAACGCCAAACTTGAGTTTGTCCTAATTACAATGAGATTGGAAAAATCTGAAAAGTGGTCTCGTGTGACACCGGAGCCTCTGTATAATTACATTAGCTGAAATGTTCAAGTTTTGTCAAATCAGTGGCGAACTCTTGTTTTGTCCTTTCAGAATGAAAACAGGAATGATGATACTTAGCTTACTGAGTACTTTCACCATGAAATCTGTCCATTGAAAGAGAGGTAAGCACTACCTTTCCAAATTTCAACTATTTTTGCAAGATTTTCATGACGTCACATTACAAGTATTTTTTGGGTCATTTGATATATTATAATCCAATTAGAATTTCAGGCTTTTGTCTTTTCTTAAAGAATAAAAATGGTTGATTATAAATCAATTTAGATAATCTAGATTTTCTATAATGTGCTTTCCTCAAGCAATGCAATTTTCCATTATATTATTGTACATTGATGGAAATTAAATGCTTCATAAATGTGATTATTAAGATGATAAAAGTTTAGCTGCTTATAACAATCCGTCTTCACATCTATATAGTTAAGAAAACTCTGAAACTGTTCGGGTTTTCTTATTTTTTTTACATTTTTGGCAGAGGTGTTGTTCTTTCTCGCCTGCAGCCTCTGAACCGCTTGACTGCTTAAGCCATTATGACAGAGGAAGTATGGAGAAGTAATGGTTCCTTAAGCAGTTTACAAAGCTGTTAGATGAAGACAAAAAGCTCACGGGGGGAACAATTGGACTGTGGTAGAAATGTTTGAGGAATTAGATTTAAACGTGAATCTGATTGCATTAGGCTGTTGCTGAGGTTTTAGGTGATACACATGAGGTTAAGTTTATGGGGATAACTGCATGGCTTGTATTCATAAGAAGCACTCAGTAAGTGCCTAAGACCAATTAAGGGAACTCCAAAATGAGGTTTGTCCAAATTTTCCAAAAGAAATGTGTCACAAGACCACTCTTATGTTGAGAATTGGATATGTGTTTTTCAATAGATTGTAAGTAAACAATAATTAAATTTAGATTATTATTTAAATTGATGGGCTTTTTTCAATAACTCCACAGTCCGAAGTGAAATATCAATGTAACAAATGTGTGTTTTTTGCTTTTTCCTTACTAGAATTGTGTCTTGTAGATGGGATAGTTATTAAAACCCCAAATTCATCAGTCTAATCTGTGACTGTGACTCGACAAAGTCTTAACAGCCTTGTCAAATGCTTTGTGCCTTTCAGAATAGAGACTGTGTTCTGCCCCATCAGTTTCATAAGGCCTACATTATGGATCGTTGAGTATGTTGAGACACCCATAGCAGGGGATCATCTGCTGCCGTGCTTGATTCCCACACTGCTCAGCACAAATATTACAGCCAAAGGCACAACACGGTGTGTAACAAAACGATCTGGGGGCATGAACAGCCTCCCTTTTTTATATCCTTCAGTCCTCTCTAATTAGGGTCTTTTTGTCATACTGAAAGTGAGGCACTCAGTAGCACTTCTGGGTGTGAATGGTACAAAAGACAGGGTCTCATTTCCATCTGACAATGTGATGGAGATTGAATGTGAGCTTTAGGAAGATAAATGGGCATCCCGCAACCCTCGACACTATCTGCAACGCTGCTCTGTAGCTTTCCCAGAGGAATCACTTAAAGCTGAGTATTTGGGGTGTTTTTCGTTGAGTACTCCTTAGATTTGTCAATAAGTTGTCAGGTCCCGCACTCATTGCCATTAAATTAGTAAATAAATTATATTTAACAAAATAACAGTTAAATTACCAAAAAGTTTTAAAGGAGGGGTGTGAGCATCATTGTCAACCCTAAAAAGATTTCAAACCCTTTTTCTTGGCATTGATAAAAGTTTTACTTTGAAAATTCTTCAGCTTACCAATCAAGTTTTATTTTGTCTGTTGTTTGAATGATTAACTGTGATATGGAAGTAAGAAAAGTCAAGTCTGTCATCATTTTAAATGTTCACTTTTGTTCACTTTTTGCTAACAGTTTTTTCACATTTAATAACAGGTTTTTTTAAGTAAAAAAATAGTGCTCTGAACACAAAGAAAAAAAAGACTTTAACTCTGAACTAAACTTAATTAGAGTTTACAAATCATATATTTTTTAACAATCAACAATTATGTTTGATTTTACATCCATTTATAAGAGTCACTAAATTCTATATGGTTTAGTTAAAAAAAAAAAAAAAGGTTTCTCAAGAATAAATTGTGACAGGGTGTGGGCGTGGGCCAGACGGGACAGGAGAATGAAACTGACTGTGCAAATCACCATGCGTTCATATATATGTGTAGGTGGGTGGGTGCTCCGTGCAGGGTGGAGCTGGTCTCTTTTGCTAACAGCCCCAACGGCCCCGCTTTAGGCCCGGTGACAGGGCTCTGTCTCTCAGCCACACTTGACTGGGTCCCGCTGACACTCAACTGTCAAGATGGCGAGCCCTCAACTACTGCCCTAACATGCTCTACAGCTTCACCCAATTAACTTGCTTTCACTTGACATTGCGGCAAAGAGCTTCATAATAGGTGGTCAAGGTGCAGTGTGTCTGCTTTCGCCCCCCTCTCTGACGACTAGCAGAGCACATACACACACATCTAAGCGGTAGTCCGTATTTTGCTGCCCCTCCCTCCCCACTCCCTTTTAATGCATTTCTGCCTCTGTAGGTCTAGCAGGCCTCTCTTGGCTGCTTCTGCCTGTTCATTGCGCTGTGACAGCAGGAGAGCATTGATCCACGAGACGGGGATGCAGCGGGTACAAACGGTCTTGCATGGAAACCTACATAAACGTACCTACTCTTTTCACAGAACATAGATATATATAAGGATTTATGCATAAAAGCTTGTGAGAATTTGTTTTCATGTATCGATTCATGTATCATGTATCAATTCATGTTTTTTTTGCCCATGGTGTTGGTTTATTCTTCTAAATGTGTGTTTATGGAGCATTGTGCAGCTATCCCCAGCTCTTTCTATTAGACATTCAGTGAGTTGGACACCAAGCCAGAGTGGGCAGAGGAAAGAAAGCGATTTGACCCCCGACTGTGCGTTTGGGGAGGAGTGTCTTGAAGCATGTCAGCTCCACTCAGGCTCCACTTCCCCTCTGTGTCCTTCCTATTTTTTCCCTAGTGCCAGGCCTAAACTTTGAAAACATCCACCTTAATAGGACCTAGTCAGCGAGAGCTACTCTTCTGTCTATCAAACTGTGATCCAAGGTGTCAGCCTGTGCCGACTTTGGCAGAATGTCTCCAAACGAACAGTACAATGGTGTTTCCCTCTCCAGCACCCGACTACTCTAGTGTAGCCTCCTGACTGCTTGGCCTCTCCATCTCACTACACCACCTCTCCCTTAGTTCGTCCACTTGATTTCACCTCATAGAGCACCTTGCAACAGTGGGTTGACTGACAGCCACAAGTCAGTCTAATTGTCCTCTTCTCCAATTTAGACTACATTTGAATGCTACACTGTTATTTCGCCTTCCTAAGAAGTACTTCCAGGAGACGGTAGAAACTTGAAGTAGCTCATAATTATTTTATGGCAGGGTCTGATCAAAACATACCCTGTAGTTCTGCTAGAAGCCGCAGCGATTAAAGTATAAGTACAATCCTTGTGCAGCAGGCATTGTCTATTTCTAAATAATATTGGAGGTGTTATCGAATTTAGAAGCTAAGGTTTTTGGCACCTGTGGTGATTTCATTACAAGAAAAAGCCAAAAACTCAACAATGTGTATGTACAAGACATAAACGTTGGGATTCAAGTCCCAGAATGTAACAATTCCAGTTAATCCATCCCAAACTCTGTCAAAAATGATATAATTTATAACTGTCAGGCCCTGTGGCATTCCAAATTTTGAAGCATTGATCGAGGATATTGACTATTCACCAAATGCACATCCCTCCGCTTTAACAAAACTTATATTATTGTTTTGTCTGCCCTTGCTATTAGACAAGAGCCTCCCGCAACAGTTCGTATTACTGCATAATAAGCAAGGCAAAGTAAAACAGGATACAGTTTTTATCCTCACCTCATAGACAGGCGCACATTAGTTTTGTTTTCAATGCCGTTGTGGAAATGAGTAAAATGACGTTTCTAGGCAAGGTCAGGATGTAGTTATCTCTTTTCTCCAGAAACTTTGTGTCTTTAGCAATGTGCCTCTAGGCATCCTGTTCACTGTCGATGTGCAACAAAATTACTGAGCCTAGGAGTTGTTCGCGTTGGTTTTCTGATTGTTGTATTGAGCTTCAAGAATTAATACGCAGCTTGAGCTGCATACGTTTTAGCAACTAGAATGTCTCTGTTGGCTCAGATGGTTGAGGCTTTGACCATTAAAATTAAAGTACCTCAGATAGATTTGAACAAAAAAAAGGGAGCTTTCTTTTGTATTTCACAACATTTGTGAAAAGGGAAAATGAAGTATTTCTGCAAAGTTTAAAGTCCTCAGGTCCAGCAGACGTGGTGCTTCCTCTGAATTTTTGCAGCACTCGAGCTGAAATATAGCATTAATTACAGTTTCTCTCCTCCATCCCTCGTCAATAAATGCTGCTCATTTGCCCCTTCTGGCTTCAGCTGTATTTTATTGTTGAATCTCTTTGAGAAGGAGAGGATGTAAAGCACTGTAAGTTTGTCTGCATGTCTGTCTTCTAGCTGAACTGGCGCTAAGATGCCAACGCATGCCTCTCTGACCAGCACTAAATCAACAATCCAGTCAAGGTACTCTTGGAACAAGTCCTAGAGGTTTTCCACATTTATGTTTAAAACTTGAGGAGGCACGCACATCCACACACTTGTGCAGAAACCCAGTTAGTCCCAAGGACACTCATGTGGTTTTGCATCCAGTCAACCACTCAAACAGACCAATTCAGTCTTCCAGTCATTCTAAAGTCTAAACCCACAAACAGAGCTCTGGAACTGAATTAACCACTCTTAACAAGTCCCTGTGATCTAAATGACTTTTATGGTGCATTGGAAACATTAACTGGCATTTTCTGGATTGAGCTGTTGGAAGCCTTGGAAAGGCCTCACAAAGTATCCACATGATGAAATGTCATCCTAGGCACAAAATGTCCAGTTTTTAACTTTCATTTTTTAACAGATTTTGGCATAAATTCATATGCAATGCTTGCCTGGTGCTTGATCCTTTTTGTGCAATTTTTAGCCAAAGTTACATTCTTCTGTGAAGATTCAGTTCATATCAGAATCCGCACTGTGTTCTCAGGAGTACCATTAGAATGAGATCAGTATTTAGCTCCAAGGAAAAAGCCTTTTCTGTGTTAGTAGAAATATCAACATTTTAGAAAAGGGAAAGATCTTTTTTACTTGTTTAAATATTAGGGTAGCCATTTCTGAAATAATTTTTTTGAGAACCGTAATAAATTGCTTTGTCAATTCATTGTGATACATATAAATTATATTAGCCTTGCAGAATTTTTTAGACTTTATAATTTTTAGCAATATTATCGGGTATATATTCTCATATTTTCTTGAAAAATAGCAGGCTTTAAAAGCAGAAAAAAAAGAGCATAAATGGCAACAGTAGTCGAGGGATCGGTTTTTATTGCCAGTTGTCACAACCTCCTGTTCTCACCAGGAAACAAAAATGCTGAGGTAGAGAAACATAAGAGGGGTTTAAAAAAATCTTCATTTTGCCTTAACATAATTCTGGGATATTCTAAAAACAGAACCATTAAATCTTCGTGCATTCACATCCAAGCACCTCTTGTGGAAACTTGATTCATAAAACTGACACACACTCCTTCCTCTAAGGAACCATGACTTTGGGTGGAGCTGACGTTGGATTCAACACACAGGTTTCTTGTCAGAGGCAGACCCAACTTGGTTATAAAGCCTTGAATGCCTTAATGACAAAAAAAAGCCTCTGAAGAGTCTGCTTTAAAGGTTGCAAAGCCGTTTATTGGTAACCATTGCAAAGTCATGATAGAAAGGGGGACTGACATATGCCAAGGACCTAATCTGTATTTCTGAATATTGCAAAGCACAGCTCATGGAGACGGGAAATCCTGCTGTTATTGTTTAAACAGTGTCTACACCATTTGCCAGTTGTACTCCAAATTCAAGCCATGATTTGTTTTCAATTAGCTTTCTCCTGCCGCAGCTTACATTTTCTGTCCGTCTCCCCTTTTTGCTGTGTGCTTTTGTGGTGTGGTATGGAGTGTTTCTGAGCGTATGTTTGTGCCCTCATGAATTTATTTATTTCTTTCAGTGAACCAAAAGGCCGGTGAGCCAAGGATAAACCATCACCGTATCTAAACAATGATGACATAGAAAGACAAGGGAGCCGATGGAAAAGAGCGGAAAAAGAAAAAATAAGGATAGAAAATGTAGATATGAGCATGTAAAGGAATGGAAATGGCAGTCAAAAATGTAACACTGACTACTGTCTTTGAACTCCATGCAAGACAAATGTAAGGTGGAAATTTTATACTTTGTTCATAGCAAATGAGTCTGAAACTGTCCTTACTGACTGAATGAAATATAATACAGTAAGTGTTGTTCTCTTTCCCTTCCTTAAAATAGTAATGATGGATTAGATCTGACATTATCTGCGCTTTTCCAGATGCTCAGAGTGTTTACAATGTGTCCATTACTCATTCACTCTTCAAGTATACTTGGTGATGGTACAGGCGTGGCTGCCCATTCGTGCCTACAGTCCCTTTGACCATCACCGGGACATTCATACACATTCACACACCAGTGGAGCCACACTGGGGGCAGGGAGGGTGAAGTGTCTTGCCCATGGACACAACGACAGTTGACTGGGGGGACCGGGGATCAAACCGCCAACCCTTCGATCATTGGACGACCTGCTCAACCTCCTGAGCCACTGCCGCCCAGACCGCAAAGACCTACTCCAATGAAAATTGTGTTTTTGGTGTATTTTAGAATGCTCTTGTGGCATTTTTCTCATGATAGAGATAAAGCATCCATCCATCCATTTTCTTATCCGTTTTTTCCCTTTTGGGGTCACGGGGCTGCCGGAGCCTATCCCGGCCACTCATGAGCGAAGGCAAGGGACACCCTGAACAGGTCGCTAGTCTGTTGCAGGGAAGAATTTCAACAATCACACACCCATTCACTCTCACTCTCACCCCTAGGGACAATTGAGAATTGCCAATTAACCTATGAAGCATGTTTTTGGACAGTGGGAGGAAGCCGGAGACCCCGGAGAAAACCCACGCATACACGGGGAGAACATGCAAACTCCACACAGAAAGGTCCCCTGTTGATGTTGATTTTCATGTCCCCCAGCCGGGACTTGAACCGGAGGCCTTCTTGCTGTGAGGCAAGAGCGCTAACCACTGCGCCACCGAGATAAAGCATAAGACGAAAAAAATGCCGTTTGAAAAAGCTTGTAGCAGTGACGTAGGTGCAATCGGCGGGAATATATATATATATATATATATATATATATATATATATATATAAATATTATGTTTACAAAAATGTGAAACTATAAAAATTGAAGGAATGTATCAGATTTGTCAAAGATACAGTGGTTGATTTATGGTATGGGTGTGCATTGCATTTGCATCAACTGATGCTTTAAAAAAAGAAAAGGCTTTGTGGGTTTTTTTTCCTCACTCCAGATCAGTTAAACTAATTTACACACCGACTTCCATCTCCTCACATACGGCCCCATGATGTTTAAATTAAAGAGGGGGTTGGAGCTCTGCAAAGGAGAGAAAGGGGGGGAAAAAAGTTTCCTGAACATGGTAGAAAATTATTTTCTCTGGACAGTTTTAAGAGTCGACATCCTGTGCTGGAGTTCTCTAATCATCACCAGTGCAATTTACAATCAGAACACACAGCAAGCTAGTTCAGACCAGCTCATCTGTTGACTTTGGCCCCAGCTCAGAACAGCTTTC
This sequence comes from Oryzias curvinotus, assembly GCA_023969325.1. Classification (NCBI taxonomy): domain Eukaryota; kingdom Metazoa; phylum Chordata; class Actinopteri; order Beloniformes; family Adrianichthyidae; genus Oryzias; species Oryzias curvinotus. The sequence continues at coordinate 37,369,126 of CM043706.1, forward strand.
TGCCCTATGTGCGTGTCTGTGTGCTCCTTAGGCATTTAAGACTTGGGTGACTCTGCACTGGACCCTGACAAGGGTGGGGTGAACCTCAGTGGGGCTGAGGTGACCGCACGCATGCACATGTTCAAACACACATTTGACTACATTCCACACAGCCACACACCATAAAAACACACTGCACAAACATGGGAATCCAACAGACTACAACACAATTAAGATAGATGTTACCGTACAGAAAATTAAAAAATACCCAAATGAACTGACAAAAAAAATGACCTCCCACCCAACATCAACCTTATTCTGTGTGGCCCCGGTTTACAATGCACAGCCTCTGTGTACATCTGCATATGTCTGGTCGCACTTCTCTCCCACCCACAGTTCCCTTGGCTGGCCTCCACTTAGCCCAAGTCCAGTGTGGGGCTGCTGCCTTGCCGCAGGGCTGAACACTCTCACTGTGTATCTGCCTCTCCTGTCTGTCCTCAGCAATGTGCTTCTGATTAGGTGGCTTAATTACAGCTGTAAAAACAATGTTGGTATAGGCCTCAAAATTGCAGTGTGTCAGATACTATTAGCCAGTCTTGAAGCTCAACCATTGTTACCAAAATCCTGAAACAACTGTAAGTCTTTCCTCCACCCAACAGTATGTCCCTCATTCCTTCCTCCTCTGGTTCCTCCAACACTTTGCTTTGAGATTTGTTCTCTCTTCCTTTCACAATTTGTTTTATGTCACAAACTGCATCCCAGGAAACCATGGAATAAATCTCCTGAACATACACATAACACGGTCTTCTAACATTATGTTTAACACTAGCAAAGATAATAAGTTTGATAGCACACGTAGTTGTTCTGAACTTGTCGTCTCAATAGCACTCATCCATTCATACTGATAGAAAACATGGGATGCGTCTTAAATGACATTTAATGATAGTGGTCCACCTTGAAGATTTCGTCCTTGTACAAATTGAGTGAAGGCTGGCAAGAAAGAATGGGAACTAAAAAACATTCAGCCTTTAATGAGTCTCTGAGCATCAAAATCTGAGAGAAACAGAAAACTATCAAATTGATTTTGGTTTCCATCATCCTAGGCTTTTTTTTTTTTTTGTCCACCATCAAAATCGCTAACATTACTTATCAGAATTGCAGGCGGCGCTCATTTCTCAAATGTTAGAAGCGTGTAACAGCCGTTATAAGGATTTACTAATTTACACAGTTGACCTTTGTTAACGTTTTTTTTATCTCCTGGGACGCCCCCCCGCCCGCCCCAAGCCCCCCCCCCCCCCCCCCCTAACTCAATTTCACTATGCAGCCACAGCGGTTCAAGGATCAATTTCTGCCGCCAGCAGAATGACAAGCCTGTCACCAATCCAATCGTTCTGGCAATAGACTTGAAGTAAGTGCTATCTTGAAGGTGTGATGGAGTAAACAAAAGCAGGTTATATATGGATCAATCTCATGTGATTTTTATTCTCTTTAAATAGAAAACATGGAAAGTAAGATTGAATGTATTTTGTTTACAGAGACCAATGCTTTTCCTTCTTCTTGAGAAAAAAAAATCTGCTGTATTTTGCTGTCTTGAAAAAAAAATGAAAGGTGTTGCAGCAAAAAAAAACAAACAAAACAAAAAAAAAATCTATATATATATATATATATATATATAATTATATCTTATATTATATTACTATATATATATATATATTTATAATAAAATGACACTCAAGAGAAGAAAACAAGCAGTGACAGAGACAAATTCTCAAAATGTGAGTCCTTTGGATACAGCCTTTGTCCACTGCCTCCTTATGGAAGGTGACGTCATCGGCTTCCACGGGCTTTTGGCTTGGAGGACGTAGGAAGCGGCCTGGCATCTAAAGCCTTAAAGCTGGATTTACACTGCTTTGTTTTGCGTGTGTATCCATTTGCGTTGTGTCTCACAACAGTTCATTATTTTATATTGTGTAGTCGGGCTCCGTTGTGTCTCCGGTCTCTTCCCCCCTTACTCCCCCTGCCTTACCAGATGAGTGGTGTTTGTTTGCCTAGCCCTGTCTCAATCCCAATCTTTATCAGTGGCCTCTAATTCCTCCCCGAGCCCTTGTTGATAATGGCCATTTTTCTGTCACTAATTTTATTTTTTTGTTTTTTGGAACTTTCAAAATTTGGCTTTTGTCATCCATTTTTCCCATGGGTTGTTAATCCGCTCAGGTTAATGTAGTGTTATTGCATGGGCACGGCACCTTTTCATATAAATAAAGTGAGTTATACATCTTTTTATTTTGAAAGTCACTGAAAGGACCACTTGACAGTACTAGTTAGATAAATCTCTCCATAGGCCTTGCGATAGGGCACAGACATTAGAGGCAGACTGATGGAACGATTTAAACATACCGGTTGGATGATTTTTTTCAACGCAACGGAGACGGACCTGCAGGACAGACCCATAAAAACCCCGACAGCACCCTTACCGGTCAAACTCCTGCAGGTTCTTGGGTGTTCCGGGTCTGAAGGTTGTTGGTCGGGAGGGTCCACAACTATAGGGAAGCACTAATTGTATTACCCGTTTACCTCAACCTCATACAGTAAGGGATTGCCATGAAACTGAACGTACATTGTGCGTTGTTGTATAAGTGTAATCGTGAAGTATTTGTAGATAATGTCAAGAATACGGGTGTGCATTGCTGTTCTGTTTAGTGTGTACCTTGTTGTATGTCTTAGTGCGGGTGAATTATGGCTCCTACCACTGCGTGCAAAGTCGCAGGTATGTGCCATGGACACGCAGGCAACTACACTCTGTTATTAATATCCAGCCTATTTCTAATAGTGGACTGTGCCACGAGAACAGGCACTTGTCACCTGATGGGCCCCTTTTGTGCAGTTCTTTATTTTAAATCTGAAACGTTGATGAAAAAAAAAAAACCTTCAGAGCTGTAAGGGCCCCCACTAGGCTCCTACGTGGAGTTTAACCAAACAGTAAAACACAACTCATGAGTTATCTTTCTCACAGGTCAACAAACACATTTGTAAACTTTTCAACCAGTTGAGGGTTGAATGTGCAGTCTCCTAAAGATGTACACAGATGCTTCTGACACTCCAAACTAGGCATGGCAAAAAAGCTGTAAAGGTTCCCACACGTCTCCAACCATATAATCGCCCCTCTCTATCTCCGTGATCCACAAAATCCTCTTCACGGAAAAAAAAACGCGTACCAAAGCAGTTCACAGGGGTCCAGCTCAAGATACAAAGATCCAGACCGAACAGAAACCATAATCTTTTTCAAAACATAAAAGACAGAACAATGGGATAAACAACTCACACAGGTAGACACAAAAAGAAGAAAGGAAGGTCAAATCCAGTCTGCTGAAAAGAAGACCCGAGCTGGAAGCTTCACGTGAAGCCTGCGAACGCTCTGAGGCTACTCTCCAGCATTCTAAAAGAATAATAGACATTTATATTTAGTAGTGTCAAGGTTGACAGAAAACACCATTTCAAAGCTATTGAATTTCAGTTTAGGATTTTAGTCGTAACTTTTAGTTAATTTTCCATGCCAGCCAAATAATAGAGAAGTTTGGATTTGGATGGTTCGGAATCTGTCCTTTGATTTTTGCAGCAAATAAAAAAGAATTGCAAAGTTTGATAGTTCTTTTTGTCAACGTCCAGATTTGTAACTTATAATTCTCTATCCTGTGACTCAAAGCCTCATGCATCTCTTTTTTTTCTGCCCTTCATGCTACTCCTCCTGGACACTCGGGCAACCCATGACCCCGCGTGGGCGGAGATGGGAGCGATATGTGGGAACACAAAAGAGCTAGCTGCTATTAATTTTGTGCAGGCAACCTTTACAATAATCCAACAAGACAGCCATTTAATTGTGCTAACCCTGAGCTCGCAGCGAGCTTTCCAGCGCCGGCATTCTTCTTTCTCAATGAATATCAAGGACCCATCTCACCCTCATTAAAGCAGCAGGAAGAAAGTGTTGCACAAGAAGTCTGAACAGTTGGAGGTTTAATTTCACAGCTACTTTTTGTTCTATGCTCTTTTTTTAAATTCATTTTTTAAGCATTATTTCAATGCTCTATAGGAAAACCAAAGGAGGTAATCAGTTGCCATAGAGAGAAGTTTTTTTTGGAGCAAACCTTAGAAAACTGTACATTTCAGTCAGACAACTCTTGCAGTAAGAAATATTTATTTGACATTTTCCACATACTTTAGTTGGCATTCACATCTTTTGGTTTTGGCATAAGGCTCCGTTCAATTCCATGAGAGAATTCCATAAAACTTTCGGGTAACAAAACCCCCCCTTTACGGAGCCCACAGGTGGAAGCCGGGGAGGAGGGTGGGGCGAAGAATGAGCGCTGAAGGTAAGAAAGAGAATGAACGCCTGCGCACCTGGCTTAAATAGGACGCTGAGCAGGTGAGTTAATTGACTGAACCGCCCTAGGGTATTAGCTGTACACTGCTACGAGTATCTGCCCGAAACACGATTGAAATCGTCATTTTTGACTGTAAAATGCAACTTGCTGCAGGGTCACTTCTGAAGGAGAAAGCGATGTGTTCTCTTAAAGGTTAAAAGTGTTAGAGTTGAAGAGGTTATAAATGCATGCACGAAGGCCTTGGAGTCAAAATATTGGCAATTTGACATTTTTGATTCCAATGTTCACATAAGAAAAATTCCCACATGAAAAAGGCTCAATGAATTTGAAGTGCAATTTGCCTCATTTCTGACCTTCAAATTAATTTTTGAGGAAGAGTGATTAAAAAAGATCAAATAGAAACATGGATTCTTAAACCATGAAACCAAACCTTCAATGAAGTTTGACTTTAGTTGGAATCTGCATGTCATTAGAGAGCTGTGCTCGCTAGCAGCTCCTGGCAAATGGTAATGGACAGATGAAGAGAGCTGGAGGCTGGAGAGCATTTAGCAGGCTGGATGTGGCAGTCTGGCGAGTTGTGTGAGCAGGTTCTTGGTAAATGCTTCAAGATGTGTGGCAGGTTGGAGAAGGAGTAGTTAGTAGAGGAGTGGAGAACAGAGTGAGACAGACAGGCTGCACGACTAAGGAGGACGAGGTTAAGGCTGTGCAAGTAGAAAGGAAAGGCAGCAGCAGATGTGAAGAAATTAAAGGACACATTTTACAGAAGTGCAGCTGTGGCTTGGCTAGGACAACTGAAAGCAGAAGTTAGTTTTTTGGGGGATCTTTAGTCTATTGCCAGACAATAAATTGATTTTTTTTAAAAATTCAATTACAAAACTGTAGAATGTTTAAAAATTACAGTGGGGCAAACCATTTTTTAGTCAGCCACCAATTGTGCAAGTTCTCCCACTTAAAAAGACAAGAGAGGCCTGTAATTTTCATATGAATATCTAAACTATGAGGGGCAATGAAAAGAAAATCACATTGTCTGAATTTCAAAGAATTTGTTTGTAAATTATGGTGGAAAATAAGTATTTGGTCAATAACAAAAACTCAACTCAGTACTTTGTTATATACCCCTTTTTTGTCAATGACAGCAGTCAAACATTTTCCGTAAGTCTTAACAAGGTTTTCGCAAACTGTTGCTGGTGTTTTGGTCCATTCCTCCATGCAGATCACCTCTAAAGCAGTGATGTTTGAGGGAGTTTGTCAACTCCCTCCAAAGATAAACCCTGTATCTGCCTCAATTAATGCTTCAAGTCTGTATATGTGAGAAAAAATACAATTTATTTAAAATTTATTTAACGTTATTTCAGTCTGTTGACCTTTTCAAGACATCTGCCAAGGGAACCTGAAGAGAACAGTTCATATTGGATATTTTGGAGATAAGTGCAGGGAGGCAGATTGAGATAGTTTGGACACATTGAGAGTAGGAACAATAGCTGTGTTTCCATTGACCATGAAATAGCACAAAATGGATTTGCAATCAAAAATGGACCTAATTTTAAAAAAACTCATTTATTGAAAATAGGTTTTTGCTCTTGGAGGTTGAGGCATATTGAAATTGACATATTTTGTAAATCTTCTATTGAAAGACTTTTTTTCAAATTGAATGAGTCAGATAGGGATGGTGATGACATCTTAGCAGGAAGTGGGTGCTTGGTCACTGCATAGCGGGTGTCACAGGAGGTCCCACAGCATCACACAGTTCATCAAAAGTTGAGGGTGTCATGCAGAATTGTTGGATCCACAGCTCCTCTGTAATATCACCAACCTTGATTTCCCAAAATCACTTCATCCTTAGTCGCTCCCACCAGTAAAGACCTTCCTGCTCCATGGCCTGAATAACACGACAACGTTTCCGAGCGCTAGTGCCATGGCAGAAATTTGAATGGATCTGCTGTAAATCAAGGTATTGTTCACATCCATCGCCATGTTCTAAATGACTTATTGCATGAGTTGGTTTGTGTTTACTGGTGTGACGGTGTGAAAACCGTCAGCTTGCCGCTGCAGGCCCACACACACGCATACACACGCTCGCACACACCCACGTGCGCATTGACACGCACGCACGGACCCGTAAACACGTCATTTACATCAACTTACCCTTTTCATTCTGTCCCTATCCCCCTGCAGGTAGCCCTGAGTGCACGCTGGGTCGCCGATTCATAATCCTTGCGCATACATTCACACGAAGTACACACGACGCCAACATTAGCGTTGGTTTGTTTACCCGGAAGTAACCCGGTAACCCGGAAGTGGTCATTGACACACCGGGTCATGTGACGCAGCTTTCACTGTTTTTATTTATTTTTTATTAAGGATTATTGGAATGTCTTTATGATGAACACACAATGTTTCTTTGGATGAAACTGTTTATTTCTGTATGTGTATTTATGTTCTTGGACTTTGTAAATTCTTTTCCTCTCTCTTGGGACTGATGGAGAGCAACGCCCAGGAGGAGGGGCTTACCATTTAAAACAGAACCAGGTACAGCTGTCAGTGTGGGAGTTTGAGAGGAGAATTTGGAGTGTTGGAGTGGAGAAGTCGATGTTGGTCAGCCTTTGTGGAGAAAATGGTGTGCTCTATTCTTGAATAAACAAGAATACTTTCACCTTGGCGCCTCTGCCCAATCATTCCCTGGTGGGACCCACGACAACTGGCATAATTATGATTTAATGAAAAGTGTAATTGCAAAATTTCTAGAATTTCTATAACGTTTTGCGCATATGTGTCATAGAAACACAGCTAGTGTGAGTGATGGGAAAAGGATTCTGGGGTTGGAACAACCAGGACAAAAGACCAAAGATTGACCAAAGAGGAGGGTAATGGATGAAGTGCAGGAGGGTTGTTGGTGTGATAAAGGAGAAGGATAGGGTTTGATCAAGGTGGCTGATTCACTGTAGTGAACCCTAAAGAGAGCATCTGAGAGTCCAAGAAGCAGAAAGAAGAAACAATTTTCCCTTAAGAAAGGTTCATTCATTCATTTTCTACCATTTTATCCCTTTCGGGGTCTCTGGGCTGCTGGAGCCTATCCCAACCACCTGTTGGCAAAGGCAGGGGACACCCTGGACTGGCACCAGTCTGTCACAGGGCCACAATCACACACCCATTCACTCTCACACTCACACCTAGGGACAATTTCGAGTTGCCAATTGAAGCCCACGCATGCATGGGGAGAACATGCAAACTCAGAAAGGTCCCCCATAGATGTTCTGTTTCAGGTCCCACAGGCGGGACTTGAACCAGGGGCCTTGTTGCTGTGAGGCAAGAGCGCTAACCACTGCGCCACCGTGCAACTTAAGAAACCAAACTTAAGAAAAGTTAATATTATTAAATGTTCCCCTACAAATCTGCATTTTCTGATATTTCTAAATAATTGAAAGAAAATAATAAGTAAACTAAATGAAAAGGAACGTCCTCAACACATTCTCTGATGTTTAGAAAAGAGTTGTAATCTGAAAAAAAAGTAGTAAGTAATTTGTCAAGGCTCCATTTTGATCATCTTTTATTTATTTTCTTTAAATCGTTCCCAGTGGTCTTTTAGTTACAATGTTGCCACTTTTAGGAAGATGTTTAAAAACCTATATCGTTTTCCAGGACGTAGTTTCTGCAGAGCAGCAGGAGTTCATTAATGGTTGTGGGCAGAATCTTTGTGGTGGAGCAACACCGGGAACTTGTGCCCCACCCAGCAGATCCTTTACATCACACATTTTTCACAGCACAACTATTTGAATAAAGAAATGCAACTTAAGGCTAATTTGTCTTTATATATGTCCTCCACCATCAGAAAAATGCCCTTAGAACACGTTTAAAACACTACTATTTTAATTGGAGTGGGTCTATAAGGATTTTCTCTTTTTTAGGCTTCAGATGAAGTGGCCAGAATTGGTTAATGAAGTCATCTTTTGACGTATAACTGGGTCTCAAATGAGGAATGTAATAGTTCCATGGAATAAATCAGGTCATTCAAGGACTCGATAGCGGCAGAAAATCCTCTTTGGACTTGAGGCCGATCAGATAAGTGGTTCTTCATTCTGTCAGTCGCAACTCCCCCATCTTCCTCAGAAGCTGCCCCCACACTGCAGGTAATTACGATTCAGCAGCGCCACGGTCAGTAAAAAGGGGAGTCCAACCACCCAAAGGAAAAAAGTGTATGATCCATTAGTTGAGTGCAGGGCTGGGCAGCCCATTCCGCGTTCCCATTTGTCTTTCCTTAACCCCTCTCTAAAACCCCTCTGCTGCCCCTGTCATCTTAGACATCTCTCCTTTCGATGCTTCATCAAACCTGCAGGTTTGAGCAAGTACACAAACGTCCTATCTTTTGAAAATGTTGTCTTATTTTTGCCTGCATAAATGCGCTCTAACTCAATCACTGACTACATGATATATTTTTAAAATAAAACGCTACTGCTTCAAATTCACAAATCTAATATGCTTTTTTTCTTTTATGAAGTGTCTGCAAATAATAAAACTGCCCCTACTGAGAGGTGCTGTCTTCTGAATTCTCGATTTTTATTTTCGCATCCTTTCCAATTTTGTTTGCTATGTCACAATGACAGAAACAAACCCAGCGAGAATCAGGCTTCAAAAGAAAAATATCACAATTATGTCTTCTTTTTCACTCTTAATAGACTTCCTGCTGAGGCAAAAAAAATAAATTCCACATCTTTGAATGAATCACGGCATCTTGGAAACAGACATCATTTCTTTACGGCCATCTGCACTGCCTTTCTCTCGATGCACGCTGCCAGTCACGCTGACACCAATCCCACTGTTTGTGATTTATGACTCCTTTTGCTTGTTTCTGAAGGAGAAGGACAAAAAGTTTAATTCATGTAATGACCTTTTCACAGCTAACTTGTTAATCCATTAGCAGAGCAAAGACGGATGTAAAAAGAAAAGCCACGGGGGAATCAGCTTCCTGTCACATCCAGGAGTTAACTCCTCTTGTCTTGTTTAATCAGGCGTGAAGTGTGCGCTGACGGATGGCCCCTTCCTGCAGGTAAAGAACCAACGGATCAGGTTGCTTTCTACACAAATCTTACCTGCCTTATCTGCACTTGGCTGCAGTCATTGATGCACAAAAAACATATCAACAACATCCAAACAGGCGTCATTGTTGTAGAAATATATTCAATGCAAGTATTTTGCATTGAAAAGTGGAAATATGGATTTGATTTTTTAAAATCTTCTTTCATTTTTATGCGTTTTTTTCATAAATTAAAAAAAATATATATTCATTCAGTCCATTTTAGGTGCAAATGTGATCCAAATCAAATCAAACTAAATCAAATCAAATCAAACCAAATCAAATTAAACCAAATAAATCAAACCAAACTACATAGAACTGAATCAAATTAAATAAAATCAAATAGAAATATTTAATATAGAAATTGAATCGAAATAAACTTAAACTAAATAAAAACAAGTTGAATAAAATCAATTAGAACTATATTTAAATAATACTAATTCAAGTCAAATCAAACTCAACTAAATCAAACTAGAGCAAACCATATCCAACTAATTCAAATCTAACTGAATCAAATACACCAATTTAAACTAAATCAAACTAAGGCAAACCAATTCAAATCTAATCAAATCAAACTAAATTAAATGTCTTGAAAACAGTACTTTATTTTTATTTTCCTGCTAATATAACACAAAGATAAACACATTCTCCAATTTTAAACATCAAAAACTAGACAAAAACAACTTTTTTCCTCTCAAACATGTAAATTGTTTCCACAAAAGCCTGAACAAGTAACACCCAATAATTGCGTATCAAGTCATGAATGATGACCTTATTGCATATTGTATGCATAAATGCATGTCTGTGAATGCAGCAGCGAGTTTCTAAGAAATCTGACCATGAAAGATTAAAACCATTGTGCTTTCATCCCTCTCTGGCTCCTCCAGCCGCAGTGTTGCTCGCTTATTTTTGCCAACCTGCAGAGAGGAAATCAATTCTGCTGACCCTAATCTTAAAGCTTGACATGAGAATTAATATCTCGCCTTACATGGGATATGTACAACTTTCTGTCAGTGTGACTGAAAACATGTGAGGGTTTTTTTTAATCGCTGGGTTAAGGGTGGAGGGAAAAAAAGGCTTCAACTCACACGAAGAGGAAAAGATGTGTGTTTGCTCGACTTAACAAATGTTCTTGGTGCATATTTTTCCATGAAGGATGTCTTCACTTTCATCCGTGCAAACTAAAACATTTTGGAAGGGATGCATGTTTCAGAAATAGTTCCAAAATGAAAAAAAGGGAATGCAACTTAAATAATTAATTTTATGGTTATTTGATCTTCTAAGAGATGATCTCCTTTTCAAACTTGTGCTTATATGTCTTAGTTAAAACTGCCCTTACAGGTGGCTTTGGGCTGTCAGCTGCAGAAAAATGAGTGACCCTGTATAGGGCACGTAAAAAAATGTATGATTGTAATCAAATCGTGAGCCCGTAGAGAGAAAACGTTCAAGCAAACACTTAATACATGAGAGATGTAATAGATGTACCAGCAAACCACTCCACTTAGAATTATAAAGGACGTCTGTCAGGGAACTGGTGGTGAAGGACCCAAAATCCAGAAAGTGGCTTGTGTGACAGAAACTTAAATATTTAATAAATAACCTTAAACATGACAAAAACCCATCAAGAAAAAAATACGCAGATGACCTGATGATGAAGAACAGGAAATTTAGAGACTTATATATACAATGAGGACCATTAACACAAATCAAGACAGCTGGGATAGTTTGGCTACTAAAACCTGGTGTGACTGACAGGGAAAACAGCAAAAAGAACATGATCCAAAACCAAATGAAAACACTAAATCCTCAAAATGTCAGGATAATATTAAACTACTTTACAAAGCCAGACAAACCTTAACCCCTGATTTTTTGTGTTTTGTTTTTAGGCTATTTTTCAAAAAATAAAAAGTTTGAAACTTAAAATGACAGCAATCAAATTGTCTGATTTAGTTTAAATAATCAAGGACATGAAATGAATTTAGCAATATTTAAATGTTGTATGAAACCTGAAACACAAATATTACCAGCAAAATGCAATAACTACAGTATTAGATGGTCATTTAAAAGAGAAATTCAGATACATATCAGATAATATTGACCTCATTCCAAAGCCTAAATTGACTAATTAATTTTGATTTATGGATGAGTAACAACCAATGACATAAAAAATTTCAAATTAAAACAAAAAAAAAGAATACATCTTCATATAAAGTCAACACAACACATTCAAAGGAGGGTCATATTGAATAACCTGTACTTTGATGAAGTGGATTCAAGTTTTTCTTCTTTACAGAAATGATTTAAAGGGAATTTCTTGACAAAAAAGAGCAGCGCTTTTCACGGAGGCCAAGAAAGCTCAGCGCTTTGCCTTTAAGGAGAAGGTTTACTCAGTTTCCAATATGAAACCAAGCTGCGTTCGGAACAGAGGGAATCATCGATTAAAACAAGTTTGCAATGCCATCTTGCAGCTTGATTAAAGGATAATTCACTCCCAATTCTTGCACATGCAGACATAAAAAAAATGAAAATCAAAAAACACAAGGCTGCACATTCTTAGCAGAGAAAACTGGAATGTGCCACAAGAGAAATTTCAGCAAGCACCTTTAGCTCTCGCATTTATATAGCCTGGAGCGACTCCTTTACTGAAAGGAAATACTTGTTGTTATTGATTCAAACTGCAAAGAGTCATCTTTTACAGTTCGAAACTTTCAGTAAGACAAATGTAAACTGATCTGAGGTTTCATTTAGTCACTTTTTTGCCTTGAAAACTCTGCGCTTTCCTTCATCGTTTAAGATGTTACAGTTCCCTAATTACTCCGCAGGTGAATGTGCACGACTCCTTCACTGTGGCGTTCGGGATCATTAGAGATCAAGCTTTCCCTCCCACAACGTCGCTCAAGGAAATGCAGTCAGCATTAGCATACCCATTTATAGAGTCCTCCAGCTGTCCCTGGCGACCCTCGCTCTCAGCGCACCCTGCCACCCCCTTCAAAGAGGTATCCAGTGATTATGAAAAATGACTTCTAAAAAAACTTGATGTGACACCTTACCCCATATTACGAGATTTTCAGCGATTTTGGCGGCGAAATAAAGGTGTGAAGAGGCTGTCAACACGAAGTTAAATGTCTCAGTGGGAGTCACTTTTTTTTTTCCTCAAAGGAGATTACACTCAAGTTGTATTTATAGAGACACTGAAGTCCTGTTGGGATCGTCCTGCTCAAAAGGCAAATATATCCCCCAATAAAATTTGGTAAAAATGGCCACTAACAGATAATGAGCCCATTTGCTCCCAGTTTTAGATCAATACCCGTGAGTGGATGCCGATGCCTGCGGCTGACGGTGGGCTATGCCACAACAGCGTACCTTTGTGGTAGGTTTTGTGGGCGAGCATGCATATTTGCGCTTGCATAACCTGATGCATGCATACATCTCTGTAGCCCGAGCTCTCGTTCGCTCTTAATGTGAAACACGGTAGCAGCAGGCAGATAACCATGATCGCTTGGCAAGAGATATAGCATTCTGCATAATGTCGCTTTAAAAAAAAGAGGGAAACCTTTTGAATTCCCTGCACACTTTTCATGAATAAATGATGAGGCCCGTTTGAATGAATCCGTGTCCTTTCTTGGTGTCCTTTCAAAAGTTTGCTAAATGGCACACTGTGCAGTACATCTCCGACTCATAGTGCTAGGTGATGCTAATCCGATGGTCGAGCGTCGA